>ML996701.1:566672-586592 GCA_010356995.1 Trichodelitschia bisporula
GAGGAAGGGGGGGGAGGGATGGGGAGGTGAAGGGTGGAAAGAGAGAGCAGCTGGTGAGCGACATGTTGACCATCAGGAAGGTGAGGCAGAAGGGACTTACCTGAAGTACACAGTCTGCGACCACGAGATAGCAGCATCAGTGAACGAAAAGATCCTATCCACATCGCGGAGTTCCTTATCTTTCAAGTTGTGTTTGGCCGCCAGCTCCTGCCATGCCTTTGCCACCTTAGGCTGCTTCGCCCAGTCCACAAGCCGGAACTTGTACCGAATCTTGCGGTTGGGGCCGAACCTGTGGGGTCAGATGATGGAACACACCAAGGGATGATGGACTTACCCTCGCGGCGGCGTTGAGTGACGCAGCGTAATCTCGGTATACTCATCATCCGGGTTAGGGCGCGTATATTCGAGACCATACCACGCCGCCAACTTCGGCCAGAACTTGCCCCATGAGAACGCACTGTCGTCACACGCATTGAAGACCTCGTTCGCGGCTCGGTCGGTCAACACGGACCACTCTTCGAGATAGGCGTTCAGCTGCGCGGTGCTCTGCACTTGGATCGTCTCCCAGGCGCTGAGGTCGGCCGGATACTCCAGTGGCTCGCCAAGGTGCTTGCATACCGAGGCGTACACGGCGAGCGGGAAGCACACGTTCATAGCGGCATCAGGGACGGCACCTAGGATGAAGCTTGGCCGAGCTACGTTCCATTTGATGCCGTGCTTTTTGCAGTAGGCCCACAAGGCATCTTCCTGCGGGTAGTAGAAGTTGGGCTCCAGGGTGACACGGGAATCGGATTCCTCTTGCGGCGTCGGGGCGGGACCGAGATGCAGGCCGTAGTTCTTCGCACCAGTTTGGAGCATGATCCGTTTGGGCTTGATGCTGGCGATGGGCAGGGCCTCCAGGAGATTGGTCAAGAGAAGCGTGTTGATCCGGGACATTTCCTCAGCATTGGACCAGAGCGCGTCACCCTCCTTCGGCTCCACTTGGATGTAGGAGAAGAAGAAGACATAATCCCTGGAACCGTCAGTTATCTGTCACACGTGAACCGAAAACATACGCCTTGACGCCATGCTCCTTCAGTACGGCTGCAATCTCCTCCGGCGACTTCAGAAAGTCGAGCGGGATGTGGGTTGCGTTCTTCGGCAAGCCGCCCGGTATCAGGGGAGGCCGACGCGACAGACAGTAAATTTTCGCCCACCGGTCCGGGCTCTCTCCTAGCACACGCGTCATATAATGGCCCGAGATGCCATTGGCCCCGGTGACGACCGCTGTCAAGCCCTTGATGGAAGGGTCAAAGACAGGCAGGCCATGGAAGATACCCTTATCCTGGACTTGATACACAGACATGGTGAAGTTGAAGCAGAAGCAGAAGCAGAAGGAAATGGACGAAGCTCAATACTGACTACTGAGTCAACGTCAACTTGCCTGGTTTATACCCCTCCTCATCTGCCGCCAACGTCCGGCTATGCCCATCCGTTGCCGAAACAGACAGCGATCACCGCCTTCTCAACCCCGCTTTTGACACATGAACATGCCCATCGCTATGGCACATGAAAGGAAACACAAGGCGATGCCAATACATCGAGAGAAGAGGGGTAAAGGTGAGTGTTAAGGGGGGAGACGAGCGGGGTGAGGTTGGTTTAGTGTTGGCGCCTCTGACAAGCGGGAAGATGTTTTCCCCGCATCCGGGCCCAGCCTCTGAAGGGCAAAGCGCGCGGCGCGTTGGCCTGCGGAACATCACCTTTGCATTCGCAGATCGATTTGGAGGCTACGGCCTCCAGTCCGGACTACTGCGCTGACCGACTAGTTCTAGCTGCTGATAGATAGGATATAAGAAGACTTGGTTCTCGGAAGGCTTTGAAATCAACTGTCAAACACGCCTTCGAGATAGCGGCCCTCCCTCGACAGGTCGCCCTCCAAACGGGGCCTCTAGCCCACCTTCGCAATCATCGACGCGATACCCGATCATCGGAAGGCTTTGAAATCAATGACCATACGCGCCTAAGAAATACTGACCATTCTCTCGACAGGTCGCCCTTCCGCGAGGCCTCTCACATCCCTTCGCAATCCGACAAGCCGCATAGATGCGATAAATAAGGCCCAGATCATCGGAAAGCTTTGAAATCAACTAGCATACGCGCCTACGAAATGCTGACATCCCCTCCACAGATCGCCCTTCAACGGGGACTCTCACCTCTCTTCGCAACCAGAACACCGTGTCCGCCAAAGTTGGTCCTCGTTGCTGCTTCTTCGCACTCCCGCCTACCTAGACCGGCGCCGTGGCCTGTAAACTCATGATAAATGCGAGTCGGTCGGCCTTCGAAACATCCTTTGCGAGTTCGGGATTTCGGTCGACGCGATGATACACGACTTCAGCAGAAAAGGATGCATATCCATGATACATCTGGTCAGGCCGCTGATAGAGGTGGACCATCCCGGCGGCTCAGACTTGAATCCTTGGCCGTGGTCAGCGCTGCAACCAAGCGCCGCCTCGAAAGTCCGACCGATGAGATGAACCGCCTTGTCACTGTGGACCGTGAACACCTTTCAAAGGCAATGTTTCAGATTCAACAATCTTATCTTAAGGAGTAGAAGGGTCACCAAAGCTAGGATACAATACTCCTCCATCCCATCTCTAAGGATAGGCAATCCTAGGAGCTCTGCCGGCTGGTACCGGCTCCAAATGGAAGCCATCGCTCATTCACGACGGTAATCGCGATGAGGGTCCCGTGACACGTCTTATGGGCACTTTTCATCGCTACGAACAAGGCCTGTGGTACGCCGCCGTAATCTCGTTCAAGCTAACGGCATGTATCGCCCCAGTCTCCGCGTTTGCAGCGTATGCCAAGTCTCTCCAACGCAGGTCAAACAACGAGCAGACCGGTACAATTTTATTGAGACTGATACGGACGCATAGCTCGCCTATCGCGAGAATGATGCGCGTTGGAGCCGGTGTCGTACATGTGACGAAGTCCAAAGGGCGCTGGAAAGGCTCCGTAGCAGACACCTGGTGCCGGGTCATCACCCGGGCTCTTGCGTTCCGGCAGGGACTCGGGGGATTTGGAGGTCTTTGCATGTTTTTGGTGGTTCGGTGATGTAGGCAGCTTCGCGCCAAAAGACGGCGACAACATTCACAACGGGAGCAGAACTCTTGTCTCTTTCCCATAGCGCCAGAGACATCATCGCCCTCCTGCGCTATATACACCAAATTTGGTTTGTGTTTTGACACCTCCATTCTCATCTTCTGCGATAATCGACGTACTGTAGACATCGTTAATCGTGACGTCGCCAAGTTATCATCAAAAATTGCGTCACATGGTCTCCTCCCCGGGTATGAAGTAGCTGTGAAGCAATTTCTGGAGACTGATTCAAGGATGTACACGCAAGACACCCGTCAGATCATGCCGCTGTACGTCACAACGAGGGGAAGCACGAAATGATAGTCAAGTTTGTTCATCAAAGAGAAGGATATGGAGGGACAAGGAAGCATCCGCATACTAGCCATCCAATGCACTCACTTCGCTCTCACTTCGCTCTCAGGTCCATCAGCCTCGCATTACCCCATCCCCATCATCACCCATTAGTTCAACTCCCCCCTATTAATCCAAAGGCGGCGCCTCCGGATCCTCCAAACACTGATCAACCCGCATAAGCCTCTTCCCCGTCCCCTTCGCCAACCTTATAAACTCCCTCAAATATCCCACCGTACTCGGATATAAATAATGCATAACCACCAAATCGCCTCCCCTCGCCAGGTCCCTCTTAAACGCCTCCAGCTGCTTCTCCGGCGTCGGCCCCGTCGCCCAAAGCCAATCCTCAACATCAACACTCCAGCCTACAACCACCGCCTCCTTGCCCCCGGCCGCACCGCCCACCCTTTCCTGAATCCGCTGCCTCATCCGCGCGCCCTCCGTCCCAAACGGCGCGCGGAAGTACCTTGACCCGAAACTCGGGAACGCGAGATGCGCCGCCGCGAGATTGTTCTCTAGCTCCCAGTCGATATCGCCCAGACTACCTAGACCCTCGAGTTTCGGGTGCGTGTAGCTGTGCAGCGCGATCTGATGCCCTTGCGCCCTCATATCGCGATATATGGACGTGAGATTGGTGCTCGGGTCCAGCAGCGGTGCTCCGACGGTGAAAAACGTGACCTTGATGCCTTCCTCAGCGATGATTTTCATGACCTCCGGCGCGAGCGCTGGATCCCCGTCGTCGATCGCGAAGGCGAAGCTGTTGGGCCGCGTGCAGCCAAACACCAGGCGACTCGTTGGCAACTTCCCCGGCACGCTTACACCGTCCGGCAAGGCGGGCACAATCTCAACCCTCCTCAACGTCGTGGTAGCCCGCGTGTAAAACCCCTTAAACGCCACCCCCAGCGCCCTCCTCTTCTCGACCTTAAAATGCCTTAGCGGCACAAAGATCTCCCCAGGGCGCACCACATACCGCTCCGCCTCCACACTATCCCACGTCGCAGGATACGGCGCGCGCTTCTCGTCACACGCCGCATTATGCTCCTGCAGCGCAATGCTAAACGCGGTACTCCCGCTGAACTCAACACGTAGGTAACCACCCTCATACGCGCTCAAATCCCCACACCCGACACCGGTGACTTGCGTGTAGAACGAGTAGTCCGGATCGGAGGACAGAAGCGTCACCCCGCCTGGCCCCCACGTCTCGAGCAAGGCCTCGTCGCCGCCGTGCCAGAAGCCCAGCGCATTGCTCGCACGAGCTTTGAAATCATCGATTAGGAGCGGCGGGGCGGAGGCGCTGCTCGCGGGGCCGGGGTCGGGCGTGCGCGGCTCCACCGGCTCGGCGCGCGGAGCGGAAATGTACTCGGAAGCGGAGGCGGAGGCGCCGGCGCAGTACAGCGCGACCGGGCCGAGGGTGTATTGCTGCGCAGCGCCGGTGAGGAGCATTGTGGTTAGATGCGCGGTGTCCAGCCCGGGGAACGCGGCGAAGGGGATCCGGAAGAGCTGTGGCGCGCCCGTGAAGCGCCA
Organism: Trichodelitschia bisporula; assembly: GCA_010356995.1. Taxonomy (NCBI): domain Eukaryota; kingdom Fungi; phylum Ascomycota; class Dothideomycetes; order Phaeotrichales; family Phaeotrichaceae; genus Trichodelitschia; species Trichodelitschia bisporula. The sequence goes on from ML996701.1 coordinate 571,665, forward strand.
TCCGAGCTCGGCCGCGGTCTTACGCACACTGACTTGTCCCGCATCTGAGCACGATGCGCTGCTGCTGAGCTCGATGACGAGGGGTGTGTTGGGCGGGGCTGTGATGCGCAGACTGATTCCGTCGTACACGCCGACGGTGGCGAGGCAGCCGAGTTGGGTGTAGAAGTATGAGTCGGCGGAGTTGGGGGTTAGGGTTGCGGTGTTGGAGGATACGGTGATGGTGCGCATTGTGGAGTCGTCGGAGGTGGGTTTGAGGAGGGCGTTGTAGAAGAGGAAGGTTAGGCGGGATTGGGAGGCGAAGTCGTCGACTAGCAGCGGGGTGGTACATGATGCGAAGCGCCGGGCGTGGTGGGCTTTTGCGGAGCGCAGGTCGGCAGTGACGAGCGGGAGGAGGCCCAGGAGGGCGGCGAGGAAGGGTTTCATGCTCGCGGCATGGGAGGGCAAGGCTGGCGAGGCTGGAGTCAGTGAGGAAGAAGCAGGGGGACCGACGAACTCACGGAAGCTTTAAAGACAGACGAAAAACGAGCGACGAAGGGACAACGGTACGGCGAAGCTTAATGTATATAAACACAGTAACATAGTGGAGTTTTAAATGACGGGCACGTCCACGCACTCTATATCTCCCTGCTCCGATCATCGTACAGCAAAGTATTCAATTGCGGATCCGCGGTGTCGGCCTGCATGGCGATGTAACCCTTCCGAGGCCTGAGAACGCTCAATAAACAATTAGAGACCGGTAACTGTGGTCGTCGTCAAGTCGGGATATCGGAAACGGGGAGACAGACCGCTCGAGCCGCACAGTGGTCGCTGCACACCGCAATATAAAAACCCCAGCCTCAACTTGATGGGAGCAAGGCTCATTACATGCGAAGGCAACTGTAATACTGAAGATTGAAGTAGAAGACATCAGGAAGAGACTCACGGGAATATATACACCATGTCCCTGAATTCTCTTTCCCTCAGCCATGAGCACGTTACGTCACGTCCCTTCAGATAAGTATGCTCTTTCCTGACATACTACGTAGGAATGCTCCCTCCATGTCTACATCACCATCGATGACCCCCTCACCTCACCTCTACCCTACCTCCGCCATCTCTTCCCCACTCCCTTCTCCCCTCCCCTCCTCTCCCCTCCTCTCCCCTCCTCTTCCCACCCCAAACAAAAAAGCCAAGCAGCCCAAGATCATACCCCGCCTTCAACGCCCCCGCCCCCACAAACGCAAGCGCAAATAACCCCCTCCCCGCCAGAAGGCCCGTAACCCCGGGCCCAACAGACTGCATCAACGTCCTAGCCACATTAACCACGCCCATAACTGCCGTCATCTCCTCAGCCCTCACCGCCCCCGCAATAAACGCCGACCGAGGCGCTTGATCCATACTGCTCAGTCCCGCTCTCAAAACCAACAACACGGCCGCGCCCGCCAGACTCCCCGGCACCGGGAGGGCGGCGAGCATGAGACTGCTGGGCAGGTGCGTGTACACCATGGTCTTTAGCAGACCTAGGCGCGCTGCCAAAGTCCCGGCGAACATATTCGACGCAGCCGACACGATCCACGTGCTGCTCATGATGCCGCCGAGCACGCTGGCGCGGACCCCGAATTTGAGCGTCAGATAGTAGTTCACGAAGGCGTTGTTCGCCATTCCGCTGCCGATGCTGTCAAGTGCGAAGAGGAGGCATAGCTTGAAGAGAACAGCGCGGCTGCTGCGGGATATGCGCGTAAAGGCGGCCTTCTTCGGCGGCGGGAGCGGCGCGGGTTTCGCGTCCTCGGCATCAGCATCGGAATCGCCCTCGGAGTCCACCAACGGCACGCCCTCATATTCCGCAGCGCGCTGCTCGCACCCCGCGCTCATGGCGCCAGCAAGGAGGATATTGACACTCCCGACCAGCGCCACAATCCAAAACACGCCCGCATACGCCTCGCCCGCCGCCCACCCGCGCGCCATAAGCCCATCCACCAGCGCCCCGCCCCCCGCGACCCCGGCCGCGCTGCCCAGCGCCGCAGTGACTACATACCACGCCAGCACGAACGGGCGCTGGTCGGGCGGTACGACGTGCGCGAGCGTGGACTCCTCGACCGCGCGGAATGGGCCGATTTCACTCCCAGCCGGACTGATGACCCCAACCACGGCGGCGCCGAGGAGCACCCAGTAGTTTTGCGCGAGGGCAAAGGTGCTGCCCGCCAGGAGCATGCCCGCGGCGCCGAGGGCGAGGGTGCGCCGCCTGCCGAGGGTGTCGGCGGTGAAGGTTAGGAGGAGGCTGAGGGCGATGTCGCCTAGCAGGGTGAAGGTCATGAAGGCGCCCATCTGCGGGTCGGGGATGGAGAGGGAGCGGAGGTAGAGGGCGAAGATGAGGCTTGTGGCGCCGTAGGCGAACATGCGGAGGGAGCGGGTGGCGAGGATGAGGTGCACGTCGCGGGGGGAGGCGAGGACGGTGGATAGGCCGGTTGTGGTTGTGAACCAGGTGAGGGGGCGGAGGAGAGTGGACGTCATTCCTAGTAGAATATTGATATCGGTTGATAGGTGGTGGGAGGATGAGGAGCTGGTGTCAGATTGGCATTGCGGTGCTTTTGGGTTGCTGGTTGCTAGCAGGCGCGATCGGGGCTTTGGGACTTGAAATAGGCATTGCAATAGCGAAATGCGATCCTGGTGATGCCCTTAGTGATACCGTCCGGTTTGTGCGGGGATCGTGCATGGTGCCTGCCGGTGAGGCCGGTAAAGCCGAGCTAGGAGGGTAAGTCCGAGGCGCGTTCGCGGATACGCGGCTGCCATCGCGATGGATTTGATCCTCTGCTACATCCAGAGATGACAGATGATGATGTAGACGCCTGCGCTTTTGCACGACGAGCTGGTGATCAGAGATAAGATTGATAGCGCCGAAGACTGCTGGAGAACCGGGGAAGACAACGATGGCGCATCAAGAGCGCGGCGATCCAATACGAGTATCGCCTCTGCATCTAAAGATAGGCATGCGTCTACTTCTAATGCGAATTAGCAGACGCCAAAGCAACAATCGGTCGAAGGTCCAACTTACTACGATATACGAATCCCTTCCTATCGCGAAGCACATTCCCAAACCAGCCCGCCCCAGCCGATCAGAAACTCCCCGACCCGCATACGCACCCTTTCCCGCAACCACCAACCACCAACCACCAACCTGAATATGCAGAACGATTGTTGAGCCATAGATCCGCGGAGTCAGCTGCACGCGCCATTGCCCCTCAAGCAAAGTCCAGATCCCTTCAAACCCGCTTCACGCATGCACCAACCCGGCCCGCATATCGCCCCCCCTCACTCCCGACATGCATACTCCACTGCACTCCACTCCACGCGGCGCATACGTACCCAAACCCGCGACATATACGCTCTGGGACGCACATTCAGCATCTGCGCATGCTGCAACGCCTCGATATATCTGCAGCGCACCCCGCGGCGTCCTCGCGTGGAGGACGAGATGGAGCGTGGCAGGGGGGAGGTGAGATGGTGGCCATCCCGGCCCGCGGCCGACCAACCCGGCTGGCGGGGGGGCGGGCCAACATCCAACACCAACATGATGGCTCGCGATCCAACGAGCGCGGGGGGGTTGGTGGGTGAATTGAGTCGCGGAGAGGATGAAGGTTTTGTTGATGGAATGTGGGATGGGGAGAGGATGTTTCTTGGGGTATAAACACCGTTGCGGCCGTCCGGGCCGTTTCTACGACCTCTGTCTCGATCGTGAACACAGCAGCACCGTGGCATAATGGAGAATCATCGACCCGCCGCATTTATCTCCGGCCGGCAGTTCGACTCTGCAGAACCCTCCATCCTCACGATATTCATCTCTGAGACGGCAACGAGCACATCAACATCAACCCCTTCCCCCTCAATCTTAACCTCCACCTCCACCTCCACGCTCCCCTCCCCCTCCCCCTCCCCTTCCTTCCCGGGCAACCTCTCCGCCGCCGCCCTGAGCGAAACCACCGTCCCCCACCCCTCCCCCGGCGCAATAGCCGGCGTCGTCCTCGGAAGCCTCGCCTTTGCCTTCCTGGGCGCCTACCTCATATACATACTCCTGCGCCGGCTGTCCCGACCCAACTCACCCCTAACCCTCTCCGACCCCGAATCCACACCCAGGGCCCCGCCGCCAAACCCGCCTCCCCACGCCATGTCTCCCGTCAGTCCCATGTCACCGGAGGGCTACTGGTCGCTTAACGGTGCTGTGTTCCGGTCGATCGGCGAGAGCGCGTATGCTATGCGCGTGCCGATGGGGCCGGGGCCGGTAGCGCCGGTGTATGGGCCGGGACGGGGGATGTCCCCGGAGCCCGAGGAATTGGTGGCGCTGTTTGGGGAAAAGGAGGAGGGGCGCGGGCCGGTGGAGTTGGATGTGTCTGAGGTGGCGGCGCCGAAGTATGAGCGGTAGATACGGGATGGAGGTTATCGGGATGGAGGTCGGGTGACCGATTGCGATGGCGCTAGTTTGAACTACGGGATGGGTTTGGGCGATGGACGGGCCGGGAGGTTGTGGCGATTAGATTCTAGGCATCGGAAGACAGAGTTCGGGGAGCAGGCGCGGGAACTAGAACTAGTGATGCAGCGATGTTGATACTGGACGTCTGGGATAGGTTCTTATATATGGATCCCGCATTTGGGTTGCTGAGGGGAGTGGAGAACCGAGAACCTGGTCTTGGGATAGCCGGTTATCGATACTAAACATACCGTACGGGAAGCGATGTACGGTAGATAGGTGCTTGTGAATCGTAAGATGTTACTAGTAGCCGCGACTTCCGAGGCAACGCACGTTGACCGGGATTTACAGTGGTGACATTCGCAGTCCTTGGTATTTTGTAGTCGGCTGATAAGCTTGGGCGGTCTGCTTGATACAGCCTAATGCGGGCAAGATCGTCGTTATGGAACTGACTCCGTCAGGGCCAATTATGGCGGGGTTTGAGATGGCGCAATGAGGACTCGACGTCGATGTAGGCGGGAGATGGAGATCCAGCAGTTGACCATGAGAAGAGACGAAATAGACGAATATGCAGCACAAACACTGCAGCGGTTCTAGAGCTGTGACGTCAATGGTCTGTCACCATGGGAATTGCTTGCCTCTTCGAGTCATGCGCTTTGCGCCTTTGCCGACCGACTTTTCCATCTCGCTCCACTACGAGCATGAGAATTGAAGGGATCCCGTCGGCTCAGCTGCATCATGGCTTTGCCCCAATTCCCGAATCCCGACCCGCCAGTCGCACGTCGGTATAGGTCAGGAGCGTGTGTCAAGCAATTGTCAAAGTTTGTCGTATCCTAACCCAAACTCCCAATCCCCAATCCCCAAATTGACCAGGCGGATGTCGTGGCCAGAACACCCGCCCCAACCCCAAGCCAGCCAATATGCGACGGGTCTGCAGCCACGAGGCGAAGACTTTTCTCTTCACACTGCAACACGGTGACAAGTGATAGGATATATAAACGAAGAGGCTCCTTTTTGAGCCTGTTCTCAATCTTTTGATCCTTCTTGGCCTTCTTGTCCCTTGCTCTCGTCACATTAAAAAGGTTGAAAGTGGAGATAGGTTAGCTAGTGCTCTCTCTTGTCCCATCTCCATCTCTCCGTACTCTACCCCATCATCTCCATTTGTCGCCCCCAAGTCGAGCAAGCAAGCAAGCAAGCAAGCAAGCGAAGGCGCTCCCCACACTCAAGAAGAGCAGGGCCTTGCTGCAACTTTAAGGGCTCGTTAGGGTAGGCGCAGCAGCTGTTCTTGTTATTAGCAACACCAAACTCAAGTCGCATCTCTCTTCTACGCCACTCTTCTCCTCCTCCTCTACCTCCGCCTCCTCGACCTCCTCCGCCTCCTCCTCCTCCTCCTCCATCACACCACCCTCAAGATTTCAGAAGAAAGAGAGCCGAAAAATCCGGGGAGAGCTCTTCAGACACTAAAAGGAAACAAAAAATATCTCGATGCGCAGCGGTCATCTCCACTTTCCCGTCTCACTGGCCCGCACCACCCAAGCAACCGGCAGGGAGTGTGGGTTGTGTTCACTCTCACCTTTGCGCACTGCTGCTGCACGGCCACAGCGATTATGTCCACTGTAACATCTTCCTCTCCCTCCCCCACCATTTCTCCCAAGTCATCCTTCCACCATCGCCACCATCAACACCATCCCTCCTCACTTCAGGCGCTGCGCTCGTCGCCGAAGCTGCACGCCGCGCGCCGTCGCGCCAACCCACTCCCCTCCTCCTCACCCGCCCTTTCCCCCGCAAATCGCCGCCAATATGCAGAGTCCGCAACGGCAGCAGCAACACCACCGACGCCAGCACCAGCGGCAAGCGTACCAACAATCCCCCCTCCTCCCAAAACTCCTTCGCCTGCGATAGTCACATCCAAGCGGCCCGCTCCCGCCACCGTCGACGCAGGCACACAATACACACCACCGGGGTTACCACCGACTGCCCCGCGCGAGCCTGCACCACCGATGGAGCCAGCCACCATGGCATCGCTGCTCGACTCGTCGCGCAGCAGCAGCGGCGGCAGCACAAAACGGCGAGAGTCGGACATGGACACTGATGGCGCCGCCCCTCCGCCGGCTGTGGACTCGGAACCTTTTCCTGCGCGCGCGGAGACGCTGCTCAACCGCACGCCGGCGACGCCATCTGGTGTCGTCAACCGCGCCACTGAGATACCGGATGTGTCGTCGAACAAGCGTGCGCGCGCCGAAGACCCCGCCATGAAGGTTATGCCCGTGGACTATACAAAGTGCGACGTGCGTGACCTTGGCGTCGTGATTGCCGACATGCTCATGGAGCTGGTGCGCATCAACGACCCGCTGCCGTTTCAGAACGACAAACTGACGCGCTTCCACTCGCGGTATAGTTTGCTCTCCTCTTTCGTATAGCTCTATATACTTACGTTCCGTAGTGCGCCACCCGGCATCTCGGTACACGACTACCTCAACCGGCTCATTGTCCACGCCACACTCTCTGCCCCCATTCTTCTCTCCATGGTCTACTACATCGACCGGCTGTGTGCCTTGTACCCGCAGTTCACAATCAGCTCACTGACTGTACACCGCTTTCTCATTGCATCGGCGACGGTGGCGGCCAAGGGGCTGAGCGACAGCTTCTGGACAAACAGCACCTACGCCCGCGTGGGCGGCATCACGCTGAAAGAGCTGGCGTTGCTGGAGCTCGACTTTCTCGACAAGATGCAGTGGAAGATTGTGCCGGACCCGCAGGTGCTGGAGGACTACTACCGCAGCTTGGTGGAGCGCAACGACGGGTTCGCGCTGAGCCGGGAAGGGTCGGTGGAGAAGGAGTGATTTGAAGTCCCCAAGAGAAGAATTGTAGTATAGACACTAGCTGCGCGCGAGAGCGCGGCGTTTTTGGCACGGCGAGGCAGGGCAAAAGGCAGAGATTGCATTGGGAGGGCAAGCGGCATGGCATGGGCGTAGAGAGATCCGAGGGGAGACCATGACCGACGCATGCATACATGACGCGGACAGACGAGCATAAGGCTGCGCGGGCTTCGCTCAGGACGATATGCACGGCTCCATGCACGGCGGTTTGTGTTGCTGCGCTGGTCCAATGGCTGGGCGCGAATGGGGTGTGTGTGTGTGTGGGAGGGGCAGGGCGCAATGTGTCTGTGATAGAGAGACGAGAATTGAAGGGGAGCAGAGGAAGACAAAGAGAATTGCTGGAGAGGGAGTAGGATTTGCCTTTTGTGCCTTGATTGCCTGGGATGGCATCGGTGTGTGTGTTTTGCGGGCGTTTGCATGGTTGGTTGGTGGAGTGGTGGGAGTGGTAGGAAGACCTGAGTTCGCAGATACCTTCAGCTGGTGTACCTGTTTATTGATGTTGATTTGTAGACTTCGCTTCTTCTTCCAGGAGATATGTACGAGAGGAGATGCAAGAGAATGCACAGCAGCAACAGCAGCGGAAGCACAGCAGCAAGTACTGCGGCAAAGTGCACGTACTTACGTGCGTCTAGCCCCTCCGTTGTGGGTACATGAAGTCAAAGTGCATTCTTCTTCTCCCTTCTCTCTTCATTCATCCTGTCTCCAATATCGTCATCTTCATCCATCATCCCCGACTGCTCTTACGTCTCTTTACGCCCCGATTGTGAGAGGAGTGCACATCATCGCCCTCTCTGCCCCTCACACCCTCCACAAATTGCCCTCCAGTTGCCCTCCAGTGTGCCCTTCTTGAGGCCAAACAAACCCAATTCAACCCATTCCCCATTCATTCCCCTCCAAGCCCAAAGCAAGCGAAACCCAAAGGGTGCGAGTGACCAGCAACCAATCCCACTGTCCTCTCACGACTGTCAAAGAGCAACCCCATCCCCCAGCTAGCCTCTTATCCGTCTCTCTCAACCCTTACCTCTCTTCCTAAGGCTCACCTGTTCAACTGTTCTTCCATCAATCCGTTTCCTCCTTCTCTCCACTCCCTCTCTTCATTTTCCTTCTCGGAGCTCTTTTATTAGCTGTTCATTCTCTCACAGACCGCCTACACAAATAACACCCCGCACATACCACTCCCCCCCCCCCCCCATTGCCCAGTCGCAATACCCCCAGCCACGGCGTTTCGCCCGCATTGACGCAGTCGCTAACCGCGAAAGTAAGTCACCTCTCCACCTCCCTGCAGTGCGCAGAAAAAGCATCACACCCCTTCTCTTCACTCTCCAGCCAGTCCGGGCAACAAGTCTCCCTTCCCCGCAATCCTCTCCCCAACCTCAGCAAACAAAAGTGATGCCCGCTCATGGCTCCATATAGGCACCGCTCCTCCTCATTCACGTCGTTGTGGAGTTATGCCGATGACATGAACGTCGACACCTATGGCCGGTGGGGTCGTCGCGACCGCGACTTCGACACGTCCTGGGGTCCCGCTTCCACCGCTCCCACCTACCCTCACCACTACCAGCAGCATTATGCCCAGTTCCCCGTGCGCGCACCGTCTCCTCCCCCAGTCATCCCTCTCGACCTGATGCCCCCAACACCGCCTCGGTCGGGCGGTGCTCGCCGCCGCGACGATGCCAAGTTCCGGGAGGAAGTCAAGTTCGCCGTTGAAGATAGCGAGGATGGCAGCGACACCGCCGTCGACGAGGACTACAATCCGCACCAGCTCGTGCGCTCGCCGCCCCCGCCCCAGCGCGTCGCGTCCCTGCCGGTCTACCATCACCGCCCGAGCGCATCGTACCCGCGCTACCCGATCACCGGCAAAGCCATGATGGGCCGACCGTCGTCCAGCGGTGCCGATCTCCCCCCTCAAGCTATCCGTCACCGCCGCCAGAGCTCGCACGACAAGCGCCAGGCCGCTGCGCGCCGTGGACGCGCCTGGCCGCCGAACGGATGCTCGAAACGGTCAAAGCTGCGCCCGCATGACGCCGATGACCTTATCACGCGCGGCGCGTCGACGTTTCGTGGCTTTCGTGAGGGGATCGGGCATGCGCCGGGGCATTACCGGTTCTTTGCCGTTATGGACCAGGAGTCGAGTAGTCGCACTGATCGTGCTTCGTTCCAGAATGAGGCCTTTCGCGATATTTCGCTTACCATGTCCGGGCCGGTGGAGGTGGTTATCCCGTGGGTGTCACTGGATCAGCCGTGCATGGCGTACTGCTTCGGCAAGAGTCCCGGAACGACGACACTGACGCACTACGTCGGCAAGAGTGGCAGTCTGCGACCGAATATCCAGTATGCGTTGGGCGCGAAACCGCGCAAAATGAAGGCCATTGCAGTTATGGAGCGGCTGCGAGAATTGGAAATGGGGCTGTGGGAGGACGCCGACGATACCTATCACTCGCTGTACGACAAGCTCATCGAGGATCCAGACAGGGACCACCCGCATTACGACCGTGCACACCAGATCCATGACCTCCTGACGGCCCTCTGCAACCCGATGTGGATTGACTTTAGCCAGCCGCGAAACCAGGTCGTGGCGCATTTCTTCAATGACGCTGATGATGCGGTGTCGCGCCGCTTTTTTCACCAGCTGCTGCTGTCTATTGAGTTGTACTGGCGCATTCACGCGCCGGACCATGTTGAGAAGGCCAAGCGTAACTTGCTGCTGCAATTGCCTCCCAAGGTGGCATGGGACCTCGCACTCGCACAGCGCTGGCTCGACCATATGAGCATCAAGAAAGAGCAGCTGTCGTACAACAAGAGCACATTCACTTTTGATCTCCGCAGTAAGAATCGCCAAAAGGAGGCGCTGCGCACATTTGCGAAGCAGCTCAAGTGGCCAAACATGGACGAAATTGAATACATTCTGGAAGAAGATGACCCGAAAGAGATGAACATCGAGGATCGCTCATCGGAAACCATGTCCTGGTTCACCGGCGTTATCCTGCCAGGCCCAACGCTGCCGTTTCTGCTCATGAACACGCTCATTGACTGCGACCGCGATACGGGGAGCGAGCTTAAATCACTGACGCACATGCAACCAAACTGTGGCTTTCAGTACCGCGCCAACACGTACTGGTCGTACCAATGCATCGTCGGTAAGGTCCTGGGTGCCGGTCGCGGCGTGAACCAGGTCGCCGGCTGGATCGGGCCGTGCCACTACACACCAGAGTTGTCACGCAAGCAGTCCGTGCTGATCCGTCAACTGGACCCGCTGGAGCCGCGTCTGCTGTCCAAAGACATCGAAACCATGTCCGAGCGCACGACGCCACTGGGCCCAGATGACGTAAACTACCCGGTGGCAGACTACGACGTGCCAACCGCCGACACAACCTCCATCCAAGACAACATCATCCGGATCCAAAAACTGTCCTTCGAAGCCGTCGCCGACCGCTCAAGCAAATCGGACCGCATCCACGACGCGAAGATTGTGTTTGCGTTTGCGGATAAGAGTGTCCCGATACTGCTGCGGTATAATGTGGATTTTATCCATGCGTTTCCCTGCCACAGCGGCCCGCACCCGCTGTTTTGGGATTATCGATACAAGCAGGTGCGCGTCGATGACGGGCTGGGCAAGATCACGAATTGGGCACAGCGGAATAGGCGCAAGCATGGCGGGCACCGGTCTACGCCGTCGAGTCCGGCGGCGCGGGCGGGCAGGGCGTTGGCGCTGACGGGGAGGGCGCGGAGTGAGAGTCCGAGCAATTTGCCCGCGCACACGGATCTGGTCGAAGTGTTGGTTGTGGAAGCGTACGGCGTGTCGGATAACGAGGTGTTTGCGCGGGCATGGTGTGCATTTTGGGGGGTTAGTGCGGTGGTGGCGAATGTAAAGGAGACGTGTATTGCGTGTGCGGTTAGGGAGGCGTATGCGGCGTGTGTGACGGTGGTGATTTTGACGGAGGGGGGGAGAGAGGATGAGGGGGATCAGGGGGTTGCGTTTTGAGCTTGAGATGGGGGGTGGGATGAGAGGGGGAGTGGGATGGTTGTTATGATACCTTTTTGTGCGTCGATTTTGGATGCCACCATTGGGTTGCGGGAGTTTTATGTTCTCGCTTTTTACAACGGGATCGAAGCATTCTGGGTTCGTTCACGGGATTTGGGTTGGCGTTTTGGGTCATTTAGGATGAGAGCGCGCGGTTAGCGTGCGGTTGTATGCTTATTGCATCCCTTTTGGATCTATTGAGGAATTTGAGAGTGCGGGTGTTGACTGCTTCGATGTGAAGGGACTCGGTATCTTATTGAGTGACGTGACGCGATTCCCAAAGCGGAAGGGCTAGCCAGGGTGCTGCGGATGCGGCCATACTTTCCCCGCGCTCCCTACCCGCAGTCTAGCTCTTTCTATACGCGCGGCCGTTGCATCACCATCCGGCTTCACCATTCCACCGCCAACTAACCCACATCCTCAACCTCCCTCCCAGCTCGACCTTCTTACCATCACTCCGGCGTCTCCGCCTTTGGATCCTCGACCCCTCTCCAGCCGTCCATTCTAATCGCAACGGCAAACTCATCTACGCCCATCCTCTCCGCCGGTCGCCCCGGATGGCGCGCCCCGCGCTGCACGACCTCCGCAATGCGGCTGATGCAGCTGACGTGCTGGCCTCCCTCAAGAGGTTGAAGAATGATGTTGTGGGGCATGATCAGCGGAAGGAGGAGGCGATTAGGGATGGGGTTGTGAGGGTGTTGGTGGATATCCTGGAGGGGGAGACCAGTGGTGGTGGCATACAGCTTGGAGGCAGCGTCCACCCGGAGGGAGGCGTGCACCTCGGGGGAGGCATACGCCTCGGCGGCTTCGAAGAGCGTACCGGGTGGTCGACCGAGAACGAAGTGCGCGTGCAGGCTGTGCAGGTGGTTGCGAGTTTGGCTCATGGTGAGTGGGAATGTGCGGTGGTGGCATGTTGCTAACCGTTTAGGTGGATTGTCCTTTGTGAGGCCGATTGTTGCGGGGGGCGTGCTCCCGGCGCTGTTGTCAGCTTTTTCGCCACGGACTGTTCCCCCTAGGCTTCTGCTTGAGACGCTGCGCGCGCTCAGCGTTATCGCCGAGGCGCTGGTTACGGATGCACAACCGGCGGAGCAGCGGCCGCTGCTGGCGAGTCTAACGGGCTTGTTGTATAGCCGGCAGACGGTGGAGTGCTTTGCTGAGATCCTGGGCCAGCGGAGTTCGAGCAAGGTTATTGAGGAGCAGATGGTGCTTACTATGGGCATTTTTTCGCTGACGCTGACACACTCGAATACGCTGGCGCAGTGCCAGGATGCGCTGCTTAAGGGACGGGTGCTGGATTTGCTCGCCTCGCGCCTTGCGGCGATAGTCTCGTCGCGGGGGCATACGTTTAACCCGCTGGAGGAGGAGCAGATGGAGGATTTGATGCCGTTGCATCCGAATTCGTTTTTGCCACATCTTCTGGAAGCGATTGCCGCTATTGTACAGTGCTCGATGTACAAGACGCTTCGGTTATTGTACTCGCCGGACCTGAATCAGGTGTTCCCGGTCATAACGACAACGCAACCTTCTACAACCACCTTTGCAGAAGGTCCGCCGATCCCGAACAATGCTATCGATCTTCTCCTCCCGAAGCTTCAGGCCGTGCAGAGCAAGACAGAGCACTCTTTCTCCAAAGCCTTTCCGGCGCTGGGCTCGTTTGCGCAAGAGAGCACACGCATGCCGCATCTCGACTCAGCCGTGCAGCCCTCGGTGCGGACCATCTCGTCAGAGGAATTCGGGTCAAGCTTAATCGGCTGGCTAATCCACGTGGCACGCACATCAGGCGCTCTGGACCGGCTCGCAACGCTATGGCTTCTAACCCACCTCGTCCACGCAACAGATCAAAATGTCCAGGACTTCTGGGCCGAGCCAAGCCGCAACCGTGACCGCACGCTAGCCCTTCTCGTCGTCCCGCTGCTAGTCCGCATGATTGAAGACGCGGGATCGACGAAGACGATCACGGACCGCGACGCCAACCGACGTATCAAGGAACGTGCACCGCTGGCCCTGGCGACGTTGATTCAGGATTCGCCTGCGCTGCAGAAGGCGGCGGTGGATGCGAAGGCGATCGATTTGCTTACGAGCATGCTGAAGAAGAGCTTTGACCCGTACCCGCTGACCGCGCCGCGGTTGTGGTCGCCGGCGCCGCGCGGGGATGCGGCTGGCGCGCGCGAGGACGAGATCCTTGGCCCAGTCGGGCTGTCGGACCAGGCGTTGCATATGCTCAATAGTCGGGCGGCGGCGTTGCGGGCGCTGGCTGCTATTGCGCAGAAGGATGATGCACATAGGAAGATTGTTCTAGAGCGGGGTGTGATGGCGTGTGTTGTGGACTCGTTGATGCCGTATGAGGAGGATCCGGTGAAGGGGAATCCGAATTTTGTGATTGTGGCGGCGTTGAAGCTTGCTACGGCGCTGTCGCGCAGTGTGAGCATTCTGAGGACGAGTTTATTTGATGGGGGGATCACGGAGCCGGTGTTTAAGCTTATGAAGCATCCGAGCTTTGAGGTGCAGCTTGCGGCGACGGATGTGGTTACTAATTTGGCGCTGCAGTTTAGCCCGATGCGCGAAGTACGTCTACGCTTTGTGTTTTCCTGAGTACAAGCTAACGGGCGCAGCAACTAATTTCCTTCGGCATCCTCGATATCTTATGCGAGCACGCCCGCTCCGCCTCGGCGGAGATGTGCTTCTCCTCCCTCTGGGCCCTCAAACACCTCATCTGCACCGCGCCCAACGACTTCAAAATCCCCGTCTTCACCAAGCTAGGCCCACACTGGCTCCTCAACGCTATGCGCGGCGCAGTCCCCCCACCCCCGCCCCGCTCTCGCATGGCGACGCCTAATGCGCAGGGCCAGCAAGTGGACTTGCTCAACATGGACGACGCCATGGACGACGCCCCGCTGAGCCCGGAGGGTGATATAGGAAACGCGCCTCTGGCCCCCGACGTCGCGAAATGGTTGAGGCATATCCGGGACGAGGAATTGAACCCCGTGCGCCGGGCCCAGCGCGATGATGTCCGCATCCAGTGGCAGGCGCTCGAGGTGGTGCGCAATCTGATCACCGAGCCCGGCAAGCCGCAGCACGAAATGATCGACCACGTCCTGCAGGAAATGGGCGCGGAGGCGCTGTTCGCCGTCCTGCTGTCCAAGCTGAGGCCGCGGAACGGCGCGACGGCGCAGGGGAAGCGTCCTGCGCCGAGTGCCGGGCGGGCTAGTGGGGTGGGGGGCGCGTTTCCAGAGGATGATGCGAGCCGCGAGGTGCTCACCAGCGCCATGTTCGTGGTGATCCATATCGCAAACGGTCTCCCCAAACACCGCCACCTGCTCCTCGAGCAAGAAGCGCTCCTTGCGTGCATCCCGCCGCTGTTCAAGCATCCGGACAGGAATGTACGGGCTGCGTGCTGTTGGCTGGTGCATAATGTGTTGTGGATGGAGGATGCGGCGGATGCGGGGCCTGTGAGGGAGAGGGCGCACGTGTTGAGGGGGATGGGGTTTGAGAGGGACGTTAGGGATGCGGCGGCGAAGGATGTGGATTTGGATGTTAGGGAGAGGGCGAAGGGGTGTGTGGAGGTTTTTGGGCGGTTGGGGGGGGAC
>ML996701.1:586645-723593 GCA_010356995.1 Trichodelitschia bisporula
GGCAGGAGAGGGGGTGAGTGTGTGGGGATTTGGACTGGGTGCACTTTTTGAGATGCCAGGCTGGAGGGGGAAGCAAGATGAGGTAGCGAGCAAGATGAGGGAGCGAGCAGGATGTACACGTAGCTTCTGGTCGGTGTCTGGTCTGAGGGATGAAAATGACGATTTCAAGCGTGTATTTTCTGCGGGGCGCCGGGCGTTTATATGATCTTGTTGCTTGTGTTGTGATGATTCTTTCATGTTCAGGGTGTTTAGGCTGGGGAACGATTACCCGGTAGAAGAATGAAGACTTGCCAGTTGCCAGAGCCGGATGTGTGTTCGAAGGGGCTAGATCCACGTATACACCCGCCGGGCGGCTGTTAATTCTAGGTGTGTAGCGGAGCTGTCCCGGATTGCTGTTGGCCCGGTGCGGATGGGCGAGCACGCTAGGCCGGCTTACTTGAAAGGACAGATCGCTGGGGAGCCGCACTGCTCGGCATGCCGACAACGCGTGGGTGGCTCAAAAACGGCACCAAATAAACAAACGAACTCATATTGCAAGCTTTTGTATTTCATATCATCTAATCACCGGGTCTTGTAGTGTAGTTGGTTATCACATCGGATTCTGATCTTCAGTTCAGAATTCACACTTCCGGTAACCCCGGTTCGAATCCGGGCAGGACCTCTTCTTTTGCTTCCCTCCCAAATCACATACGATGTGGCGAAGCTTCCCTTTTTGCCCTTTCGGGCTGATGTCAACTCGGACGCACCGTAGCCGTCCCCGAAGCGATCAACAGGGACAGCTTACCTAATCTCGCCGAGCATCGAGGCAGACGTCAATCCACCTCCAGCCAACCACTCCCCAAACAACCCCACCACCACCCCTCCCAATGGCCTCCCTCTCAATCTACCTCCTAACCTTCAACTGCGCCCGCAACCTCATCGACCCCCCCGCCCTCGCAGCGTCCCTCTTCACATCCCTCCCCCCCTCCTCCCCCCTCCCCGACGTCATCGCCCTCTCGCTGCAAGAAGTCGCCCCGATCGCGGAATCCTTCCTCGGCGGCGCCCGTCTCGTCCCCTACCTAGCCCGCGCCGCAGATGCGCTGAGACTCGCGGCCGAGACACGCGAGCCTGAGCGGGATGAGGTGTATGCACCGGTTGCGACGAAGGCGGTGGGTATGACGGCGCTGATGGTGTTTGCGAGGGAGGATTTGGTGTCGACGGTGAAATGGGTTCAGACGGCGGGTGTAGGTGTTGGGTTGTGGGGCATGGGGAATAAGGGCGCGGCGGGCGTGCGCGTGGGGTTTGGGGGGGGAAGGGACGCGGTACTTACGTTTGTGGGCGCGCATCTTGCGCCTATGGAGCGTAATACCGCGAGGCGGAATCACGATTGGGAGGATATTGTCCGCGGGCTGGTTTTTGATACGCGGGTTGCGTTCGGGGACGGGGCGGCTAAGGGGACGGATGAAGCGGCGCCGCTGCTAGACCACCACGATGGGGATGGAGGAGGGGATGAGGGTGGCGCGGGCAAGCCGACGGGTTTGTACGAGCCCGCGACCGCGATCTTCTTCTTCGGCGACTTGAACTACCGCACTAGCGACGAACGCCCGTCCCCCGACGCCCACGCCCACTTCCCGCACCCAGCCCACACGCCCGACAACCCGCAACACTGGACGCATCTCCTCTCCCACGACCAACTCACGCGCGAGCGGCGCACACGCCGCGCACTGCACGGCTTCTCCGAGGCGCCGATTACCTTCCCACCCAGCTACAAGCACCTGCGCCCCGGCGAGGGGGTCTGGCACTGGGCGCCGCATAGGTGGCCGAGTTGGTGCGATCGTGTTTTGTTCCTTACGCCGGCTGGGGAGGAGGTAGGGGGGTATGCGAGTCTGCCTGTCATGGCGAGTAGTGATCATCAGGGAGTTGTGCTTGCGGTGGGGGTTAAGGGGGGGAAGAGGGTGGCGGTGAGTGCGCCGTGGGGGGTGAGACGAGATTGGAGGGAGAGGAGGGCTTGGGCGAGGAGGAGGGAGGTGCTGGTGGGGGTGTTGGCGTATTTGGTGCTTACTGGGGAGGGACGGGCGGTGTTGGCTGGTGTGTTGGGGGGTGCTATCGTTGCGTGGTGGGCGTTTAGCAGGGTGTTGGCGTAGGGGATGAGGCGTGGAAGGGAGTGGATGCCCTATCGTGAGGTCTTTGGCGGCGTATTGTGCCTCCGGTGATGCATGGAGTGGGAGAAACGGGTACAGACGGCGTTAGGCTTGCATTCCTAATACAACTGGCGTTCAGCTGTGGCACCATTGCATCAGGTAACTGGCTGGAAGCCTTAGCGATCGGCAAACAAAGCCGGGCAATTGCGTTAGAAGAGAGCAGAGGGACAGCGTGCTACTCTTGGAATGCCCCGATCAGGAGCCCATGTAGAGTTTCGTCTTCTCAAAGTCTATTCTCCCCGGAACAAACTTCCAGATTGCTAAGTACGTCCTCGTGTCTGGTAAGACGCCCACATTCTTAGCGAGATGCCAGTTGTTGCCTTCACGTAGGGCGCTGAGTAGGAGAACGAGGAAAATGATGTTACGGTAATGGTTGCATTGGTAATATAGCACCGTTCAACTGCGGACCGGGTAGGACCACGGGTTTATGCTCCCAGCAGATGCGATGTACCCAGTACATGCTCTGGTCCTGGATGAGGTCCATATATGATGTTTACAAAAACCAGGGACATGAAGTACGCGGGCAATCGTGATAACTGTGCAAGTCCCCATCGAAGATCCACGGCGCCTGACAACAGCTTAACTACTGCTTCATACAGTCCCCTCGTTGCGGCATAGAGCGCCGGCATCTTTGGCTGATGTCTTGCATGCGCATCCACTGCTCCGACTTCCAGTCATTGCTTCAAGGTGGTTCCCATCAGAGCCACTAAGCATTGTCATAAGGGCCTCATACCATAATGTGGGTTTGATCAACATTGCTTGCTCGGAGTTGGTCGAATAAACAAAGCTATCATACATGTGCCAGTCCTTCTGCAAACTAGGGTTCAGGCTCACTTTGGTTTTCGCTGGTGTTTGGTGTGGGAGTGGGGATTCATACCGTGCCGGGGTTCATGAGCAGGAGTAGGCGCCACAGGGCGCAGAGGACACTGGTTGTTGACGAACAACAAAGAAAACGCAAGACAGAGAGGAACAAACCTGAATGCTAGACATCAGGGTGGGGGATGTCGGATGAGACCGGACAGGCCCTATCCTGCCGTGCCTACGGACTAAATATCTAGCCGGATGAACCCCCCCGCCGGAGCACCGCAAATGTGACTCTGACCCTCAAATGCATGCTCCGTAGCTCCTATCCCTAACAGTTGTCACGGGTCCCTCAAGGGCCCAGGCCATCCGTGCTTGGAAGCCTCTCATGGCGATTGCCAGGCAATCACTGATGGCTTTCCCATGGAGCCAGCAAGAACAGAGGCTCCGGTATCGAAAAGGCCTTTTGACGGTGTGGGTGTACACATGGCCATCAAACGTCCACTGGGTGCCGAAGATGAACCTCCGAGTGTTCGAACCCAAAGATCTGTGGCAACATAAACACTGCACGTCAACGCCGAAGCAGCAAGTTGGAAGTCTGCATTCCGCGTTGCTCACAATGTCCCTAGACGCTGCTTTCGCTGTGGCGATCCTCAACTCAGCCGCCGTCAGCTGTTCCTCATGGCTCCTCTTGTTCTGAAGCCGTCTTCCGTGGCGATATTCTCGGCTCGCGGAATCCGCTACCGGGGTAAGGTACGCTCGCCTAGAGGTATCGGCGGTAGTTCGCTCGCACCCGCTCGACTCGGTTAAGACGTGGATACAAGCGTGTGTACCGCCCCCCCCGGGTTATGCCCACAGCTCAAGGTATGCATGGTTCCCCAGTGACACTGATACCTTTCAAGCGAGGCCTCCTCACTCTTCTTCTTGCGGTAGGGAAGCTGGGGAAGTAGATTATCTAAGAGGAGGCGGCCATAGTGGCCGGTAACAGTGTCGAAGAACAGGCGTTGAGAGGGAGTGAGGGTGTCGATGAGGGCTGGATCCATGGCCCCAATATTCATATGCGACGCATGTTCCACCTTCTTCTGCTCCCAGAAGTTAGACTCGAGCTCGGGATATCGCCCCAAGCACTGTTCCCACGACACCCGGTCTAGGGCGCGGTTGCCAAGGAGATTCGGATTTTCAAGATGGCTGTGCTGTTCGTGCGGGGATAGGCCGGCGATAGCCTCCTAGTCCGGCTCAACCTCCTCCAGACGGCGCTGCTCGTCGATAAGCTCGTCATCGACGGGTAAACCAGAACTAGTGGGGCTTTCCAACGCATCAGGCTCATGGTCGTGAAGGAGGCGGCGGCAAAGACGTAGATTTGCACTTCCTGGCATTTAGTGGGACTTAGCTGTAAGCCCATGAGTAAGGAGTTTGATTTCACGATTGCACAAAAGGCCACTTTGATGAACTGAGACGCTGAAATAGGCCCTGGTTGAAATCTGGTCATGCATTGGAGGAGCGCCTGGCGATAGAGGGGCTTGAGATGTGAGTCTTTAAAACTCATAAGCTTCGGCGTACGTACTGCAAGGCCCATTGTTTTTCTCCTCAAAGAGAAGAAGGAGCTCCCCGAAGTCACCGAAGGGATGGTGGAGCATCATCTTTGTTCGGCAGTAGCCCTCGCGCTGGTCGGGATCCGTGCCGGAGAACTACGGGTAGTACTTGAGACAGCTGGGGGGTGCAGTGCAGGGACGCAGAAGCAGCCCATTATTGCCAGGTGATGCACAAGAACAGCCGTAAGCCGTCTACGTAGGAGCATGATGACCCCTCCCCGCCAGAAGAGGTTGGAGTCGTGAACAGATTGTTCCACGCCGAATCTTGAAGTTTTGGGAGTATCGTCTTTCTCCAGAGGGTCGGCGATCCTTACTGTCACACGACTGACCAGAAAGAGCACCGCACGTGGGCTTGATGCCTGTTTAGGGCTTTCGTTGACATGAACCACTCCAGATTCAGGTGGTCCGTCAGGAATTGACTGCTCGAGGTTCCGGCGAGCTCCGGCTGCCATGACTCCAAGGCCCGTACAATTGCCAGTAGCTCTTTGTTGTATATCGCGTAGTTTAGTTCCGGTGGGCTCACTCAGAATGACATGAAAGCCTGTATTGTCGTCCGACGGCGTTGCATCAACTCTGTTCGTTGGTGGTGTTGTCTCCATCTCTTCGAGCAGATGCTGGGATTTGCCGGCATACTCGTCCATTGAGTGGCATTCCTCCAAAGTCAGATTGTGCCACGCCTCGAAATCCCCGGGCATGCCATGATTCGAAAACAGGTGCAAAAGAGGTCAAGGCGCTTTCATCATGACAGCTCCGTTCGTGGGCCGAGTGGGTTGTGTCCTGACAACAGAGGCGCTCTCAAATGCCATGTATCCGATTGACCTTTCGACGCCTGCACGGAGACCTTGTGTTCCGGCAAACTTGGCTTTGACCTTCTCACGTTGTGTTTTGGTGAGCCTGAGCATATGAGCGGCCGTTTCGCAGTCGCTCGGCCAGTTACGAGCCGTTTCGTCTAGGGCCCCGGTGATTGCTCGGAAAGCAACAAGTTGCTTCCAGCTCGCCGCAACTGCCGTTGCCCGCCTTCCTGCCCAGTGATGCCATTGCACCATACCTTCTCGCCGCCCACACGGACATCTGAACCAGCCCGCCATGTGGCTCCATGATCCTTCGACTCGCGATCAGTGCTACCGGGTGAAGGATCCCGTCTACCATCTGCGATATGTCTTGATATGGGTGCACGCCTGACGTATGCGGCCTCCATGTGGACTTTCAGCTCAGAGAGCGAGGAGACGCTTCTGGGTTGAGCGATGTAAAGAAGTTTGTACTAGATATATCGACGCACTGTGGGAGGATACACTTCCGAGAACTTTACAAATGTCTGGGATTACATGGCGGGATATCAAGACGATCCTGCCCTGGCCCTGGGCTGAGGCCAACGTCCAGGTATCCGGCCATGTAGTCCCAGACATTGCAGAAGTTCTCGAAAGTAGATCCTCCGGAAGTGAGCGATCTTATCTCGCTCAGAGAAGTCGTGAAGAAGAGGATTATGTTCGTATCGCTTCCGTACAAAGAACTAGAACTAGCTTGTTAGTACTACTAGAAGGCTGGAGCAGCTTTAGGCGTATCCTACCACCTGATCGCCTACCATCATCTGAACGTTCATCCGTCAACATTATCATCAAGCCGTCCGACCTTCAGAAATGTCACGATTTCATGTATGCCGTAAAGCATCCCCCACCCCTCCAGGCAGCTGGGAGGAGGTGTAAGTACAGGACAAAACATAGGATGTCTAGAACGAAACTCACGAAATGAGAGAGAAGAACGCTAGATTTGGGAGCCGGCTTCACGAGCCGGGACTCCCGGCAAGCTGTCGCCATGGGTGCTGTCTACCCGATATCCAGTTCTGCAAAGTAGAACTCCCTCTGGCCATCGGTGCTTTCGGCCCAGGCCGCCTCTGGATTGTCACTTCCAATCGTCCGGAAGGCCGCCAGAACATGGCCACCAGCGTCCTTGAGGTCGAGACGACACAGCAAGACGTGATGTACGTTGTTGTGGATCAAAACATAGAACTATTTGGCAGCGTTGGTCCCGCCGCCGTTGAACTCTGATACAGTAACTGTAGATCAGATGCCGTAAAATGGAATGAATGATGTTGAAGGAATGTTGAAGGGCCTTTGAAGGGACGTTGGAGGCATGTTGAAGGAGGTATTTGAAGGAAAGTCGGAGTGATAGTCGGATGGCGAGCTTTGAGAGTTATGGTCGGAAGTGACGACTAGTTGGAGGTCTGGAAGTGACGTTCGGTTGGAGGTCTGGGAGTGACGTTTGGTTGGTCGGCGGTTGGGGAGCGACGACTGGTTGACGGGAACCACCGGGCTAACCATGTTGGGACTAGAGGATCCAGCCTGGTGACGGATATCGATGGATCACTTCTGCGGCACTCTGAGAACCTTCGAAGTATCATCTTCGACGGTGACAGGCTTGTACTGTATCATCTGCTTCCTGCATGCATGCGGAGGTAGCTACTGGGTACAGTATGTCTCGTCCGGATGTTAAGACCGCAGATTTCAGCACAATCTCATCGCAAGCTTTCGCTCCATCCGCATACCACACCACTTTCAGCCAGTCATGAACAGGTGAGAATGCTTCTCGAGAACTTCATTTTCGCTCGAGCTAACCACCCTTGCAGGGCATCCATGCCGTGGTATCAACACCCAAAAAAAAATTGTCCGCCGGATTGAACTCCACAAAACCAGGTGCCAAATGAGTGGCAGATATGTGCCCAACCACCACAAACA
Organism: Trichodelitschia bisporula; assembly: GCA_010356995.1. Lineage (NCBI taxonomy): Eukaryota > Fungi > Ascomycota > Dothideomycetes > Phaeotrichales > Phaeotrichaceae > Trichodelitschia > Trichodelitschia bisporula. Next base: position 593,951 of record ML996701.1, read on the forward strand.
TGGTGTTCCACACTCAGCCAAACGTAATCATCACGCCATTAAACCCGCCTTCAAAGAAGCAGCCGTCCCAGTCCAAGCCCTTCACCTGCCGGAATCAGCCTTTTCCACGCTGCCCCTCGGGATTTCAATTCGAATCTCCCGCCCACCGAACACGTCCGCGCTCTTCTCCCCGACACGCATCTCCTTTGGCGGCACAGCGGGGCTGAGCTCGCCATCAAAACTGCTGTTGCCGTCCTTGATCCCGGCTTCACTTCCATGGCTCCCGTTGCGCGTACCTGCCCCGCCAGTCGGGTGGACAAAGAACCCATGCGGGTCCTGTGCAATGCGGATGAACCACGGTAGTGTGCCATTGGGCTTGTACGTCCAGTACTCGCGGTGGTCTTCGTCAAACGGCACGATGTACCCGCGCGTTATCACACGCGTGAGGTAAATCATGGTGTTGAGCACGACGTACGTCATGATGCCGGCGATGAGACCGTAGGCGATGGAGTATGAAAAGGGCATGAAGAGCAGCGTGACGAAGGCTGGTATTGCGTCGCCGACATACCGCCAATTGACTTGGACGATTTGCCGGATCATCATGCAGCCGACAATGATGAGCGTGCATCCAGTCGCCCATGGGGGAATGGACGCGAAGATGGGAGCGAAGAAGATGGAGATGATGAAGCAGGTACCGCAGGTCATGGCGGTCAAGCCCGTCTTACCACCCTCGACAATACCGGCGCCGGACTCGATAAATGCCGTCACTGGGGATGTGCCGAAGAGAGCGCCGATGGAGATGCATAGCGCGTCTGTGCAGTACGCGACCGTCGACCGCGGGAAGTCGCCCGACTTGCTGTCGACAACGCCGGAGAAGCGCGCCATTGAGTACAGCGTGGCTGTGCAGTCAATGATGTCAACGTACAAAAAGGTGAACAGCGCCAAAGCAAATTGTGACGGCGCCTTCATCACGTTCCAGTCGATTGCGTTGAGCGTGTGCTTAATGGGATGGAAAGTGACAACCTTGCGGAAGAACTCGAAGCGCGAGTTGCCCTCGTCGGTGTACGGGAAGTAGGTAACACTCGACTGCCGCGGCCAAGACGTGATGGCCACGACAAAGATGCCGACGATCATGGCGCTCTTCAACTTGTACGACATGAGATATGCGGTCAGAATTCCACCGCAGAAGATGCCGATCCACATCTAGCTTGTTAGCGGATTCACTCGGGCACCGGCTAACCTACGGTTGGATTTTGCATCTTGTGGCTGAGACACGCGCCGGACTTGTCATCAAGATACTGTGGCGGACACCCGGCCAGGTCCATTGGTGTGGCCGTTCCGCCGCCTGTCACCGCTCCGATGCCAGCCGAGTACGAGAGGCCGACGAGTGCTAAGAACAGGCCGATACCGCAGCCGGATGCTATCTTAAGGCTGTTGGGCAGCAGCTTCACAAGCCACTGACGCATTCCGATCAGCGACAGGAAGACGAAAATCCAGCCCTCGATGAAGACGGCACCAAGAGCTAGCCGGTAGGAGACCAGACCAGTGCCATGGAAGCCGACCACTTGGTAGGCGAAGTAGGCGTTGAGACCCATTCCGGGACTAAGATATCAACACGGGAACTCAGAACTACTGCAAGCACTTACGCAAGAGCGACGGGGAGGTTCGTCATGAAGCCGAAGAGAAACGACGACAGACCGGCAATTGCCGCGGTGGCAGTGATTAGATCGCGCCTGACATCTGGCTTGGTCAGTGGTGCAGGTGATTCGGTTGGCAAACGGACCCAGAAGGCAGAGGTTATACTCGGGGTTCTTGAGGCACGTCGGGTCGACAGTGTCGTTGCAAACACATGTCGCTCCGGAATCGGACAAAATGGTAGCCTAGACGGTGAGAAAGTGTACCATCACGAGAGTGATATGCTAACATTGACAGATATTATGTACGCCCTGAGACATTAGGGTCGCTCAAGCACGCCGGCAGCTACTCACATCGTGAAGAAGGTAGTCAAGCCAGCGCGAATCTCCGTCAAGAAACGCGCGCCCTTGATCTCTTCCTCCTGACCAGCATCAGTATGGAGACAGTTATCAGTTCATGCCAAGAAGTCACTCACATGGCCACTCCCTTCGAGCCGGAAGATGCGACCAAAGGTGGAGCGTCCGATCCGGTCGTTGACCGTAACAGTGGTTCTCCGAACGGCATCCATGGTGAGTGAAGACAGTAAAAGACGGCGGCAGCCAGCTGCAGCAGGAAGCCAAGGAAGATATAGGTCAATCCACGATGCAATCGCGGATGAGATGACAAAAAGCACTCGAGATGGCGGACGCCAGAGCAGGCGGCGGGCGCCAAATGTACTGCATGACTTTCCAATGGAGATTGGGGATGGTACACGGCTGCAGCAGGCGGACCAGGCTGGCAGGCCAAAATGTGAGCCTAAGTTTCAAGGGAAAGCTGGCCGACGATCCAGCCCCCCTTGGCATTTCGAGGAGCGGGCTGGCCTGCAGGCGCATGCGGTGGCGGCGAGATGTTCACGGAGAACCCTTGCAGTTGCGGAGAATGAGGGCGCCCTGACTCGGCCGACACGCATCGCTCCGCTGCCGACTAGCCAATTAGCGCAACGCGTGGGGAGCATGCAACGCACGACAGGCATCACGACGGGTGCATACAGGAAACGCTGGTTGCGTTCCGTTTCGAATTCCTCGCGAGGTGCGCGTGGTCGCTGCGGTAGGCCGGCTCGTGGGTGCGTGGGTGATGCAGACGGCCGTTCGAACGGCGACTCGAGCGCGCGGTGGGGTGGTTTCGGCCTGGGGTGTTTCGGGATCCCGACGACGATGCGTCGGCTAGTGCTCACTTCTACCGAGTTGTCGGTCAGAGTACACGGTTGGGGACCAGTGTGTACGGCTGACGGATATGCGCACCGACATCGCGCCTCAAGTACATACAAGTACACCCGTCGTACCGCCATCCAGTTTGTTTTTGGCCGGCGGAGGGGAGCCTCCCGGCGCGAGGCTGAGAATCCTGCCGTGATGGCGCAAATGAGGAGGTTAAAAGACGATATGTGGCTACCGATGGACTCCGAGATCCTCTCGATCCTATGAGCTACTTACCGTACAATCTTGGAGCAAGACGGGACGTGCCACCTGCGGGGTTCCTTGTTGTTTTGCAAGCGCAGCCGTGTGGCGGGGGTTGCGCCCCCTGCGGGAGTGGCCCTGACTAGTGACCGCAGAGTGGCCCCTGTTCCTGACGAACCCGGGGTTGAAGCCACAGCCTTGCCCAGATGGGGAAATGTGTTGACGCGATTCATTAGCCACCTCCGCTTTTGCGAATCGTGGGCCTTGTCGAATGGCAGCACCATGGCTTGGTGGCGCGAGTGCGTGATGCTTCCTTCTTCCGCACCTCATTCTCTTTCGCTCTCGATCGTCGGCAGGGTCGACATGGCCAAACGATTCGGGCTTCAGACGAACGGCAGTTTGCGGGGTGGCTGCATCCGAGTGCCGAGAGAGTTCCACCAATGGGTAATGCTGATAATGAGCATTGTACCGGTTCAGCTTCTTTGTCCGGCTCAGGCTGGGCCTCGGTCTGCTCTGCATCCTTCACTCACGTTCTGCGAAAGCCTTCAAAAGCCAGCTTCGAACAGCCAGGAGGTTACGGGCCTCGGTCTAAATACGGTGCAGCAATACAGAGGATCACTGGTTTAGTGGAGCGCCACGCCCGTACACGAGATTGCTTGTCTGGTCCTCACGACGCCTCAACAAGCTCACGACGCCTTCCCGTAGCCTAGCCTCCAGGAACTCCTCTCCGGGACTAAGCTTTTGCTGACCTACTCGCGGGAGTTATCAGACTTTTAACTTCTGCCGTGTCTGCCGCGTCTTCCGTGTACTCGGATACAAACGAATGTTTGTAGATCGCAGGACAACTAGCGAGCAAGCGAATCATCGGGCCAACGGGCCAAACTGTTAAGATATCGACAGCCTCGCGTACATCTGAACCGCGTTTCCCGCCGCCACGCGGGGTCGTGAGTGTCCCCTCTCCGCTTTACCTGTCACAAAGTCTGCGTCTGTCACCGCGTCAGTCACTGCGTCAGGTACCAGCAGCGTTCGCAGAAGATGCAAAGTTCGGGTCGTCGCTATTGATTGTCTTACTCGGTGTCGTGAGGCGTGCGTCCTGGATTTGAGTTGTCTGCAGCTGTCATTCGTCACGACATCCGCGACATCGGGCAAGTCTGAAGCCCTGCGGCTGAAAGCTGCTGGCTGAGAGATGCTGGACCGTTCGCTCTTCGCTGTTGGTCGCTTTCACTCTCGGGACTTCCGGTGGGAGTTCGTCGACCAGCTCCCCCGTCAACAAGCCACGGCCCGTGGCCCCTTGTTCTCCCGAAATTCTCCGTCGACGATAGTAGTGGATAGCCAGGCCCTACAACCCATAAACATGACCACGCGACCGGGTGGGCCATGGTAGGCTTTTGGACCATCTGCACCACCTCGTACCTTGCGCTTTGATGATTACAGTTTTACCCTTGCCCCTCAGTCGCGCTTGTGCTTCACAGCCCTGCACATACGACCACCGTGCATTACCCCCCCATGTCTGCCCTGGCCTTCTGTCCTTGATATCCCCCCACACTAGGCTTCTATGAAGCACTGCTGTTGTATCTGATCTTATATGCAAAATTACCTATACCCTCCCACGACCCCCAAACCCCCCCGCACCCCGCTGTTCTTACCTGCAGGGTGTCCCCCTTCCTGACTTCTCAAACACCTTCTGGCGGCAAATCTGGGTATGCAGCGCTGTCTCCCACGCGGCGGCAAGACATCGATAACCCAGCTTCACATCAGCCTTCTCATCTTCCACGGGCTGGCAACCTCCGCGACCGCAGCCCATCTTTCGCGGCCCGTCTGAGGTTAAATAACCCATTCGATATTTCCGCCCGGCGCCACTATTGTTGCGCCGGCAAAGAACGGTGCCTTGTTGACCGTCGTCGAGTTGTTCCTCTGTTTTGACGCCCCGGAGGCACGCCGCCAGCTGGACCGGAACTGGGGAATTGGGGGTTTATATCCGCCGCCGTCGCATTCTGGACTCGGGAACACACTACATACGCTGGGCACCATGTTCGCCGCCGACCTCTCCTGGGGCGACGACACAACAGAGTCGGTCGCGCAACACCGGCAGCGCAAATCGCGCGCCCGCGACAACTCCATCACCTCCTCCGCCTCCACATCAACAGGGACATCGCAGGCCACGACCCCGCCGCCTGCGCGCCGCCCCTCGAGCCGGAAAACCTCCTTCACGAGCAAAACCTCCTTCTCAAGCATCGGCGGCTCGCTGCGGCGCTCCAACAATGCGCCCCCGAATACCACCTCGCCCATGCGCCTCAAGCGCGCGGCCGCACACGCCCCGCCCGACCCCTCGGTCCCCCTTAAAGACCCCCTCAAGCAACCCGACTGGACCCTAAGCGGCAAACTCGCGCGCTCCCTCCCCTCCGGTGCACCCCTCGACCTCGATCCCCCTCCCGCCTTCGGCGCAATAAGCTACTCCCCCCCGCGCACCAGTCCATCCGACAACCGCGTCGTATACGCGCGCACCGACGGCCCGCCGCACCAGCCGTGGAGCATCCGGAACCGCGTCGAGGCAGAGCCGATCCTGCAGTCCTACGAGCACGTCAAGGACCAGATCTACGCACTGCAGACTAGTTCCACGGCGGCGCGCAAACCGAGCCTGACCCAGGACACCATCCTGCCCTCCGCACTACCGCCCGCGCGCAATCCGGCGCGGCTGGCTGAGCCTGCGCGCCTCGATAGCCGGCACAGCGACGTGCCCCCCCGCTATACCAGCGGGCTCCCCCTCCCCGCCCTCGTCGCGCGCACGCCTTCCCCCTCCTCCTCCTCGGACCAGGAATCAGCGCACAACCTCCCCCTCCAATCCCCGGACCCGGACTCCCCCCCCGCGCCCGCAGCACCCATCCCCAACACGCACCTCCCCACCCTCCGCACCCTCACCCTCTCCGAGCGCCCCGCGGCCCCAAACCGTTCCCAATGGCGCCCGCCGAGTAGCTGGGGCATCCTGGGGGAAGAGAAGAACGCCAATGGCGGACCTGGCGGCTCCGGACCTGGCGGCCCGGGCCTCGCAGGCTCGCCCCCTCGCCTACGCGGTAAGACCACGCCGCCCACCCCACCCCCCGCCTCGAATGACACGCCCAAGCGCGCGCGCAGGGAGGTGCTCCTGCCCTCGACTCCGGGCTCGCGCACCGAGAGTCCCGGCAGCGACGGGACGCTGCGCCGCGGGCGGAGCGGGACCGCAAGTTTGAGCGGCTCGGTCCGGGCACCCGCGCCCAGCGGGATGAGTACTCGGATAGCCGGCGAGATGGGTTCCCTGACCCCCGAGACGAGTTCGCGCCCCGCCAGCGCCGCCGCCAGAATGTCCGGCGGCAGTACGGCGCCGAGTTCGACGCGCTGTAGTGCGGCGTCGGTTGGGCTGGTCCCACCCGCTGTGTCGGGTCTGCGCGTCGTGTCCCCTGGGCCTGGGCCTGGCCCGCCCCTAACGCAGTTCCAGCGCTTGGTGCGCCGCATGCCCGCCGCGTCTGCGCGCGTAATGCGCGAGCGGCTGCGCGAGGAGTGGGATGAGGAGGGCGAGGAGGAGATGGTTGAGAAGCACCTCTGGGCGCTAGCGGGGCTGGGGGGGCGTGTGCTCGACGATTACTGCTTTGAGCGAAGCGAGGGGCAGTGGGGGGATCTGGGTGGGGAGGGGGGGAAGGTGGTTGTGGGGGGGAGTGTTGGTGAGTGATTAAGGGTGGGAATGGAAGGGAAACTGACGTGCGGAAGGGGAATTGCATTACCTGTCTGCTGCGCACCCCGCGGCGGGGATTACGCACTTGACGGCGCATTCGGCGGCGAGTCTCCCGCCGCGCACGACGCAGACGCCGATTTCGACGCTGTTATATCCTTCCCAAGCCCCGCCCCTCCTTCCCCTCCCCCTCTTCCCACTGTCGGCGGGGCACATCCACATCCCTACCCCCGCGGCCCTGGCCCCCGCGCCTAGTCTCCCCCTCTTTCTGTCCCAGTGCCGCGCCGCACTGTGTCCGGGCGGGACGCTTAGCCTCAGGCTCGTGGACGCGCTGCCCCGGTCTGGCACTGCGGGACCGCGGCTCGGGGCGTGGCTTGAGGAGTGGGTGTGCGGGCGGCTTGAGGCTGGGTTCTGGTCTCGACGGCCAGGGGCTGTAGTCCCGCGGTGGTTGGGCGAGGGGGGGTGGAGTGTAGTCGGGGGGTGGGCTTGGGGGTTGCCTGCTGCGGTTTTTGGGGATGGGGTGGGGGAGGGAGGGAGTGTGCGGAGTGTGAGGAGTGGGAGTACGGGGGGCGAGGGGGAGGGGGAAGTACAGGCTCAGGTTGGGGAGTTGGTGCTCCGGGCCCTGTGGCGCGATGCCTGGGGGGTGTTTGTGGAAGCCGAGGCGGTGGCGAGGGGGGTGGTACCGCGGTGGTGGTGGGAGGATGAGGGAGTGAGAGGAGAGTGTGTGAGTTTGGGGACGGTGTGGGATGTTAGGGTTTTGGTGTGTATGCCTAAAGAGGAGTGATGTGGTTCCCTTTGAGGGGGTCAGTTGTGGGATTTGGTTTTTGGGGATTTGGGTACGGGTTTAGGGGCTGGCGCGCGAGATACCTTAGATGCATATGTACGTTGCTTTGGCGGAATACAATACGGCATGGCTGATATCTGTTTTTTTTTTGGCCGTGTGATGTGTGGAGTGGGTGTTTAGCCGGTGGCGCGAGGCTGTGTGGTTCCGGCTGGTGGGGTAAGTGCTGGGAAGACGTTCATCAAGGCTGGGAGGGCGTTTACCAGTGCTACATTCTTCCTTCCGCGAGCTGTTATCGACTTTTTGCACGGCCTCCAACCGCCCGAGTTCTGTGTAGGTGATCCGAAGCCGTCAGGGGAAGCGCTTACGGACCATATCCCTGGATGATAGGCTCCTGTCCATCGGAGACAGAGTGAGGCTGGGAAAATTATGTCATGACTGTGGTTGTAGTTCGAAGGTACAGATGTGGATACTTAGTGGTACTTCATCTTGAAGTTAATACTGGTAATACAGGACGTCGAGACCGCGCTTCAGGGCGCTGTGAAGCAGTCACTGGAGACTGGGGCATGAGATACGTGCACCACCATCATATTGCCGCTGTGCGTCCCAGTCAGGGACAGCACAAAGCTGTAGTCAAGCAGTGGTCTCAGAAGGAGGCGGATATTGAGGATATGGGGAGCATTCATAGTGGCGATGCGAAGCGCTTGTCTCTCCCCAATCGGCATCTTCCAACGGCATTCGAATTGGCAGCATTGAACTCCTCTAGATAGCATTAACAGTAAGAAGCAGTTAACAAGGAGTTAACGCTCTGTATGCTCGTAATCGCACTCCTCCATCTCGCGTACCGCTCCCCCCCCACTAAGAACCCCCCACTAATCACCGCGCTCCACACTACGGCCCCCCCACCGCCACTCACAACCTCAACCAGCAGCTTCAAACAACGCACACACGCCAACACCCCACGGCGCACAACATGCCACCCGAACGGACTCTCAGAAGCTTATAACATTACCTTCATCCATACAGCACACCACCATGCCACCAACACCCCGCCTCCTCCACACCCTCACCCGCTCCCCGCGCACCTCTCGCCCCCTCGTGCGCATACCCCGCCCGTACCGAACACTGCACACCTCACCCGCGCGAACCGCTTCAGAGCGCGCACGCTACGGCGGCGCGAACGAGCCGAAGACCTCCTCCTCCGATCCCGAATCCACCCCCTCACGCGAACCCGCCGTCAGCTCAGCACCCACCCCACCCGAAAAGCCCCTCGAAACGCTGTTGGCAGGCGAAATCTTCGAAGGCGGCGCAGACGAGGCGGCGACGGGCCCAGAGCCTAATACGCCCAAGACCAATACCCCGTCTCTCGACACCCGCGAGACCAAACCCCCGTCTCCCGACCCAGAACCCACCTCCCCAGAACCCACCTCGCCGACCACAGACCTATTCTCCCGGCCCGGGACCCGGCCGCTGCATTTACAACCGGGACCTTACGTGCATCATTTCGATTCGTACGGCCTGGTGAAGGGGCTGGAGGGGGGTGGGTGGGGTACGGGTGTTGCTGTGGATCTGATGAAGGCGGTGCGGGGGTTGTTGGGGGAGAATATGGAGATTGCGAGGCGCGGGTTGGTGGGGAGGGGGGATGTTGAGAATGTGAGTTCCCCTCTGAAGGTGATGGTGGGGGTTTGGGCTGATGAAGGCAGGAGAGTTACTTATTCAGCGCAGCGTGCGCGGAGTTGCGGACCGAGATACAGAATAAGCGCAAAGCGGAAGTGGAAAAGCTGCGCACGCAGCGCGCGCAATTGCAGCATGAAGTCGATATCTTGAACCAGAAGGTCGCGCAGGAACTACTCAACCTGAAGGACGAGCTCAAGGGCATGTTCGACGACCGCAAGATGGCGGTGCGGATGGAGCAGCGCAATATGGAGAGCTTGGTGCGTCCCCCCCTCACATCAAACCCCTCTCCCCTCTCCCTTTCCTTCCGTAACACCGCTAACCCCCCCCTCCCCCCCTAGATCCAAGAACTCAACTACAAAATCACAGTCGCGCTCAACAGCGACGCGCGCAGCGACGTCGAAGGCCTGCGCTGGGTGCTCACCCGCCGGGCGGCGAGCGCGCTGGCCATCGGCGTGGTTATGATCCTGGCCACGCTGCAGTATAGCCGGTATATGACGCAGACGCAGGCGAAGGAGAGGAGTAAGTTTGCGGAGGAGGCGGGGGGGAATGGGAATGGGAATGGGAATGGGAATGGGAGGGGGGATGGGTTTGAGGCGTCGTTGGCGAGGGACGGGGTCTCGTAACCTTCGGGGCGGGTGATATCCGGGCGTGGGAGGCGGAGGATGTACATGGACGGCACGTTGTAGAAAAAGCGGCTTCGGTGTTTGTAGCATTCGTTGTAGCATACCCAATTGATACTCCCTCTCGGTTCGTTGCCTATCCTTGGCGCATGGTTTCAAAGTCACTCAAAACGACAGCCACCGGGAGGAATAGGTAGTAGCAGTAGATTCGCACCAGGAGCTCCACGGTCAGGTAGACAAGGTCAAAGAAACCAGATTTTGCCTCTAAATTTGTACAATGGCAACTCCTCCGCGCGACAACAAAAATGCCCCACGATGCGCAGGCACCCCCACACCGAGCAAACTCGTTTTAGATTAGATGCCCATCGGTCGCCGTCTACTCGTCGTCCACGAGCTCCTCGAGCTTCTTGCCAGACGGCTTGCTCTGAACCATGCCCTTGCCCTTGTACCCCTCGGACGACACACCCGTGATAGGCTCCATCTTGCCGGCCTGCGGTGGGGGTTAGCAGAATCTTCACGACTAGTGCAATGCAAAAACGCACCTTCATGTACTCGTTCGTCGCCTCTTGCCATTCCTGGCTCATGGTCGGCGGCGCGGGGCCGGCAAACAGGCGCGTGAAGCCGAAGAGCGCGGCGGACGCAATCACGCCGTACATGGTATACCGGAAGACCTTCCAGTTCTCACCGGGCTCGGCCTCGGCACGGGGACCGTGGGGACCGAAGGCAATGAAGTACGCTACACGCAAGATCAGCCATCGCTTTCAATCGTCTTCGCCTTCGCAGTCACGCACCAGCCTTCTTCTCATGCGCCGTCAGCTCGTGCCAATCGGTCTTCATGCGGTCGCGCAGCGCCATCCACAGGTCAGCCTGCTCCTGCGGCGGCATTTCCTCCCAGCGCTTCTCGATGTCCGCGAGGGTGGGGTTGGAAATGGCGTGGGCGGACCGGGCCTGCGCGAAGGCGGCGTGGGAGGAGGGGAGGAGGGTGCGGCGCGCGGGCGCTGCGAGGCCTGAGGCCCGGAGGAGGGAGGTGCGGAGCATGGTGATGGGTGTGGTGGGGTTGACGACCGCTCAGCCGGCGGCTACTCGCCAATTGAGGTGGGAGGGAGGGTTTGGGGGTGGTGGTGTATGGGTTGGGGTTGGTGATGGAGTTGGTTGTGGTCGTTTGGCAGTGGTGGTTGTGTGACGGGAGCGCGGAGGGAGTGGCCGATCAGACCAGCAGAAAATGGGTGGGCCAATCAGGTTGTGCCCTGCCGAACCGACCCGAGAGCCGCACGGGCTTTTCTGAGCGACTTCGAAATTTGATCAAGCGCGCATTGATTCGTTGTTTACTTGGGTAACTACTATAGCTTCGTCATCCGCTTCAATTGATGCGCAGATACATATTCGCGTGTCTGTATCTCCCCGTGTTGCCATGCCTTCAGGAACCGGCTGGGAGCTCGTGCTGGTGAGCTGCTCGGCAAAACCTTGCACCAAACGTGCAACACGCCCCATCCCCTCACAGTCCAAGGATTCGGGAAAAAAGTCGAGTGTTTTGCTTTGATCTCCATCGGTCTTTATTCCGTTCAAAACTCAGCATACCTTCCATCCAGATTGTACCGCATTCCACGCCCTTAAAGAGCGCGATATCGTCGTCCTTAGCTTCCTTCTGAGTGGTTTTCGTAGGCGAACGGGGTGGCAAAAGCAACCCAGGCTACAACAAACTCCAAGCTGATAAGGATCGGGCCGACCTTTTGAGCTCTCAGAAGCGGCGACAGCTCCATTCCTATTTCTAGAGCACGCGGTCGAGCGGTTCGGCGGTTCGCTACCGGGCTGGTCCAGGTAAGCCGTGACTTCGACCGCTCCAGAGCCAACTCTGGTATGCTAGACCAACAGCCAAAGGGCTAAAGGCCATATCCGGGGGCGATGACGTCCTAACCGCCCCAAGACGACGGGAGCTATCGAGATGGGCGTCGGTGGCATTCTGCTCGCTGATATCACATATGAAGACGCGAGCCCCACGTGAAGCTCCAGGATGCTCGATGCATTTCAAATCGGGGGCGCTGCAGTCGAATGATATGGGATCTTTATCAGCAAAAGCTTGTCGTGGCAACGTTTTGTCAGTGGCTGCGATCGACCGTTTGACTGTGATGTGATTACATCATAGCCGGATCTCATACGACCTCACTTCATGCGAAGCTGTATCCCCAGCATCTCGGTGAGAATCTCGTATTGTGCAGTGAAAGGCAATCGTCAATTGCACAGTCCGGGAGCCGGGTTTCAAGCACACCGCAAAAGAACTGCGTCCCAGATCGGATTTCTTGCATGTCCGGTCCACCAATGGCTCACATTCGCAGCTCGTGTCTCTCGCTCGAAATCTGTGTACTCCGTATATCGGAATGCGCCGCTCGCATCCCGCGTTGTGTCAGAGAACCCTTGGCTAGGCGATCGACCTGCACCGCCTCCATCGCTGGCTTATGGCATGAGATCACAGACACAGCAGAAACTGTCGAGGCAAACAGCGCGGCAGCAGAGCGGGAACAAAGCAGTGTGCATGGAGTTGTCATAACGTTCGAAAATACCGCAGTCAGCGAGCGGGTAGGGCGTGGAATTTCTAACTGCAAATGTACCTCCATCCCAGATTCCCCCAGAAAACAAACACCGGAAGAGGTCTCGGGTTGATTGCTGGGTTTGCTTCGTCGCTGCACACCACGGGCGCTCGAGGCTCCGGCGTTGTCGGGGACGGAGACTTTCGGATCAAAGGGATCGTGAGTAGGCCAATCCGCGCGCCAGTCCGAGGCTCGTCGGGCGGCCATAACCGCGTTCGTTAGAGGCTTGGTTGAGTGTCAATCAACAGTGTTTCCCGAACGCTGGTAGATCATAGCCATGGCAGTGTGCAGTATCGAGCCCGTCTAATCCGTACGGTATTGGCAGCGGCAAAAGAAATATGTCCTAGGGCGTGAACGTGATGGGCAAGGCATGTCAGTGCATTTGCGAAGTCGTACGTGGGTGGATGGGTGGAGTGGGTGGAGTGGGCGGGTGCGGGTGGAAGCTGCTAGGCCAGGCTGCCCCTCATATCTTCCACCCACCCCCCCCCCCACCACGGCTCTTCAACCCTTTTCCTTATCCTCCACCTCCACCCCACCTCTGTCCATTGACATTTTCACTTCAAGATCTCCCCATAGACTTCATATCCACCAGGTATTTGCATCCTCATTGCTGCCCTTGATCTTCTTGCTCTGTTTGCACAAGCTAACCTACCTACCCCGCATTCAGCAAACATGGTCATCAAGGTATGAGTCGACGTCAGGCCTTGCAAAAGCTGGAGCTCACCTACTGTTCAGGTTGGCATCAACGGTTTCGGCCGCATCGGTCGCATCGTCTTCCGCAACGCGTAAGTCTCTGGAGCTTTCTTTCTGTGGCTCAAGCTGAATTGTCGTAGTGTCGAGCACGATGACGTGCATGTCGTCGCCGTCAACGATCCCTTCATCGACCCCACCTATGCCGTATGTCAAACGCCTCACCTCCCTCTATTCAAATCCTGACTCTCTAGGCGTACATGCTCAAGTACGACAGCACCCACGGTACATTCAAGGGCGAGATCACGGTGAACGGCAACGACCTGGTTGTCAACGGCAAGACGGTCCGCTTCTACCAGGAGCGCGACCCCGCCAACATTCCGTGGGGCGAGACTGGTGCGTACTACGTCGTTGAGTCGACGGGTGTCTTCACCACCACGGAGAAGGCCAAGGCCCATCTTAAGGGTGGCGCGAAGAAGGTCGTCATCTCGGCTCCCTCGGCTGATGCTCCCATGTTCGTCATGGGTGTGAACGAGAAGACGTACACCTCGGACATCCCCGTCATCTCCAATGCCTCGTGCACTACCAACTGCCTGGCTCCGCTCGCCAAGGTCATCAACGACAAGTACACCCTGATCGAGGGCCTGATGACCACGATCCACTCGTACACTGCTACTCAGAAGACCGTCGATGGCCCGTCGTCGAAGGACTGGCGCGGCGGCCGTGCTGCTGCCACCAACATCATTCCTAGCAGCACCGGTGCCGCCAAGGCTGTCGGCAAGGTCATCCCCGCTCTTAACGGCAAGCTCACCGGCATGTCGATGCGTGTCCCGACCTCCAACGTCTCCGTTGTTGACCTGACTTGCCGCATCGAGAAGCCCGCTACGTATGATGAGATCAAGCAGACCCTCAAGGAAGCTTCCGAGGGCGAGCTCAAGGGTGAGTTCCCTGCGTCGTGAGTGAGACACCGCTGACAAGTCAGGGATCCTCGCCTACACTGAGGACGAGATCGTCTCCAGCGACCTGATCGGCCACCCGGCGTCGTCCATCTTCGATGCCAAGGCTGGTATCTCGCTGAACAAGAACTTCGTCAAGCTCGTTTCGTGGTACGACAACGAGTGGGGCTACTCCCGCCGTGTGCTCGACCTTCTGGGTAAGCTGAGTGTGCAATGTTTCTAAGCTCTGCTGACGTTTCTAGCGTACATTGCCAAGGTTGACGGTAACGCGTGACTAGCCGCCGGATCGGTGTCTGAGCCCAGCAGGTTGTAAGCGGGGGAATGGTACTCTCACTAGATTGGTGACCGCGATTTCTAGCGTCAGTTGATGGCAAAAATGGTACCTGCAAGGCAATAAAACATGATTCCAGGCCACGACGATGCTGTGATGTGCGCCCAACTGTGATTTAAGATCGCTAAACGATTGTGAAGATTCGGGTGTGCACAGGCTGAATGAATCGCCGAGAAAGTGGTTTTATGTTTGGTTCATGTTGAGATAAAGTGTGCTATGAAGACCATATGTCATGGAAACAAACCAAAGCACTGGCAGCCTGGCAGACTTTGGCAAAGAGGTGCGGTATAAGTACCGAGATGGATCCTGGAGACGTAGGAGATGCAACTTCATGGGGCTTCAACAATTTACCGCGGCGCCTATAAAAGCACAGCCGCGAGGCCGATGAAGATCAGCAAGGCTGGAGTTGATGGAGCTCTTCCGAGCACCCGAGCTCCGCATCGTCCAATGGCAGTGCGCGAAATACGCCGAGACTGGCGGCTTAGTCAACGGGAGCCCTGGTCCCGAAGTGGCCACACAGACCGCATCGTTCTCACGACCTCTTGTCCCTGTCCGTTCGACTGTTTTCCCGAGTACTCTGCGACGTGGGTAGCGAAGAAGGAGTTTGGAGGCTGATTCTACAGCTCTGCCTCCCTCACTAACTGCATCGCTCCTTTCCTAAACACGAACACGGCGACAAAGTCCGAGTCCTCGGAAGGTGAATGTGGCGCTGAGTGGCTGGTGCGCTTTTTCTGCCCCACGGCTGCAGCCGCGTGGTCGATCTCGCGGCGACAAACCATCTCACAGCAACAGCACACACTGCTCAACTTCACATCCGCTCACCTCAACATCGGCACTCAGCACCGCGACACAGGCACTTATACTAGCTCTGCTTTCGTTTACTCGCTCCTAAGTGGAGTTCTGTGTCGTTTCCTATAACGGATTCCCCCTTTCCCGATCCCTTGATTCGCTGTTGGCATTCTTGCCATAGCGACTTCCTTGGCTATATACCATGGATTACGAATCGAGATCGAGTGAGACGGCCATGGACGACATCCACGCGGCCGGGCAGGTGGTTGATATCACCCCCCCTCAAACAGTCAATCCGGCTATTCTCGGCGTCAATGCGCCGGAGTACTTCGAGGAACAGCCCACCGACTACAACAGCCCGGCTGACAGCTTCGCCGAAGACACCGAGATGATGGACCACGACGATGGTTCATACGACAGCGTCTCCTACTCTCCCGCCGAGAGTGTCATCATCCCCCCCGCACCCCTGCGTGCCACTTCCGTCGTCGTGCATAGACCGGCGTCAAGCGCCCTCAGCTATGCCTCCAAGCGCACCGGGCTGGTGTACGACGCGCGGATGAAGTACCACTGCGAGCCCATCTCCGGGGACGACGATCTGCACCCCGAGGACCCGCGCCGCATTTGGTTTATCTACAAGGAACTCCAAAAGGCTGGCCTCACGGAGCATGAAGAGGATTCCGAGGCGGATCGCCAGTGGAAACTACTGAGGATCTGTGCGCGTCTCGCTGAGCCTAGCGAGGTTGCTCTTGCGCACAGCATTGACCACTATAAGTGGGTGCAGAGGATCGCGGAGATGACCGATGCGCAGAGGCGCAACCTCGTTAAGGACGCGGATTCGGTGTACTTCCACCCCACTACGCCCTTCTGCGCGCGGCTGGCTGCTGGCGGGGCGATCGAGGCTACTCGCGCAGTCATGACTGGCGCCGTGAAGAATGCTATTGCGGTGATTCGCCCGCCTGGCCATCACGCTGAACACGGCAGGGCTGCCGGGTTCTGCTTCTTCAATAATGTGGGCGTTGCGGCCAAGGTCACCCGGAAGGATTTCCCGGATACTTGCCGGAAGATCCTCATTCTCGACTGGGATGTTCATCACGGGAATGGCGTCCAGCAGATTTTCGAGAGCGACCCGAATGTGCTTTACATCTCGCTGCATGTGCACAAGGGGGGGTTTTTCTACCCGGCTGGAGACTACGGCGACGAGAGCCATGTTGGCCTCGGTGCGGGAGAGGGGAAGAATATCAACATTCCCTGGCCGAGGCACCACATGCACGACGGCGACTACATTCACGCCTTTCAGCAAATCGTGATGCCGGTCGCCTACGAATTCAACCCCGACCTCGTCCTCATTTCGGCCGGATTCGACGCTGCGGATGGAGATACCCTGGGCGCATGCTTCGTCTCCCCGAACGGTTACGCCCTCATGACCAGCATGTTGCTCACACTTGCCAATGGCAAGGTCGTTGCCTGTCTCGAGGGTGGATACAACCTCAACTCCATCGCCGTTTCCGCTCTCGCCGTCACCAAAATCCTCATGGGCGAGAAGCCCGCCCCGGTGGCTGTGCCAGGGCCGTCAGTCGATGCGATCCAGACGGTGCAGAAGGTCATCAAGATTCATTCCAAGTACTGGAAATGCCTTTATCCGAAGAGCTCGTCTGTGGATCTAGAGAGCCTTGGAGGAGAGCGCTTGCACGACATCCTGCAAGTGCGCCAGAATAGGAGGTACGCGGAGCAGCACATGATGTATCCGCTGCATCTGCCGCTGGGGGGCTCGGATTCGGGGGTGGATCCGGGGTCGTTTTCGGACCAGGTTACGTCGACGTAAGAAGAATCCCATCATCCTTTCTCTAGTTGGACCATGAATCCTAATGTGAACGTGATTTAGCCCAGGCTGGCGTAAAGCTCAACCGCTGCTCATAATATTCCATGATCCACCGGATACTATTGGCGATCCTCACCCGCTGACGGGCGCGTTCGATCCACACAACATTGTGGTCGTGAGTCTCTGCTTGTGATCCTGCGGGTCTCCGCTGATTGTACAGACCCAACCTTCGGAACCCTACATCGAATGGGCCGTGCACAACAAGTTCTCAGTCATCGACGTCAACGTCCCGCGCTACCTCAAGACCATGGAGGACGACTCCTCCACCGGCGAACTCTCAGAAGAAGACCGCACCAACGCCACCCGCGACGTCGCCTCCGCCATCTGGGAGAACTTCGTCAGGTACCATCCTCACCCCTCCCGTAGCCCCACTAGTTCTAACCCTTCCAGCGTCTCCGAAGCCCCCGATATTTTCCTAATAGGTGTAGGGGGTGCCTACGCCGGGCTGATCTCCTTCCTCAACCTCGCCGGCGAAACCGTCCAACAGCGCGTAAGCCACATCTTCGCCTTCGCGGGGAAACACGCCCTCCTCCCCGTCGCACGACCCACGGACGATGCTCTGTCCCTTTGGTACTTCAACCACAGCACAGTGTTTGCGGCGCGGGAGCATTGTATCTTCGATGGGCCGCGGAAGATACGCAAGAAATATGGAAGGATACTAAGAACGGATGCGAATAGCGTTATTGAGCAGTTGCTTTATCAGAAGGAACAGGTTTTGGCGAGGATGAGGGAGGGCGTGAAGGGGGAGGAGGGGACGGGTGGAGAAATGAAGACTGATGAAAATCCGCCGCCTTCGGCTGGGATTCGGAAGCTGGAGATTTCTACGCCGCCCGAGCCGCGTCTAACGGCTGGGACCGGGAGTTCGACACGTCTCGGGAGCCCGATTAAGTTGCCGCGGATGGGGATGTTTGGGGTTACCGGGTCGGGGCATTGACGGTTGAGTGGAGGGGATCGGAGGGGATTGGATGGGGTTGGACGGAGATGTGCTCGGGTATATCTTGTCGGTATCAAGGGCATTCAGTTGTTGCGCGCGATATCGGCGTCGGCGATGTAATCACCGTTATTCGGGCCGGGATTGTTTCGGCATGGTAATTGGGGCTTGTGCCGCCTGCGAAGTGCTTGTACGCAATGAATGGATAGGTTCGACAGGGTCTGTACCAGTGCTGGCTAGCTCAATCATCTGATACTATGCTTTTACCTTGTACTTTGCTTCAATCGTGCTATGCTTCTCCCTCATGCTTATCTTCCGCCCACAAGCCTCGATAACGTCGCTTTGGCCCCGCGCAACGTAAGTCCCGCGCAACATAAGCCCTCCCCATCGACCCATCGCCCTCGCAGCTGTCTTCGCAAGTGATCGGCATTCATAACCAAGTCTCGGCGCACTATACCCAGCAGCGCGCATTGGTCGGCTCGCGTGTCTTGGCGCCTATATTTGGCCCCCATTCGCGGTTTATATTGCGGTGGTCGTCACTCTTTCCTGGCTGCTGTTTTTTGCACGGTTGGCTTCTCGCGTGCCAGCCCTCTTTCGTGTACCAATGTACCTTGCAAGGATAGCATTGGGTTGAGAAGCGGGAGGGGATATGCTTTTGGGGGGGGGGGGGTAATATGGGGATATGAATGCTGAGTGTGGGTGCGGTAAGTGATGGGCAGGCTTATTAGGGGAGAGGGAGGGGTGGCGAGGTTTGCGCAGGTCTTTGCGCGGAGGCTGTCGTTGCAAGCTTCACTTCTTCGCTACTTGCTTGTGTTTCTTGTTGTAGAATTTGACATCGCGAGCGCAAGCGCAATGAGTGCGCCGCCCCCTCCACCACAAGCAACACCCGCGCCCACCCCACCACCAGCCAAAACCTCCCCTCCCTCCGCAGGTCCGCAATGCTTCGTTAAAACTAACGGCAAGACCGGGCCCTCGCCTTGGAGTCCCTGCGGCGCCGTGAATGGAACGAATCCGTTCGTCCTCCTTCCCATCCCCACTCTCTCCGCAAAACAAGGCTGATGATTTGACCACTAGCTACGTCCCCTGCTGCGCCAGCGGGGACTTCTGCGTGTCCAACGGGCTATGTCGGTACACGTATAGCCAAGGTGGCGGGAGCGGCTACTATGCTGCGGGATGTACGGATGGGGCGTATGGGCCGGGGACGTGTCCGCAGCTTTGCAGTGCGCTCCCCCTTCCCGCTCTCCTCACATGAAACTAACGGGAGCAAGACAACCAAGGCCACAAAGACGTGATTTTCAAACCAGCACAGCGCATATGGGCTTGCTGTGGCAGCGACGCCTCAGGGCAGAATCCAAATTGCGATAAGCCGACGACGGAGAATTTTGATGCGCCCGAGCCGTCGAGGTTGAGGACGTATTGGCCACTGGCTGCGGCGGGGAGTACGGCGCCGGCTGGGGGGGAGGGGGGGAGGGGGAGGGAGACGACGAGTAGTGCGAGTATGACGGCGGCTGTTCCTGTGAGCAGTGCGAGCAGCGCGACCACCACGGAAAGGATTAGGCTAAGGCCCACGGTTACAGCGGTGAGCAATTCGTCTGTGAGCGCCGGGCTGGCGGGCGGGATTGGGGCGGCGGCCGCGGTGGTTGCGTTACTTGCTGGCGGGCTGGCGTGGTTTCTGATAGCGAGGAGGAGGAGACGGCGGGAGGCGGGGTTGCTTGCGGGGGAGACGAGTTATGCGCCGTTGGGGCCGGGGGGGATGGAGGGGCATATGGGCCCGCCTCCGGGGAGTGGGCATGGGGGAGGGGGGATGGGAGGGATGAATGGGATGAACGGGGTGAGGGCGGTGGATGGAGGGGAGCTGGAGAATAAGGTGTGGCAGGCGGAGCCGGCGGAGCTTATGAATAAACGTTCGCATAGTCCGGCGGAGCTCCCGCTTACGCCGCATGAGTTGCCGAGTCCGGAGGGGGGGAATTTGAGGACGGCGCTTAGTGGGTCGACGTTGGGGGCTCAGGAGAGGGGGAAGGGGGTGCGATGAAGGGGGTGAGGGGATGAGGCATTGGGTGGTGTTTGGCGTGGGTTGGGTGGTTGGTCTTCGAGGGGCGTAGTTATCACGGCTGTTTGGGCTGTTAGCAGTGTTTATGGCTTCATGAGAGATGGCTTCGAGGTTTTATGTGTATTCTAATCGGTAGAGTTTCTGGAAGAGATGTTTGTACAGAAATCGAGTATTGTCCCGAACAGCGTGGTGATGAGTTGTCGTTGGGTGTTTGATGTGGAGCTGTGGGGGTCGGCGCTTACAGCAGCCTAATTCCGCCCCCGGCGCTTACCGCGCTTCCCCAACCTTTGCTCAAGGCTCAGGCTCCATCACGACAGCTGCACCTCATATTCCATCTCCAACCCAACGCCCCAACAAACCCGCCACCGTACCCCAACCTACCCCATCCCCTCCATATTCCGCAGCCATGCCGGCTACCACCGCCGAAACCCTCTCCCTCATCTCCACAAAGCACGTCTCCATCGCGCCGCTCGTGCTCCTCTCCGTCGCCGACCACTACGCCCGTGAGGGCGCCACATCCAAGAAGCGCGTCGTGGGCGTGATTCTAGGGCAGAACAACGGGACAGATGTGCGGGTGTCCAACAGTTTTGCGGGTGGGTTGTGCAGTCACTGCGGTGGGAGGCGATGCTGATTGCGGGGCAGTTCCCTTCGAGGAGGATGAGAAGGACCCGCTCGTGTGGTTCCTTGACCACAACTATGTCGAGTCGATGAATGATATGTTCAAGAAGGTGAACGCGCGCGAGAAGCTCGTCGGCTGGTATCATTCTGGGCCTAAGCTCCGCGCGTCGGATCTTGAGATCAACGAGCTGTTCAAGAGGTACACGCCGGACCCGCTGTTGGTCATCGTCGATGCGCAGCCTAAGGAGGTGGGCGTGCCGACGGACGCTTACTTTGCGGTGGAGGAGATCAAAGACGTAATACCACTCGTTGTGCTTGGGCGACAAGTTGCTGACAATCGCAGGACGGAACCGCCACCACCAAGACCTTCGTGCACACCCCTTCTACCATCGAGGCCGAGGAGGCAGAGGAAATCGGCGTCGAGCACCTTCTCCGCGATATTCGTGACGTCGCTGTCGGCACGCTGAGCACCCGCATAACGTCGCAGCTGCAGTCGCTCCAGGGCCTTCACCTCCGCCTGCGAGACATTGGGACATATCTGCAAAAGGTGCTGGATGGCCAGCTCCCCGTCAATCATGCCATCCTAGGCTTGCTACAAGACGTCTTCAACCTGCTGCCCAACCTGTCGTCATCGACAGCGCCCCCGACGGCATCCAAGGAGGGGAACACGATTGCGGGAGACAACAGCGAGCTTGCGCGCGCCATGAGCATCAAGACGAACGACCAGCTCATGGCCATCTACTTATCGAACCTGATCCGCGCCATCACCGCTTTCCACGACCTCATCGAGAACAAGATCCAGAACCGGCGGCCGCAAGACGAAGAGGGCTCCAAGGACGACAAGAAGAAGGACGACGAAAAGAAGGAAGGCGAAGGCAAGGAGGGAGAAGAGAAGAAGGCCAGCGAGACCAAGGAGGGCGACAAGGACAAGGGCGAAGCGCCGGAAAAGAAGAAGTAGAGGAGGATGGAGCAGTTGTAGATGGTAATGTTAACAGCGAACTGGACACGACGCACGGGCGAGATGTAACATAAAGCGGTTCCGGCGCTGATCTAGCAAGGCAGCAGCGTGCTGGACGGCCCGACCCTGGAGTGGAATGCATTACGACTACGGCGATCGGCTATAGACGCGTCCTGGCTGTGGTCGGGCGGTATTTCAGCATATCTTCGCGTTCGGACGTGCCGTGATCCTGTCGGAGTCTTAAGCTTCGTCGTTATCCCGTTCCCGGATGCCGCCATGACTGTACAGCGGGACTCCTTGCTTTTACTGACACTACCGACTTCCCCAGGGATCTGCCCGGCTAAGTTTTGTTCTGTGCTGAACTAATCGGTGGCGCAGGTTTGGCTCGGATTGCGATCTACGCCCTGATCCGGAAGTGGCATGGGCTATCCGCATGATCTTTATCCCGATCTTCGACGGGCAACAACATACCCTTTGATGTGGTTATGGAAGGAGCATTCTTATATAAGCAAGGAACCTGATGTAGTGTGAGAAAGGAGCAAAGGACGATACTTGGCATCGTGTATTTGAATCTCGAGAGTCTCTGACTCTCATCCTCTCTTTGTCTTCTACTTCAATCTTCAGTTTACACTGATGTTACTGCCTGTAAGAGCCTTTCTCCCATCACCCTTTGACTTTACTTTCCGCTGATGCGCGAGATAGATCGACTGATTCGTTTATCTAGTCCTTAAATATTCTCATCACATCCCGCTAAACGCTACCGAGATATGGCCCTCGATCTCGGCTCTCTTAGGGCATCGATCACGGAACGCTCAGGATCAGAGCGCGGGAAGACCACCATCAATACGACTCGTTTCACGGAGATCGCAGCCCATTATGAGATGCCAGATACCCGATACTATTTCTCCCATTCGCCCATCTGCGGGCATCGCAGATCGGCATCTGGAACCCCCACCAATGGCGCCGTCGGGGGTATATTAAATTGATGAGAAGTGTCCGCACTAGTCGCGACCAGACCTGCATATAGAGCGCGCACTAATTCTAGCCCCACGATAGCGATTTATCGCCAAGTCGTCGCCTCTCGACTCTTTCTTCAACTCCAGTCCTTTCTGCACATGGGATCGTCCCACGCTGCTCATTCTTCAATCATGTTGACTCTTCTCGTCCTCGTCGCTGCTCTTGTGGCCTGTGTCGCCGGCCAGAGGGGTGGTGGTGCCGGCTCTCAGCACTGGAAACACGGTCCTACGTTCGGGTGGCGCACCAGTCGGAGCAAGTCGTACATTATCGAGGCCGAGACGACGCTGCACCCGGGCTTACCGCCAGCGGGAAAGTTGCCGCGACTGGCGCTGTGGCCGGGGCTGGACACGAAGGATGGCCTGGTGCAGCCGATTATTGTGTCGACGAAGAAGGAGGAGTACGCGAAGTGCAAGACGACTGAGACCCAGTGGTGTGTTTTCGCAAGTTACCTGAAGTATCCGTTGACGCAGAAGATGGGGAACCAGGTGGTTATGGAGGGGACGGATGCGCTTACTATGAAGTGTGAGTTGGGTTTTGGGGGGTGGAATTGGGCTGATTTGGGCAGTCAAGTACAATAAGACGGTTGGAGGGTATGAGCAGTGGTTGTATTTGAAGGGGAGTATGGTGTCGTACGTTGCTTCGCGTAAGTCTCACATTCTTCTGTTTTTTTTTGGATGTGCTAATGCGATGGAGCGACTGGTATGTCGAAGAGCTTCTACACCGATGTCGAGTGCCAGCAGGATCACGTCGGAGTTGTCAAGGCGCACAGTAAGCCTCCTCACCTGCTCACCAACCCAGCCGCTCTAACCCAGCCTCAGACTACACGGAAACGAAAATCACGCTCTCGGAGGCCGACCCGCAGTGGGGCCTGAACCCGAGCAACCACGCCATGGCTTGCGCGGACAAGATCTCCACGCCGGATGGCGGCAAGACGTGGATTGTTCCGACGATAAGGGTGAGCGAGAGCGTGGCGCTGAGGGATTATACGAATAGTGGGGCGGTGAAGCCGGGGCCGGTTATTTGTGCAGGTCGTTGAGGGAGGTTAGGAATTGAGTTCCTGTTGGAAATGTGTGTTTTTTGGTGATTGTGAAGGACTTGGTGATGTGGACTTGGGGGCCAACTTTCGGCCCTTTGCGACACTGATATCGCGCCATTGCGCACTGTCGACCTCGGTGCGAAGATGGTGAGCCCTGCGGTTGATGAAGGCGAGTACAACTGCCGGATGGACGTCCAACAACCTGGACTGGCTGATATCGACCGAATTTGCGGCCCGAGCGAAAGGGCGACAGGATCTACTTTCGGATTCTAGCGCGTTGCCTTTGGCCTTGATATCAGTTCTCGTGGTTCAACGGTCATTCCCTCGGCGGATCCTACTCCGACATGAACGGAACTTTCCAAAGAGACAATGAAGAGTGCGGATGATTCAGCCCGATATCAAGCAAGCGAGAGCGAACTTATACTACCAGGGTTATCCACCGATCAAGTTCCGTGGGGGCGACAATCCGGGCTCTGAGTTAGCCCCTGGACCAGCTTCTGGTGTAGATACCTAAGGCGAATAGGGCTTTAATGTATGTGTGGCACCAGAGAAGCGTATTTGCCGTTGGAAGGAACGTGTCAGTCTTGATAAGAGACATGGCAACGGGGAAGGCGACATCATGTATTGTGTACGTGATGGGAGGAAGACGCATACGTGAGGAGAGGACACATAGTCTAACACAGGTAAGTTAGTCTGGCATCGCATCTCCTCTCCCTCTTTTTCACGATCTTTCACTTCGCACAGTAACCATTACAAGTGTCAAGCCTATGCTTGTACTGGCTTCTCAGCTACCCGGGTGCAGAAACGTGCACGAAAGTTGATAATTGACTCCAATGGTTCTTCCGTGACTAGATCAACACTTACCAGGTTAGATTGTAGTATCCGCCAACGCATAGTCAAAGCCCTACGTCTGCTAATCGACGTCTGCCTGGTGCTCTGCTACCTTACGCTCCGTGGAATGGCGCGTTCGCTGGACACCGATTTCCGCGCGCCGCCCACGTGCACTAAGATCTGGCAGATGAGTTGAGGATCTTTATCGCTATCGTCGCATTCGGTCTAACCACAGCTCGCGTAGAACGCGTTCTAGTGATCGACGCAACGATCCACCCTGGCCCGACTTCAGGCTGTTGGGATTCAATACCGTTCTCGAGCGAGCGGAGCTGTCAGCCAGGTCCCGAGGATCAGGCGGGTGGAGTGCACATGCTTTAAACCCCGGGATCCGTGCTACAGGCGGGTTGCGCCGCCCAACGTGGACGGTGAAGGCGGATATTGCCATAGTGCGGCGAATTGGGGCGTGGGTGAACCGGGAATTGGGACGGGTGGGATTCTGCGCTTTCGGGCCGGAGAGGGCTGGTCCGGGAAGGTATTGGCCGTCGCGTATTGCGATGCAATGTACTCCCGACCTTACGTGCCTGGGCTAATTTATGGATAGTTCACACCTCAATCCTGGATTCATTAAAGGACGCGCGAGACAAGCGAACGTGCCATGGCGCTGCGGCGAATGGACGTTTGAGACCGTACAACGAGGCTGGGCTCGAGATTGGGCGAAGAGCTAGACGGCTTGGTGCGCTCATGGCCGTTATGAATGACGGCCTTATTTTAGTCGCATCTGCAATGCCCCTCACGATCCTGCTAGGAACGCTGAGCGTAGCAGCCAATGGGCAAATCTTCCGAGTCGTTGGGCCGGCGCTCGTAGATCTGGTTAAACGACGGCGACTCGGCTGCCATCCGTCCCCGGCATACCCCCCCGATCCATACGCATGCCCGGCACCCAGCCAGCCATTTAGACCAGTCATTTCCAGATCTCAACTTGCACAACATGGGCGACGACAGAACACCTCAGCCTACTGCTACTCGCCGATACGGATAGGAACCCCGCGCCCCGCCCGCCAGCGCGGTGTCTACTGGCTCCTAACGGAACACCCACGCGATCCACCCGCCCTCACGACCCATGGCGCCAGTCCTCCGCCTTCTCTTCTGGCTCGCAGCCTCATGCAGCGCCGTTCGCGCGGCGCGTCGCACACGTTCTGGGATCGAAGTCCCCGGCCCGGACGAGGACCCTTTCTACGCCGCGCCTCCCGGAATTGAGTCCCTCGCGCCGGGCACAATCGTGCGCTCGCGGCCAGCGCCCGCGCCACTCAGCTTGGACAACAAAAGCGCGCTGAAACCAAAGGCGGTATGGCAGTTGCTGTACCGGACGCAGAATAGCGTGGGCAAGCCCGAGGTCACGGTTGCGACGGTGATTATCCCGCACAATGCGAAGCTGGGGAATGTGTTCAGTTACGGGTACTTTTCGGTGAGTTCACGGCCACTGCGTGGTGGCGGGGTAAGGCTAATGTGAGGTGATAGGATGCGGCGTATAATGCGTGCGGACTGCCGTGGACTAATGAGAGGGGAGGCGCTGACGTTTTCCAGATGCAATCCATCTATATCCATGCTGGTCGGCACACGTGACGATAATTACATCACGCAGTACCAGAACATCATTACCATCGCCGCGCTCAACGAGGGCTGGGTTGTGGTCGTTGCCGACGATGGCGGGCCGCAGGCATCGTTTTGTAAGTTCATACTCCTGCTGGTGGAGTGAGTTTGGCTCATCGCCCCAGCCGCCGGTCCCCATGCGGGATATGCGACGCTGGATAGTCTGCGCGCGGTGATCGCGTCGGGCAACATCACCGGCGTGTCTTCTGACCCGATCATCACGCTGTTCGGCTACTCCGGCGGCTCGTTCAGCATGTCGTTCGCGTCCGAATTGCACCCGCACTACGCGCCAGAACTCAAAATCGCAGGCGCGGCCGTCGGCGGCATATCGCCTAACGTCACCTACCTCGTGGAGGAGGACAATGGCAAGCCCTGGGCCATGTTTGGGCCCCCGGTGTTGCTCGGTATCTCGCACGACTACCCTGACTTCGCGCAGTGGCTGAGCGAGAACCTGATCCCGGAACACGAGGCTGAGTTCCGGCAGGCGGAGAAGCAGTGCGTGAGCGCGAATCATATGTTTGAGAATAAGCCGACGGAGTACTTTTTCAAAAAGGGGGTTGCGGGGTTTAAGGAGCCTCTTCCCTTTAATGTCACGGAGAGCGCGGGTAAGTGGCCCTAGTGATGGAAGAATGAGGCTGATGTGTTAGGCTCGATGGGCACGCGCGGTCCGCCGAAGATCCCGTGGTATATGTACGGGGTATGCACACTCCCCTCCAAGCTTACTGATAGCTGACGCCCACATAGAGCGTAGGCGACGACTCCGCCCCAGTCGACCTTGCCGACAAGCTGTACGTAAGCCACTGCAAACAGGGAGCAAACATCTACTACGAACGCAACCCAATCCCCATGTCTCACAAAACCGAATGCCTCTATGCGACCCCTGGGGCCTTTGTCTGGCTGCAGGACCGTCATGCGGGCAAACCTATCGTGCCAGGCTGCTCCACCGCCGCGCTGACTACGGAATCGGTTCGCGGCGTTGTTGAGGGCGTTTTTTTCAAGGCGGTTAGGGATAATTTGGCGGCGTGGGCGAGTCAGGACGAAATTGGTCCGAAGGTGGGGGTGAACCAGACGGTGGTAAACCCTCTGATTGCACCGTGGACGAATGCATCTATCGCCGAGCTGCCGAAGCCGCCGAATCCGCTGCCCAGTGAACCGGTCCCGGCCCCTGGTGCGCCGGTTGTTACGCCGGAGGTGCCCCTCATTCCCGTCCCCTCGCCTACACCGCAGACGGCTGCATCTGCCTCGGCGTCGGGAGAGACCGTACCGCCGATTGCCGCTACGCCGGTGGCCGAGCCAGCCACCCCTGTATCCGAACCCGCGGCTGTGACGCCGTCTGCCCCGGTTGCTGAAACACCGACGGTCCCGGCATCGGTATCGGAGGCGGTGACTACGTCAGACCCGGCGAATACTGCGGCGCCTGCTGCTCCGACGCCAGGGACCCCTGCGGCACCGGCGGCTCCAACGCCCGAGGCACCTGCCGCTACAGTACCGAAGGCGAAGGGTAAGGGTGGGAGACCGAAGGCCCCGAAGGCCCCGAAGACGGCCAAGGGGCCGAAGATGCCGAAGATGCCTCGCGGGAAGGGGGCGAAGGGGAAGGGAAGTGGTGGGGTTAGTGGGGTTAGTGGGCTTGTGTTGATGGCGGAAGAGGAGGAAGGGGAGAGGCTTGTTGAGCGGGGGTGGAGGGGATAGAGGCTGGTGGGATGGGGCGATGTATTATAGATGGATTTGGTGTGTGTATATGGTTATGGATATGTTATGCTACAGCTGTGCGCTTCGGCTCCGCCTCTGGATTGGGACTTGTATCGTTCGAATTGGCGAGGATGCTGGGAAGATGGGTTGGGCTCTGGGACGGGGTATGACGTGGGGGTAGTGAATGACTGCCACCTCGTGGATCGCTCTTGCCGCCTCGTGGGTCGCTCTTGCTTCCCCGACACCCTCCCACCGGTCATACCCCTCTCCGTTCTTGCCGTTTGAGAGGGATGAGTCACCTTTGGCCGTGAAAAACTTCTTTGAAAAGCCTTCACACTCCTCCACATTTCTTTCTCCTCTCCACATCATCACATCAACACACCAACGAACAACCGTCCACTTCATTTTCATCTATGCCTCTTCTCCGAGCTTATTGCATAAATATATACCAAGTGAAGGCGTCCGCTCCACAGACTGCTGAAGACTTTCTTACGCGTCATGCGTGTATGTATTCATGAAGCCTTCAACTCCAGCTTCGCACATTTGTCACCGTCTCCGGAACCATCAAATCACTCTTTCAACTCCGCAAGTCCAAACCGCTATACTGCCCTTTAGCGCACGTACCGCTGTTGCTTTCCACTGTTGCGACGTTCCCGACTCCGGCTGAGACTGACCCCATGCACGTCTTGGTTAATACCGGCAATAGCGAAAGACCGGTATTTCAGATCTTAAAAGCCGCGTCTACCCCTCTTCCTCGTGAAAGGGAAGAAGCAGGTGGACCAAATCGAGGCGCAATGCTTCGGTGAAATGTTGGCCTACGTCTTACACCGGGCTCAACTTCTCTATGACGGCGGCCCCCCCCCCTGCCAGCCTGGAGACGCTGCAGTCGACGATGCTCTACGCAAGCGTGCGCGGTTTGAATCGGAAGGATATCGGAGATTTGGGAGTTAACGCCTCGTTGGTCAGTCGAACAGAACGATGGCGTCCCTATGGCCAAGCTTCGCAAGCCACTGGGGGCCTTTCTGCAAGAGGAAGCGAAGAGGAATCCTGATGTTGGGCTGTGGAAGGGTGCTGAAGGCGGAGGATATTGTGAGGGGGAGTGAGGAGATGGAGAAGAGGAAGAAGAGGAGGGTGGTGGGGGCATTGAGGTGGCCCCTCAGAACTTCGCTTCATGGCGCACGGTCTTGACTACGCAGTCCAAAGCATTCTTTTACTTCCGCCCCTGTTGGGCGGTCCCTGCCTTAGGTCGACCGTCACAAACGCGCTCGGGAACCACCAGTGGCAGAATTGCTGTTATTGGTTTTGTACCAAGGGAGGGTGAAATTGACCGCCGCGCATCGGCAGACGTTACTCGTGAGCGGGCTGGATTGATGAATGCCATGCTCAGCAGTAGTCTTGCTTCGCCCATCACCCAAACACCCGAACCCTTTCAACAATTCTCACCACCGCTCTCGCCGCCGCCATTCCTCGCCACGTTTCCGGTATATAGAGCCTGGGGCTCATCACCCCGCGTTGAGCTTGACAACCGGGCGAGTTGGGGTGCAGGGGTTGACGTGAGTTGTTACCTCGTCCCCCACGGAAACCACCTCACTCTAGCTCACCTTCCGCAGCACCTACACCATCTCAAAAAACTTATTTGTTGTACTCATGAAGCGCCCACCAATTCTTTGCTGCGCTCGCTGCGGCGAGGAGGGGCATGCCACACAACTGTGTACTAAACTCCGATCTGTATGTTCTTCCCTCTATTCCCCGCACACAGCTAATCCTAGGGCAGAAGAAGGCACGCATTGCTCAGTGGGAGATCTCCGCCGAATATGCCTCCCGCACCGAAGGCCCCCAAGCCACTACCACTCGAAATAGCTCACCGCATGCCACCGAATACGCCAATTCAGGTTTTCAAACTGTCAAACCCCGGCGCGATATGGGCAATCCCGCCATCCGCTTTATGCGTTCCATTAGAGAGTGAGAACGAAATTCTATCTGAAGTTAAGGATAGCCTATCGTGTCCAGCAGCGTGAGTAGCCCTATACGGGCTCGCTGGAGTCGGGTATGTCCCCTGGGTTGCTGAACAACACCGACTGACCTATTACAGCAAGTCACAGCTGATGTGGGTTCCCGGACCCAGTTAGTTGGAGTATCTTCAATTTTGCTTTTGCTCCCAATCACTGCTCGTGACACTGTCTTGCCACACCAACAGCTCGCCATCGCAACTTTTTCTTCAATGTGCTCCCGTACTAGGGCTGGTGAGACTAGGAGACTTGTATATGTTGATGTGGGGAAGGTGTGTAGGGAGTTAGTGCAGGCATACCTCACTTGTGGAGTCATTTGAGCAGCCTCAGTGGAATATTGTAGCAGGAGCATACCGTGTACAGTAGGAGACAAGGACCGGCGCACACTGACAGCGGAGAAGGAGGCCTCGGTGGAGCCTCACACTTAGTCTCGCAGTCCCCCGGACCCAGTCAATTTCATTGTCTTTTCACTCAGATTTTGCTTACACTGCCTGTTGTGCGTTGTCTGCCTACACCACATATTCGGGTTCATGGGGCGTTTGGGCGCAAGCGGGTGTTTCGGACACGACCACAGCGACCCCCAATTCTGATCATGAAGCCTCGGTGGAATGTGCTGCACTTTCTCTCTGTCTGAAGATTGTCCGCTTCGCCTGCGCCAGTGAATTCTCATTTCGTTCGGCCTCACGATGGCGTCTCATTTCTTCAAGGCTAGTCTTCATTCCGTATACTCGCCCTCCAGTCCAGCTAACCGCCCAAAAAGACCATAGCCGCCAGTTCCGACAACAGCAACATGAACTTCGGAGACTGCTCCGGAAGTAGAATATAAGTGAAGCTCGATGCGTGTCACGGAATCCTCGCAAGACACGTGCCATCCACTTGATAACCACCCTCATCAAAATTGCTGAAGGCAATGGTTAATGACTGCTAGGCAGGGCTCGTGTTGACTGGTAGGGCTCCTCCCCAGGGTGTCTGCCAAGAGATGATAGCGTGAAGGGATATTTGTACGATAGCATCGTTGGGACTTATACCCTTCAACCCGACTTTGTGAATTTGAACCTCAACCTATCAAGGTCCGTTTGGTGCCCAGTGACAATGAGCAGAGTCCATTTTTCCTGATGCTAGGCTCCCTCTGCCTGACTGTGACTGCTTTTGTATCGAGCTCCGAGTCGTGTACGCTGAGGCTTTTGCGGTCTACCCACTGAATTTTCTGGTTGAGTGCTGTGTCAAGATCGCGCCGCCCCGCGCCGCCGGGCCGGGCCGTCCCGCAAGGTGGAAGACAAGGAGTTGCGATTGGTTGTACTTCCCGCATCGTAGGCTTCAATCGGCTACTAAAAGGAAAAAATAGTGTTTTTGTACCAACTGTATGTCCTTGTGGGATTCATGGAGTGGGTGCGCAGTTGCGAAATGACGATCGACGCCAGTTCAGCCTCGTGGCTTGGCGCAAGGCTGGACGTTGACAAAGTGTCTTTATTCTTGCACGTCAGCTGTCCTTTGCTTGCGATTTTGTTTTCGGAAAAGGAGAATGAGGTTTTAGAGAAACCTAAGAGGGCAGCTGGGACGGAATCAGGACGTTGGTGACTGGCGTGGACGGGCGTGCGGCTCATCTCGGGGTTGGGAGGCAAGGCTGACATCGATCTGGGCCGGTTCTGACAAGGTTCTTTGTAGGACTTGTCCCGCTCGGTATCATCTACAGCTCTCAATCATAACATTTGCTAGCCATGTTACAGGATCAGCGTCGGTAGTGGGCGTACAGCCGCTTGTCGTAACCGGGCGCGCGAATTGGAATAAACATGAGCTGAGTAAATGCTTCCATGTGCTAATCATAATCCAAAGGCTTTACCTCACCATTCAAAATCGACAAAGGACGGAAGGAGGCCATGAGCTTCAAGATCATTCTAAGGCACGAGGCGAGCGCTTTTGCTTGATCCCAGAGGCCGCAGTAAATCCGTGATCTGAGCATCACTACACCGACTAATTTCACAAGGCATGAAAGGGCCAACCGCCGTGCGGTTCAGCTTCACCATCATTGACATCAACCGCATGAATTAGCCCTTAATCCAGTACGGCATAAGAGGAGAGAGGTAAAGCGGCTAGGTGTCGTTGACTGTGGTGACGAAGGAAATATGAAGCTGGATTCGACCGATCGCTGAGATGAGCTGAGCCGATATGACGAGCAGCGGAGGAACCTTTAGCCGAGACGTGGAGAAGCCGAGGCGCGCACGTGAAATCGTTTCCCGATTGGCGGGCTTTACCTGGGTGGAGACGCGCCATGGATCCCAAGCATCCCGCCCTCCCCCAGACAAACACCCCAACCTCTATCTAACACTCCACCTCCTGTGCATGTAACCAGCCACAACATCATCGAACCTTCCCGCCGACGGGTGAGCGACATCGCCCGCAATCCACAATGGCGAGCCTGTACCATCAGGCTACGAATACGACGTCGCAGCTCTTATCGCTGCCCCCGAAGTGGCTCAACGGCTATGGTGACTTCATCACCAAGAACGCGAGCGCTGTGTCGCAGATCGAGTCGGCGCTGCGGTCGCTGACCTATATCATCCCGGGTTCGTGGGCTTCGTTCCGGTGATGCGCTGTCTGACAATCGTAGGACGTTTTCGAGATGCGGAAATCGCGTCAGAAACCGGTGGGTTTGCTCCCAGGCGCACATTGCGACCGCTAACAACCGTAGTACACTCCTCGGTTCAACTCCTCTCGCTCTACCATGATATCCTCCTCTCCCGCGCCCTCGCGAAGCATCCGAATCCGCAGAACCATCCTTCCCCTCACACCCGCTACACACGCTTCTGGTCGACCAAGTCACCGACATATGCTCGCCTCGCCGTTATCCTGCAGATGCTCCAACACACGCAGCTACTATGGGAGATGGTTGCCAAACGACGGGGCGAGAAAGTGCGATGGCGCGTCGTAGTGATCCTCGAGGCAGTCAAGGCGCTGTGCCGTCTGATCTTGCTGCGCATCACCAACTCCCGTCCGTTGGTCTCGCCCCCGCTGCCTGAGCGTGAAATCGACCCTGGCATGACGGAGGAGTCACGCAGTGAGGAGGATGAACTGCTCGGGGCAGAATCCGACGACTCGAGCTCTAGCTGGACCATGCCACGCACGGGCCTGGCCATGCCGACGCTGCCGTCAAGCACCGATATCAGCTCGTATCTGCTGTCCAAGGTGCTCACCGCCGACGACATCAAGCCTCCCAAGGCGCTGCTCCACCGCGTATCTGGCAAGGGCTCGTTCGCCGAGTATCTCTACATTCTGCGTCCGGTCGTCTATGCCGCGGCGCTCGCGCACTGGAGCCAACGGTCGCCACAGGGCCGCAAGGACTGGCGCCCCTGGCTGCTGGGCGTGAGCCTTGAGTATGGCGCACGGCAGTTGGCGAAGCGTGACTTTGGAGAGCGGGTCGCTGGCGGCCTGCGGGGTCTCACGGGGCTGGAGAAGGAGGAACTGCGCAAGCGGAGGTGGCAGCTGGGCTGGTGGGCGTTCCGTGGCGCTTTCTGGGAGAACATGACCAAGTATGTCTCTTTTTCGGATATGGGTTCTGAGACGGCAACTAACATGAACAGATCCTGGGTCAACCGCTTCACCGCCAAGCTGAAGGACAAGCCACTGCTTGATATTGTGGGAGGCGTGATCGAGGACTACGAGTTCTTGTTCGAGGAGTACTACTTTTCGTCGGCGACTCTTTAGATTTTGCTCGGTGGTAGATCAAAGCTGTGGCCCAGCGCTTTTCCTACGGGTGATCTTTGCTGTACTTTTATCGGGTGCTGGTAGAAAGCAGGCGGGTTGGTTAGGGATGAATTGGTGACGGCGGGCATAGCGGTGGGCATTGTGCCCGGACTGAGATAATGAATTGGTTCATCTCATCATGTCTCGTGATATCGAGTTGGTAATGGTGTGGCAATGTGCTACTCGAGAAAGGCGTGGCTGCCCCCCCTCCATAGTCTCTGCTCACTCACACTGGCAAAAGTCCCTGGCTTGAGGCAGCCATAACTTTCTGGCGCGGCGGCCACACATTTCTCGGGTCGCCCTCGCCGTCCCCTTAGTAATCAGGACTTGGCGTGCGGTGCCACAAAGCGGGAGATCCACGTGATTGCCGAGCAGCGGATGTAAACACACGTCCAACGGCCATGGTCGCGACCCAAGCGCCCCGCAAGAAAAGCAGCAACACAGAAACAACATTGCGCGTCCCCTCCTGTGATCATACCAACAAACGCATCGACCGCGTTACGCGACCACCCGTTTACCGCAATGGCGACCGCAAATACGCCCGGCCGCAAGAAGCAACAACGCGAGAATCAGTTTTTTGATGTTGGAGTTCAGGGACGGTAGGCGACGCGCCCTCCCCCCGCGCGATGTGCTATGTGCTGATCTGCTAAAGGAAAACGGGAATCACGCTACCGGAGGGTCGACGTGATGAGCATGATATTGAGGAGCTGGATGGCATCTTCTCGTCGCCAGAAAAGTCGCCTGTTAAAGCGCCTGCGCCGACGAGGAATGGCAACGCGACGCTGATGTCGTCAGACATGGAAGTCGCGAAGAGTGCGTGATATGGCTGGCTTATCGCTCCCTGCTAACCGGCCCAGGCTCTGGACTCGAGCCTACAGAAGTCCTGTCCCACCGCCGCCTCGTGCGCACCTCGAAGACCGTCCTGCCCCCGCCGCCCGGTCGCTCCCCCCATAAGACGAACATCGGCTCTTCGCCTCGCAGACAGTCCTCCGTTGCGCCGATGTCCAGCGTCCGCCGTCTGACCAGATCCCCCGAACGCGCCACGTCGCACCCCGCCGTTGCGCGCCGCCTGTTTCCCTCGGAGGAGCCGCAGCCCAGTGTGGAGAAGAGTCCGCGCGCATCGCGCCCGCAGACGCGAAGGAGCATATATGACCTAGAGCCAAGTGAGGAGCGCGACATAGGCACGGTGCCGGAAGAAGATTACGATGAGACGGAGGCGCCGGACCTGTTACATGGAGCTGAGCCGGCCGTCAATGGCGCATTTCATAGCGACCCGCTGCCCGTCGATGACTCACTGCAGGTCCTCAACTATAGCATCGCGAACGAGGAGCTACCCCAGGATGATTTCCCCCAGACATCGTCACCGAGCAACCGCAGGATCAGAACCAGGATTGAGAAAGCAGCGGCTCGCGAACCGGAGCCAGAGCCTGAAGCGCCCGCGCCTAAACGCAGAGGTCGTCCGCCTGGGCGCAAATTACCTCCTAGCCCGGAAGACGTTGTGGCTCAGAAGGCACCTGCTCAACAGAGGCGTAAGCCAAAGACTCAGGGCCTAGTTTCGGCACGTGCACGCCACGAAGAGCCGGAACCGGAACCAGTGCCAGAAGATTCCATGATTGATGACACTATCTCAAGTCTACCGCAAACAGAGGCCCCCAAACGCGGCAGAGGAAGGCCCAAGAGCAAACCCACCCCAGAGCCTGAACCCGAACCCGAACCGGAGATCGAGCCCAACGAGGAGCAAATTGAGCTACCCACATTCGACGAAGCGCCTGAAGAAGCACCTGAAGAGGAAGAGCAAGCTGAAGCCGGCGTCGATTCCTCCATCGTTGAAATCGCGCCCAAACGCGGCAGAGGCAGACCCCGCAAATCCCTTCCCACCGAAGGCACCACCGCCGAAGCCCCAGCCAAACGCGGCAGAGGCAGACCGAAGAAAGTCTCCACCACCGACGCACCTACCGCAAAAGCCAAGGGCAAGCGGCCTGCCCGCGACGATGAAGATGATGAAGCACCACCATCACCTAAGCGCGCACGCAAAGACGTCTTCGCCGCATTCGCACCGCCCCCCCGCGCGGCTTCCCCGCTGAAACTCGGGCACTCGCGCAGCATCTCCGTCCTCCGCGACGTGCAACCCGAAGAAGAGGCAGCGACGACCACGCGCTCGGGCCGACACTCGGTCAAGCCTATTGCGTTCTGGACGGGGGAGAAGATCGAGTATGATCACGAGCGGAATATACAGCGGGTTGTCCGGGCGGATAGTGTGGAGTTGCCGAAGACGAAGCGGGGCCCGAAGAAGAAGAGGAAGGGCGCCTTGGAACGGGTTAAGGAGGAGGAAGAGGAAGAAGAGGAAGAGTTGGCGGAGTGGGAATCCGGGCCGGGTGTGTTCCGCGGGTGGTGCGCCCGGTGGGGCGGAGAAGGCGTGGAAGTTGAAGATGATTACGAAGAGCGTGAGTCGCGCCCACACATCCACATCCCTCATCACCTGCTAACGCGAATCCAGAAATCGCCTTCGCAGCCCAAGCCATCCGCACAAACGAAGTCGCAGGCGCCGACTTCCGCTACGCCAAAGTCCTGAGCCTCCCTTTCTTCGGCGCCGGCATGTTGGACATTCCACCCGGCGGCAGCAAGCGGATGAAGAACAGCCGTCGTATGCAGTATGTATTTTTTGTCCATGCGGGCAGGCTCGATGTCGCGATTGGGGAGAATGAGTTTGTGATTGGGAGGGGGGGGGTGTGGCATGTTCCTAGGGGTGAGTTTGACCGCAGATTTCCTCGCTTTTTTTCCTTTTTTCCTTCCTCCTGTGGTTGTGGTGGTGAGGGTGGGGTGGCGGTGCTTGCCCGCACTGCTGCGCTGGGAGCCATCACCGTGCTGAGCCGCGACCTTGTGTCCCCATCACGCGCCCATGGCCATGCTGTCCCGGCCGTGTAACACGAGGACGTCGCTCTCCCCAGCCTGCTGGCAGCGCGGCTACGGGAACGCACCCGTGGCGGCTCGTAGGCGCGTTCGTCCGGTGGGTGGGTGGGTTTCGGGCCCTCGCTGGCTTGTCGGACCCTCGCTGGCGCGTCGGGGCGCAGGCGCGCTCTCCCGTCCAGCCCCTACCCTCGCCTCGCCTCGCCTAGCCCACCCACCCGCCCGCGGTCGCACCCTCACGCCCGCGGTCGCACCCTCACCGACTCTTCGGGCGGGTGCGCGGATGTCGTACGCCCTTCGGCTACGTGAGAACCCGGGTTTGGGGGATCCGGTGGGTTACACGGGGGTTGGGGGTTGTGCGACGTGGAGACTTGGCTTCCGGGATGATGGGGGGGGGAGGGAGGAGGGAGCAATGGAGTTAACTGAGGATGTGAAGAAAGTGTGTGGAGTCTTGGCTAATCTGTTGCCAGGGAATTGGTATTCCATTTCGAATAACGGGACTACGGCCGCGAGGGTGTTTTTTGCACAGGGGTGTGAGGTTGAGGGGGAGGAGGAGTAGCAGTAGGAGGAGGGTGTGTGTGGACGGAGGGGTGTCTGCCTGCGTGGAATGGGATGGAAGATGGACGACGGGAGGGTGTCTTTCTAGCGGCGTCGGTTTTTTGTCGCGATGGGCGTTTTCTGGGGTTTTACTGTGACGTCGCGTTGTGACGGTGGGATGGAAGAGGGACGGGGCGGACAGAACTTTGGTAGGCAAGTTGGCCATATCGCCTACCTATCTACTCCGCTCGCAACTGCTGCTGCTAGTAACACTCAATCTCCACGCGTCTCCCCGTGGGTATCTCACCATGCCGCTATCCCAGGCAGTACTCCCACGCACTACATCTCCTCCAACTCCTCATCTCCCTCATCTAGGCCCAACACCCCAAAGTCACCTACCTCCACCCTCTCCGGCCGCACAAACACCCCTCCCTTGGGCCCACCAGCATCGAAATACTTCACCCCGCCCGCAGAACCATCATTCCGCCCCACCGGCTCGTCAAGTCGCACCCCAAGCCAGGGCGCGCGATCGGGGACCGGCCCGGGCAGCGCGGGCACCGGGCCGAGGTACCCGACTGTGCCGCGGCGCGAGTCGGAGTCAGGGAGCATACGGACGCGGGCGCCTAGCTTGATTCCTGCGAACACATTAACAATGAGTGTGCGAAGCGGGTACGGGGTCGCCTTACCGCGCTCCTCGATCTCGCGCTCGACGTTGGCTACCTTCTGCGCCTCGATCGACGGCGCATTGGGGTCGAAGCGCCCGAGCTGCGCTTTCTTCTTCCATGCGAGGACGCTGTCGGTGCGCGCTTCGTAGGCTTCGGGCGCGAGCTCGAATTTCTCGACGCGCGACACGTCGGTGAAGTCCGGGCGGGCGCCGGGCGGGCGGGTGTCGTTGACCTGAGGGGGTGATTAGTATTGCGTTGGTACTGAGGCGATGGGGGGGAGGGGGGGGGGCGTGGAAATGGACCGCGGAGCGGAACTGGCAGCGCAGAGATCGGCCTTGTGCTTCGTGCTTCGTGCCTTCGTCCTTCGATCTCCGTCTACAAGGAACGACGCTGCGACAGGGAGAGGGCGAGGCTACCGCACACACCCGCGCACCGCGACCGTGACACAGACAGGCCCCACGGGCCCGCGGGCCAAAAGTCCGCGCCCGCATCGGGAACCGCTCTCCCGATCGGAAGGCAGCGGCCAAAAATACCCTGTCTTTCGCAGAGAACAGGATCGCAGGCTTGCAGCTGGGGTCTGCTTCGCATATGGTGCGTCGCCTCCGCTGAACTCCTTACGCAGCTCCGCTCTGCTTCGGGAGACAAACGCATGCGCTGCGTCTACGCCGTAGCTGTACAGATGCACGCCCCCAATGTACCAGTGGTACCGAGCCACGCCATCGCGAGCCTCGCCACGCCAGGCGCACGGCCAGCCAGCCTCGCGGCCTCGGAGTGTGCCAGCGCGGCGGCGCCAGGCACTGGGTGGGCGCGCTCAATGGACTGGTAAGCGGCGGGCGGACGTGGAGGCCGCGCGAGGTGCACTGCCTACCATTTCCTCCCACCCCCGGCCTCGTGACTGCGCGATCATGCGGCCAAGGCTTCCGCGAGAACGGTTTGCGAGGAGGAGGGAGTGGTTGGTTTTGGGGGGGGGGTATGTGGCGGGGTATGATTTGTGGAGGGGGATATGGGGACGAATGGGGGAAGGGAGTCCCGGATTGGCTGCCCTGGGGGGGGGCGGAGGATGACGGAAGAGGGAATGAGGGAGGGAAGGAGCGAAGGGTAGGGGTGGGGGGAGCAGAAGAGTTGAGGTTCGAAAATGGGATGTGGTAGGGAGGACGGGACACGCGATACGCGATATGCGAGAAGTACAGCGAACGAGTAAGGAAAAAAAGGACGAACATAGATTTCCGCATAGGGAGCCAGTGCCCACCGCTCCAACGTCACGGCATCCTCGTCGGCGGCCTCGATCGGAACGTCGGCTGCACCCGTAGCGCCGCGCAGCACCAGGCGCTGACAGCCGGGTGGGATGCCAGTCACGGGCTCGAGGCGCGTCTTGAAGTGCGAGATGGTCCAGGAGGGGGTGACGCGACGTTCGGCCGATGCGTTGGCGGAAGCGATGAGGAGAGGGATGTCGGCCATGACGATTTGACGCTTTGACGTCGTCTGATACTCGGGTTTGAGGGGGGGAAAGTGGGGGTGTGAGGATGATGATGAGGGGTAGGGATGAGGTGGGAGGAGCGAGATGAAGAGTTCGTTGTTTTTTATTTTTGTTTTCGTTTCTGCCTAGAGTGGGCGAGCTAAGGGTGGTGAGAGGTGAGGATGGTGGTGAGAGGTGAGGGATGGTGGGGGTAAGAGGAGAAGAGAATGAGGGTTCGCGGGGTCAGGGTCCGCATGGGGTTTGGGGTGGTCGGTTTGATTGTGAAGACATGATAGAGTGGTGGACACAGGTGTACTGTAGTTCTAGAGAGGTTGTGAGAGTGAAGAGGGAATGAGATGAGATGGAGATGAAGGGAACTTGAGGCGAAGGAGATCGTCTCTCATTGTACGGAAATGAGATGAACATGAGGCAAAGACGATCATGTATCGTTTCCCGGGAAGACTTGACGTTTGTTGGCTCGTCAACCTGGATCCTGAGGAGGGGCAAGCCGAGGTGGGGGAGGGGCAGTGAATGTGCGGCAATGACAGGAAGCTCCGGAGAGTAATGAAGCTCAAAGGGGACTGTTTGCTACAATACTCCGAGTTCCTCCTGTAGGCATCCGGTACCAAACCAGGTAGGATATGCCACAAATCTACCTGTGTCGCTGCAGCAACTACAAACCATGAGCCAGTGCGTCCTCTCTACTGCCTAAGCGACATTCGCAGGTCTAACGAACCATAGTTTCACCCATATGTTGCCAGGACCAGCACGTTTGGACCAGGCAATATATCTCGCGACCCTGCGCAATTCCTCTGCTCCATTACGCCGAGCACCGGTTCGCTGCGCACTTCCGATGTGCTTTTGGGGGAGGGATCATCGTCGGCCTGCCACTTCCTGCTCCTTCCTGCCACTCCGCTTCCGAGATTGCAGTTGGGCCTTTTGATAGGCACTCTGGATACGGGAGGAGAGTTGAAATGGGGTGAGTATCAGAGAGATGGCCTTGATTCATCCTTGTGGTTCGTTGATCCTCTTGTTTGACACTATTGTTGACACTATTGACACTTTACGGCCGATAATCTCTCTCTGTTCCTTTCCCACGCTCTCCGATTCTCTAAGCCGTCCATGGGAGCGTGGTGACGAGCACAAAAAGAGAATTGGCGTCTGATGTCACGTGTGTCGGCGTTTAGCATTCTGGCGCATGGCGGCTCGAGGATGCCGTTTCACGCACTGATTGGAGCAGAGGAGCTACGTATCAACGACTGCACACACACAACTCACCCACCGCTGCCCCCATGTTGCCTGTTGAGCCAGTTTTTGGCTTCGATGCTTTCAGCAGAAGAGAGGCCCAGCTATGGCTATTGATAGACAGCCCAGGTATTGATCGATACCTAGCCATTGCCAATACTCCTCAAACGCAATTCCACTGCCCCATCTCCGCTTTGCTTCCCCCGTGCCTTCGGTCCTGTCGGTCCTCGATTCTCCGTGTTATTCAGCTGGGTACGAGGAGGACTATCCTAGACCGTCATCTGATCGCCTGATCGCTTTGACAGGATGGAGGAGAGATGGAGAGAGGGGGAGCAGCGGAGAGAGGCCCCAGAGTGATGACGGAGCAGAGAGCAGTTCTGCCCGACAACTGGGACAACCCATTGTTGCCCAACACTACACCGCAACAGGCGTTCAATGGAGCGAGCGGAGCATTGGCGTTGGCAACAAAGCCCTACATCCCAGTTCCTTGCAGGCCTTGCATCTCTTAGTTTCCGTTCCGCACCGTTCAGTCGAGGTAGAGGAGTCAATGCGTTTCGGAGGCCATGGATGGTTGGGTGTGACGGTGGCTGACGAGAGAAGAGCGTGTGGGCTCTGGAGCGATGAATTCGGGAGTGACGATGTGGGGGGGGGCGGTCTGAGAGGAGGAGAAGCGAGCAACAAGAGATGGAACAGATGGAAGAGAACAACAAACTTGGTGAGAAAGGACGGTTGACGTCCACCTAACAGACGAATCCACGAAAGCGCCAGCAAAGAGACGAGTCAACGTTGGAGATGCAGCAACGAAAAGCGCCTCATTCCCTCGGCAATACCTCGCTCCGACTCCGCCAAACCACTTACCATCCATCGCCAACTACCCAAGCAAAAGCTCTCCCCCACTCTTTCGGCCTCAAAGTCGCTCAAATCGCTCTCTTTCCACCAACTACCACTCACTCCGTCCCTGGTCGCATCTTGCATCTCTTACACCTGTGATCCCCCACTCGTCACCGTCTCCCGACTTCGTCTCGTCTCCCCATCCAATTCATCCATTGTTAACCTCCACTGCCTCAACACATTCCCTCCCAATTGAGTCTCTTGTCCTTGTCTCCCCACTCCCTCCAAAGTACTTCGTGTACGCACCAATGCCAAAACACCACTCAATCGCTCCGATCCCGCCAGATACCTGCATTCCCGCTCCTTCAATTCCGCTACCCGTCCAACTCCCCCACCATCGACGGTCCAACCCCTACCACACTCACCCGCCACTCCGCCAGCTTTGCCTCCTCAAGAGACTAAACATCTGCAGGCCTTCACCGCCAGGTTGCGCGCGCCGCCAGCTGCTGCAGCATTCCTAATTTTGGCCCAAGGTACCCAAGTTCATCCTAATGTCCAATGTCGTCGTCCGAGTCTTCCCATGGCACGTCACCACGTCACCAAACACTACTGTCTTTTTTGCTTTTTTTCATGCTTCATGTACCTTTCCTTTTTCTCTCGTTCAGTGCCACATCCACCACAAACCACCACCCCTTCTTCCCGTCTCCACCACGAGACCCCCCGCCTTAATTGCATATTCCGTCGAAAAGAACGGCAGATCTGTGCGCTCCGGCATGCATGACATCAATCTGTCTAACCTGACAGAAAACATTTTTCGGAAAAAAAAAGTGACCTAGGGCTTGTTCGGCCATTTTCCTGCAATTCTAGCCGGATGCTGACTGCTTGTCCTGTCGGCTGCTTTGCTTCCTGGTTGCTAGCATATCCTAGGAATGGGAGGTGGGGGGGAGTTTTTTGCTTGCTACTTGCCTCATCTCCCGTTCGCTCAACTGCTTTCTCTCACTCATTCTCTTGCTGAAATCCTGGGACACCTCGCTTACCTGGCTGTATATGAGCCTATGTCATCCGGCCCGTGCATCCTCTCTTTTTTTTGCAGAACCTCGAAAACCACACACACCACCAAGTACACACCCCCCTACCCGTAACACCTGCAATTATTCTCGCTTCTGCCGGCTGATACAGGGGTGGGTTGGCGGGGGCCGTAAACTCTCTTCTGCCAGTCGTTGGGCACTCGCGCGCCCTCTTGAAGCCTCTCGCCCTCTGACCTCTGACCTCTCTCGTACCTCACGTGGGGATCGCCCACTCTGCCACTGCCGGATACCGAGGTGTAGTTGGGTGGAATTCCCGTTTATCCCACGGGGAGCATGCTCCGCTAGCGACAAAATAAACCGCCCCGGTTTTCCGCGGGCGTTCTTCAGGTCCGATCAAAGTCAACCACCGATCCTTGTCGTCATCCCGTTGTAGGAAGTAGATCGCAGAAGGGCTACGAGCAATCTCGGCAGCCCGCCGCCTCAAATCCCACCGCCCAGGGTCTGGCAAACTGGTCCGGAGGCGCTGGCCGTTGCTTGACGACGCCTACGGCCGGGACGATTTCGTCCCAAGCAGCAGGGTGCGTAGCACTAACATGCCCTGTACAGCGCCCCCCCCCGGGAGATCTTGGGTGGGTGGGCTGGGGTAGGGGAGTTGGAGGGAGATGTGGTGGACGAGCCGGGAAGGGGTGAGGGCTGGCTGCAGCAGAAACGCGCATCTACCGGGGTTGTTGCGTGGTGCGCAGGCGAGTTGACACTTGCGCCGCCTCTCTTCTCAGAACCCCAGCGATCCCCGACTTCGTTCTCCGCGCTTCCGGGTTGCGGCGGCGTTTGTGTATGGGTTGTTTGGTTGTGTGGATGGGGACGTATATCGGGAGTGTAAGTGGTATGGTGGTGCGGATTGGCGTTTGTGCATGTGGGAGGTGGAGGGTAGGTATGCGGGTTGTCGGCGAACGAAACTAACGAGTCGGCATCTTGAGAACCATGCTCGTTCTCTGGCAAGGGGAGCGCAAGCTGCGCCAGCCCTTTCCTGCCGAGGTGTGGAAAATCTCAGATATGCCGGAAAGCAGCCAAGGCCCCCCGATGTGGTTGCTGCAGATCATCGTTCGCCAGCTCATCGCCCTTTGGGTTGGATCTGGCGGGAGCCCTACAGCCTACGGCGGGCGGCGTTGTTCTACCCCTGGAATGGTTGACCGCCTCAAACAGTGTGCAGCAGGACGGTAACGGAACGTGCCCTAGTGGGAAGATGGGGTTATTGGGGGGGGGGGGAGTGGTGGAGTGAAAAGAAGATGGGGAAAGAGGAAGCGTGGGGCCTTGGTTGGGCTGACCAGATCGGTACCTATATGTGTGTGTTTGCGAACAACCAACGGCATCGACTGACAGCGAACGATGATGACGATAACGACGAACGACCAGTCACCATCGCCAACCTCCCATCTACACCGTTCCGTCAGCATTACTTCGCCTCGCTGCTCTCTGCTCCGGGTACCGGTGACCAAAGTAAGGCGGGCCGAACTGCCAGCGTTCGTGGTGAGTGTTACTGCCCTGCCAGCGCCCAATTGCCAACACGGCCTCCGCAACCTCCCAACCTCCTCGCCAACGTCAACAGAGAACGGCTCAGCAAAGCTGGGCCTCGCTGCCCGGCCGCCGACGCCCAGCTCGAAGCCTGCCCGGGGCGACATATACCAGAAACGCACGTCATTGCGGAACTCGTCTGATGAGATGGGAGCTGGGAAGGGAAGGGTAGTAATGGATACAACCTCCTTCCTCCATCCCTCCGCCCCCAACCCCAGACAGTTACCATGACCCTTGATCTTGCGCTGTAGTCGGCTTTGGGCATTGGCAATGGAGGTTAATCCCGGGAAGTCAACCTAACGTCGGGCGTGCAAGCATGTGGTGCAGAGTGCCCTGGGGCCGCCCTTTTTTTCTGCTATGCCTTGTCAAAAGATTGTTTGCCAAACAAAGGGCTCTGATGCAGCAAATTTTCCGCCTTTGTCGCTT
Source organism: Trichodelitschia bisporula (assembly GCA_010356995.1). NCBI lineage: Eukaryota > Fungi > Ascomycota > Dothideomycetes > Phaeotrichales > Phaeotrichaceae > Trichodelitschia > Trichodelitschia bisporula. Next base: position 638,206 of record ML996701.1, read on the forward strand.
CCCGATCCGCTTCGGCGTGCGATGGGGGGAAGAATAGGGCCGGAGAGGCGGCGGGCAATGAACGAAGGAGAGTGAAAGGTAGGGGGGGTTGTAGGAAGTGACAGTGATAGTGGGAGTTGGGGGCTGATGGTTGGTCATTTGCCTGAGGACCAGCGAGCTGGCAGTGAGAGAATGAGTGAGAGTGAGAGGATTAAGAGAAGAAACGAAGAAGAAGACCGAAAGAAGAGAGGGAAGAGAAAGAGAGGAGGAGAACGCATAAACATTGGGGAGCTGGTGAGCCGTTTTCAGGCATATTGTTGCCTCCTCCCCTCACTTCAAGTCTCCAAGTTCTTCCATCTCTCTATTGCGTACCCTATCGATTGGATATGCCATGTTTCATCCCTTGTCCTCTAGCCGTTGGGCTGATCACCATTCTCGAAGGGGGCGACCATTGAGAGTGCAGTGCCGGCGGCACCGCCTCTGTCTGGGTGACGACTGTGATGGGGACAATACATGGCATTCCATAGGTTCCTTTCCCCTAAATAGAGCCATCACACGCTACCACTACCCCCCGGCTCGGGCCTGAGCACTAGCTAAAATACCCACCCGGCGCCTGCGTGGTAGGTAAATGGTAAGAGTGTACAGGACCTCTCTATTACCATTTACGGCCTGCCCGTTTCTGCAGCTATCTACCTCCATCGTATTTCCTCTTTCTCGTCTCTCTGAAGAGAAGAGGTACTTTGCTCCCGCCGAGGTACATACCTGGCATTTCGAACGAGGGTTTGTGCTTCGGGTACATGGTATATGGATTTTTTTTCTCCTCTGTCCTTCATCAGCCTGATTCCCTGCGCGCGTGGGAAAATAGAGAGAAGGCTAGCTTCTTGCATTTCACATCAGCGGAGGACAGTTCGCTGCTCAGCGGGCTAGAAAGAGGGAAACGGAAAGAGTGAGAGAGACGACCACGGGACATACATTCATCTATCCTCATCAACCCTCATCATCATCATCACCATCACCTCCCCCATCTTCTTCGGCGAACAACTCCTTCAAACAATAACAGCCACCACCTCTGACAACAACAACAACAACAACCTCACCACCTCCACCGGCGCTTCCATCACCAACACGCACGCCTGCCACATCTCCCCCGCCTCACTCACCCCATCGACTCCCCCTCCCCGCCATCTCACGTTCCTGACCGGCCGCCTCACGCAACGAACGAACGTGGACCCTCGTCATCAGGCAACATCTCCCAACGCTTCGAGCCCAACGCATCGGCCCCAGATCCGTCCCGACGCCATCCCGACGCCCCGTTCCATAGCGAATCCGTCAGCCCCATCCGGATCGATCACCGACGTTCGCAGCCCAGCCCCATCCCCAGATCGCCCATTATCAACCTCTCCTCCCAAGGCCCCGTCTGTCAGTCCGTCCTCAACCCCGTCCGTTCGCCCCCGGCCGGACCCAACCCATGAAGCAAGCCGCCGCGCTCTCCGCTCGCGGCGCTCTTCTTCACCGCCACCATCATCTCCGCCATCATCTCCGCCATCACGACGACGGGCCCGCCGGATCACGCTTTTCCTCTTGCTCTCCGTCCGCGGGAGCACCAGCGACTGCACCAGCAGGACCAGCAAGATCATCAACCTCAGCAGCACCAGCGGGAGTCTCACCAGCAGGACCACGAGCACGAGCAGCAGCACCTCCACCTCACCCTCCGCTTCTTACCTCCGCCACCCATCCACCCACGAGAGGAAGCTAACTCAGCCGCCGTGGATATCTCGCGCCTCCTCGCACCCCGCTCGCCGGGCGAGCCCGCTCGGAGACGGGCGCGTGCCGGCGAGTCCCAGCCGCCATCTCAACCCCACCCACAGGGTCAACCGCAGCCGCAGCCCCACGTCGACCAGCAAGCCGAGTCCTCGCGAGCAGCTGCCCGCGCCCGCTCCCGCGCCACCCGCGAAGCCGAAGCCGAGGCCGACGCGTCCACGCGTTCGCCGCCGAATGCGAACCAGCGAAAGCGCAGCCGCAGTTCCTACGACGAGGAAGGGGGGGACGGAGAGACGGGCCCGTCGGGGTATGTCCCTGGGCCCTCGTCCTACCTTCCAGGGCCTCACTCGCACCCGCATCCTCAGCACGCCCAGCACCCTCAGGGCGGGTTAGCTGCGCTCACTCCGCTCGTCCCCCAAGCCCACCTCCCCCCCCCACCCTCCTACTCCCCCCCCCGCCGCTCGCACCCCCTCGACCCGCCCCTCCCGCCCGTGAGCGCCTTCCGCCAGCCCGGGCAGCCGGGCGAGGTGGGGGGGAGTCCGCGGAACGGCGGGCCGCCTATGGGGCCGTATGGGGGATGGCGCGAGGGGGCGGCGTATGCGCCTTATCCGGTGGGGTATGGGCCGCCACCGCCCCATCCGATGGCGCCGATGCCGTATGGGTCCGGGGGGGTGCAGCATGGGCCGTATGGGGCGTATGCAGGTCCACCTGGGGGGCTACCGCCTGGGGGCCTGCCGGCCCAGATGGGGTACTCCCCGCATCCTGGACATGCGCCGTTGCCGCCGTTTGCGCAGTTGCCGGCGCTGCATGGGCCGGGGCCGGGGGTGGCGGGGCATCAGGGGCACGGGCCGGGACCGCATCAGCATCAGGCGTATGCGGGGGTGCCGGTGCAGGAGCATGCGCATCACCAGGCGCAGACGCAGCGGGTGCCTACGGAGCGACGCTCGGTGCCACGGTCAACGAGTCCGAGCGTGAGCGAGACGGTGAGGGGAAGCACGCAGGAGAAGAAGGGGAAGTGGACGCCTGAGGAAGACGAGTTGGCGATAGAGTTGAGGAGGAGTGGTATGAAGTGGGACGACATCAGCAAGCGGTTGCCCGGGCGGAGCGCGATATCTTGCCGCTTGCGATATCAGAATTACAGCGAGAAGAGACAGGAGTGGGACGAGGAGAAGAAGAATAAATTGGCGAGGTTGTATAACCGGTATGTGCCACCCCTGGGGGCTGGGGAACGGGGTGACTGAAGACCCCGTTTTCGCAGTCTGGCTCTTTTACAGCCGCACTTGATGAATGCTGACACGCCCACGCAGCTTCCGCCGCGAAATGTGGGAAATGATTGCTGCGGAGATGGGGCTGCCGTTCCGCGCCGTCGAGGCTATGCACTGGCAAATGGGCCGCGAGGACATGGCCCAGCGCGCCAACGTCCCCGTCTTCATGCCACATACTGCGGGCACGGCACCACGCGCCGGTACCCAGCCCCCGCAAACCCAACCTGCGAACCTTCCGCCTCCGATCCAACATCCCGCGCCTCACCCGCCCCCTTCGCTCCTCAGCCAGGCTACCCCCTCGCCCGAACACGATCCCGACACGCCCCCCGCCCCGCCCACACCGCGCACGCCCCGCACCACACGCCGCTCCAGGGTGCGCCGCGCGAGTAACGGCGCGGGGACGGCGGGGACGGGGAGTAATGGGCGGAGGGCGGGGATGAGGAGTGCGTCTGCGGCGGTGGGGAGGAGGGGGTCGAGGGGGGGGGAGGAGAAGGAGGGGGTTAAGGAGGAGGAGCAGAGCCCGAAGGTTGAGGAGTGGGAGGAGTAGGGGCTCAGGGGCTCGGCTCTGGGGGGGGGGGAGGGAGGGAGGAGGGGAGGGTACGATGGAGGGAAAAAGGGAAGGGCGGTGATGAGACGACGACGATATTTCCAGCCTCGTTGCCGATTCCCAAACGGGAAGGCAGCGGGCCCAGCATCGGCCGGCATTCTGAAGCGTTCCAGCGCGGCGTGTTTTTTACAGTCACATTCGCTCCATTTCCTTCAAATACGCAAGCACAACTTTGCACGTATCGGCCCTCATCATCAAAAATCCGGGGTAGGGGGGTACCGCAGTGGGCAACCGACGTAGCCTCGGTAGGGCTCGCGGCTAGGGCACCGGGTCGGGCAGCCCCCACACCCCTGTTCATCCCCGGATTCCGCCGATTAAGCTCATTTCGCGACGCCTTCTAGTTCCCGGCCTGCCGAGGGCGCGCGGACCTGGTTCGAGCGGATCCCCCGCCACGCGCCTTACCCGTGCGGCGTGGGGCACGATCTTCACAGGACTGCAATTTCGTGGTTTTTGACCGAGGTGTGTGGGGGATGGGAGATTCTCTTACGGCTTTTTGGTACGGTAGGGTACAGGTTCTGGGCTCGGGCCCTGGGTGCGTTTTTTTTTTTTCATGCCTTCACGAGCGAGCGAGGGGATGGCGTGGGGTGTGCGAGCAGTGTGCGCGGTGAGGATTTTTGGCTTTATTCTACTTTCGCTATACTTAATGCCTTTCGCTTTTGGAGGACAACTTCCCTTTGCATCTTTTTACTTCAGTTCGTTAACTTCTTTTCCATTTCTGGTTTCTGGTTTCTCAAGCATTTACGCAAAAAAGAGCGGTCTTCTGAATCTCTTCTTCTCTTCTTCAACAAACACTCCTTCTCGCATCCCAACGAGAAGTGACATAGATGTACTTACTAGAATCAGCCACCCCGCCATCCACTTGGGCGAGGCGACTCCGCTGGGAGTTAGGATGGCGGCGGTGAGGCGGGCGGCGCCTGGACCCTCAGAAGTCCAGCGGGCGGCGGATGGGCACCCACTGGGTGGGCACGCATGGCATTGGGCGGTTGGGCTCTGGCGGGACGGTCTGGAACGGGCATAGCATCATCGGTAGGGCGGGGGGAGGGAGCGGTGGGCAGGACGCTCTGGCGACGGCTAAGGAGACGAAGCCACGACGTAGAACTCACTGAAGCCCGCAAGGGCACGGAGACGGATCCGCGGACTATGGCAGGCGGCAGCGGAGTAAGTGGAGAGGAACAGTCGTCTGTGAAATAATACACAAATATCGCATTGTCGCGGTTTGCCCCTAGAAGTGAGGATGGGCGGCATCGTGAGGTCAGAGATGCCCAAACCACCATGCCACGCATCACGAACCGCATCATGGGGGACAGGAAAGAGTGCGAGAACCCACGATCAGAGGAACCACGCCACCCGCAGCCAGAACGAGAGATTCACGTAAGCCTCTACCTACACCGCCGTACCCACCACCACCAAAGCCTCTATCAAACCCCTCACGCGCACCCCGCGCATGAACACCAACGCAAGAACACCAGCCCGCAAAAATGCATACGCAGAACGCTAAGGTATGCCAACATCCTCGTGGTGGACACCCATCCGCCGCTCCTGCTCCCAGCTCCACCACCACGGCGCACCGCGAACACATCCCAACACCAGACAACAGAGGCCCGCCCATCACCAAGCATGCCACAGCGCCGGTCACTATCACACCCCCGCCCGGACCGCCATCGCCACGACAGACAGCCAACACGACAGATCACTCCCCGGCTCTACCGCGCCACCTCACCCCTCGGCCGCCTCATCCCTTTCCCCTCACACCTCTACACACCCAGGGCCCAATCCATCACCGGCCGCCCCCAAACCCTATCGCCCAACCCTCCCCCCAACCTCTCCCCTCACCCTCCCCAACCAACTCCTGGACACCTCCGCCCTCCTCGCCACATGCACCCCACTCCCCTGCAATCGGCCCATGAGCTCAAACCACGCACCCTGCACCAGCTTATTCTCACGCCGCAGCGTCGACAGCTCCACCTGCAGGGCCGCCTGCGAGCGAGGGTCAGCACTTACACGAACCGCAGTGTGGGACCGTGGGCCTAGACGTCGATGTGCCAGCACAGCAGAGCAGCAATCCGGAGGGGCGGGAAGCCAGGTGGGCTACACCGACGAGAAGGGAGGCACAGCAACCCTCACGCCACACATCCTGCTGCCTGCAACCGCGCTGCATAATGACGCGCCGCCCACCCACGTCCCAGGGATGGAAAAAAGATACGTACCACAGCTTCGCCGTCAGCGGCCCCCTCCTCTCCCCGCCTACCCGCGTCCGCAGCGGCCATGCGTGCCGCGTCGAGCGCGGCGTCGAGTGCCACGTGGGCGGCGGCTTGGTCGGCGATGCGCTAGTGCGGCTTAGCACGGACCACAAAGAGCATAAGGAGCGTAAAAGACATCGAACATCGAACGGGACGACGACGATTAAAGTATATCAAAAAAGGGGGTTGAGCGGCGGCGTGGCGCGACCACGCGCACGGGCTTCGGGGCGCGGAGAGGAGCGGGAGGATCAGGAGGAGGTGTAAGAGCGGCAACCGCATGTTGGTGATTGTGCTTCTTGGAGCGCACGCTGTAATGGTGAGGATGACTTGCCTTATCCCGATCTGCGACGGCCGCATGGCCTGCCTCAATCCTGCCAGCCAGGACGCGTGCGGCCGCCGACAAGACACTCTCGAGAGTGTCCGTCGGTGCCGCTCGCACGGCTTCCATTTGCGTGCGCACGAGTTGGTACTCGTGTTCGCTGCGTGGAGGCGTTGCTTCGCGCACCAGTGCGTCGGTACTGAGGAGCGCATGCCGCAGGAGGCTCTTCTGGTCCCGCAGCTCGGCCTCGAGCTGCTGCGTGTACGCCTGGCGCTCATGATTCTGAGCTAGGGCTGCCTGCATCTGCGCAAGCCGCGCGCTGTCGGTGATTGCTGTGACGGTAAGTGGCTGACGGGCCAAAGAAACGGCGGTCATACCCTGGTCACCAAGAACATCGAGGCGGTGTCGGAGATCAGCAACCTCAGTGGTTGCGGCAATGTACCTGCTCTTAGTATCTTCGAGCTCTTTGGTCACGTCTTCTAGTTTACGGGCCAAGTGATGGAAAGGGTGGGAGCTGTGTGATCAGTGGTTGACTCAACAAACAATCGACAAAGAACGTACTCCGGGGTGTCGTCGGCCTTGTCAAGTACGGCCCTAAAACCCAGGTTTTCCTGCAGCAGATCAAGGCAGCGTTGCTCCAGACGCGCGACAGAAGCGTTAGCAATGGCGAGGTTCTGTTGGATGATAATTGCCTCAGCACTAGTGGCAGGCGTCGATGGCTCCTTCGGCTTTTTCCTGTTGCATAATTATCAGTATACAGACAAACGATCCAGCAATAGATCCAGGGGGGTTGGATGGGGAGAAAAAAATCGGTCGACATGCCTCCGGTCGTCACTGGTGCTGGAATCCGCAGCGAGTTCGGCGTCAAGGCTGTTGACGTGGTCGCCGTCCTCTCGTCCGGCCTCTTCCTCCTGCATCCGATCTTCGAGCTCCCGGATAGCCTCTTGCGCATTGCTGAGCATGTCCCGCGTCTGCTCCCATTTCTGCGTCAACACATTCAATTCGTGCTCCAGTCGCTTCTTCGTCGTCTTTTGGTCGAAGATTTCCTGTTCGCCGTTGGCAATTGTCTGGGCGTTTTCCTCATTTGCTTTTTCCAACGCTGCGCACCGCTCTTTGATCGCTTCTAGCTCATGCAATTGCTCTTGCGCATTCTGCAAATCGCGTCGCAGACCAGCGTTGGCTTTTTCATGTTCCTGCAGTGCCTGGATCTTTTTCTTCAAGTTTTCGTTCGCCTTTGCTTTTTGCAGTAGCTCGTCGCGTTCCGACTTGACGAGTTGGAGTTCATCGCGCAGTTCCTGCTTGCTCTGCGCATCGGCCTTGAGGCGTTCCAACTGCCGCTCCTGCTGCTCAATCGATGCCTTGGCCTGCGCTAGATCCGTCTCTAGCTCTGCAATGTAATCCTTGTCGCGGCCAGCTTGGAGGCTGAGTTGTTCAAAGTCCTGGTCCTCTAGCGTTTTGCGTCGCCTGCGGTCCAGCGCAAATTTTGACTCGGCCAGCTCTTCCTCAAGCGCCGCACACCGGTCAAGTGTCTCCTCGAGGTCGGCCGCCGTGTCCGCCAGTCGTTCCTCGAGTCGTCGCTTCTCCTGCAGCGCTTGGATCAGCTTCTCCTCACGCTCTAGTTCGGGATCGCGCTCAATTGAGTGGCTCCCAGCTGGGGCCTCCGAATCCGTCGATGCATCAATGTCAGAGCCCGTCTCCGCGTCCGCCCCGTATTCCGCAAGCCGTTTATCCAATTCCTCCATTTCACCAATTGCAATGGCAATCGGTTGGGCTACCTTGGGCCCCAGGGCCTGCATGATCTGGACCATGCGCTCGTTGGAGTATGACGAATACATGGCTGCGAGCAGGACGGCCTTGACGAGCTGTAACGGTGGAGGTGGTCAGCAACACGTCACAGATCGGGGGCCGGCACACGGTCACCTTGATGACGTTCTGCGGCGATCCGTCAATGGCAATCGCTTTGAGATCGGGGTTAAGCTTCTTGCTCAGTGCTGGCAGCTTGTCGCATTCGTCGCGGATGTATGTAGTGACCATGCGGTCAATGTGCTTCACTGTGGTTTCCACTCAGTTGCTGGTCGCTGCAGAAGTCGAAAGTCCATACAATTCTGCCATCTGGGTATCCAGTTTTCCTTCTGCTTCCTGTCCAGTTCTGGCAACGGCCCGACGAAGTAGTCCGGGTCGATATCGCCTAGTCCATAAGCTTCCCGCATACCACGCCGAGGGGATTGGTAGTCGTACCCAGTATCCTCCACAGAACCGTACCGTCCTCGAGGTCGCGCCATGACGTGATGGCAGAGGGCAGATCAAAGGAGTTTACCTGTCGTTGCAAGGTCAACATCTGAAGCGCGCGCGAGCCGGGTGACCCCGCGTATCCCATACCCATTGCAGAAGCGCAGAAGCGAGCTCGGAGGACGTCGTCTCCATGACGAGAGATCGCCTAAGTTCACGGCGGCGTGACTCGGTGTTTTCGCGAATGTGGAACGTCAGAGTGGTAGAAATAAATCAGACGTCATGTTTGAGCAGCAAGATAGGCAGCGTTATCGCGTTCATAGTCTGTGGGTCTCCGCCGTTCGATGCGCACCTTCTCGGCGGAATCGGGGGTTCGGCTCGAGTCAAGTCAGCGCCTTAGGCATATGTGCCAAGATGGACGATGTGTGGGACGAACTGGAGCTAACTGGGGCGAACGGGCCCGTGCTGAGGCCCGGCTGAGACGAACCGCGCACAACGAACTGCTGTGTTGATGAACTTTTCAAGAGGCAAATAACAACGTTATCTAGTGGGGTATCTAGCATACATAGGACAAACTAAGAGAAATCAAACACGACAAGATATTGCCTGCCAGCTCGCTCACGCAGGACAACCACCCGCTCCTCATCAGAGCCGATCCAGCCTTGCATTACGTCCGGGTCCTCTGGGTTACGCAATCGGCGCAGGGCATGCTCCCAGTCGTGATCTTGTGGATCAAATTGGGTTGGTCCGTTGTTGGGTCGCGCTTTGCTAGCCTCCTTCCTCCCAGGCTGGATTTGAACGCTTCGTACAGGTCGGGGCAGCGATCGTGCGGGAAGTGTGCCCTCGAGTTCCCAAATGCGGATCTCATTGCCCCTAGAGCTGATGGAAACGGCCCTGCCACGGCCGCCGATGTGCGAGCCCGCAACCGATGATGTATGACCCCAGAGCCGCTGCCCTTTTGAAATGGCAGTAGAGTCGGGAGTGGACGTGACTCGGAATAAGGTAAGGGTGTTATCGGGGTGGGAGAACAAAAGATATGGATGTGTGTATGAAATGGAGGTGGGTTGGCATGCCATTTCCATCCGGGGGGGAACGGACATCGCGCTGCGTAAAAGTAGGGGTGCTGCCGCACGGTGCAGACCAAGAAAGTCGCCATCGGGTGTGAGCCATATCTCCTGAAGCGCAGCCGTCCAGCCAGAAAATACTGATGACATCGTATATGCGACCGAGATCACGGTGTGCTTCGCTCCAGATCGTATTCCAAGTGAAACTGGGGATGGGGTGGTGTATGCCAGGAACGTGTCCACTGGCTTTAGCGGAGTTTGAGACCCGAGTTCCATTTTGTAGATACTGAGGAAGCTTGGGCAGTCGGCTCTAAACGTGGCAAGGTATGGCTCACAGCAAGCTATGGCATGTACAGCTGCACCCGCATGAGAGTAGAGTTGTTTAAAAGTATGCCTTTGCTTGTCGTACTCGTATATAATGAAGGAGATTGAGTCATCGCTGTCGAACCCGACAATGACCTGTTGCCGTTCGCTGGCCGTAGGAATCGCGAGGGTCAAACAGTTCGGCCAGCAACCTTCTTGGAAGGCAAGATGGCCCTGCAGTTCCAAACCTCCTGGAGACCAAGCCCGCAAGCCACCGCGAGAATTTGCCGTGTACACGATGCCATCACGCATTTGGACATGCGCCGGATCGGTGGCATCCGTGGCCAGCGGTACCTCCGAAGCGATGCACGAGCCGGTGGACCAGTTATGGCGCAGTTTGAATTGTTGCTTCCAGTTCGTCTCATTTCCCGCCTCCACGAGATTTTCATCATCAAGCCAGACGGCATCTGGCGAAGAGAATGTCAGCTCCTTGGTGGCCGGTGTATGTCTGAGCCTTGGTACGCGCATGGCGCGCGGACGGACGAAGCGATTGTAGTATGCCTCCTTCCATATCTGCGAGTCGACCGTGATATCGTGTAGCTTGTGGGACAAGCGCTGGCAGACCGTGAGGTCAGAGACCGAGAGATAGGAAAAGATGTTGAGAAGCAGCTCGTCACTCAACCGCGAGAGGTTGTCTGGCCGGTTGGGTTTAGACCGCTTGTTTGGCAGCTCCTCCCCTTCCTCTGATCGTGAGCGCTTGACCATGGTGCGTGACAAGGCGCAATGCAGAATAAGGATAAGGAAGAAGCAACGATGAGTAGGGAGAGATGAGGTTGTCGTGATGTACGTATTGTAAGTTGAGATCCGGGGTGGGGGATAGATCGAGTGGCGCTGCTGTGGATCCCTTGGGTGTGGTCAGTGCGTGCGGCATACAAGCCTTCTGCAGGTGGACCCGGGCGGGGTCCGCAAACAATAGAGTCCCCTGCTGATATCGACCCCCTCAATTCGCCGACGACATTGCGGAGCAAGCTCCGGGTATCTCGTGCGAGCATGGGGTCAATGCTACCATGGAAATGTATCGCGATAAGAGCAGTCTGCTCCACATCTTTCTTAGAACCCACATATACATCCGCACCTCCGTACTCCCATCGTTAACCCGTCACGCATCACAAAAGCCATCAATGCCATGCCGGCAGCCGCCAAGATCACACATGGCGACGTCTCGCATGCGGAGAATCGCTGCCAATCAATTCCAGATAGAGACGCGCCACGAAGTCGCCATTCTCATCCTCCGCCAGGTTTCAGGGGTCCGATAGACGAGCTGATATCCACGATCCCGCCGTTGAGTCCAGACCACCAGTGATGTGCTCCGCCTGCACTTCTGAGCACGCACTAGGAAGCGTGACATCGACCATTGCGACTATGGAGCCTAAGTGGACGCCTCAGGAAGCTGGAGAGCGAGAAAGCCCGGAAACACCGAAGGACAAGCAAAAGCACATAGGAAATGTGCAGGTGCATCATCACGAACCTTGCCTCTGGCACCGGATGAGCCAACGGCAGATTGCAACAGCTCCAAGAACCACGGTCACTTTGAGCTTACGCGGGTGCCAAAGGGACTTTACCGGCATGCCAGTTCCATCAGCGACTGCGTTTTGACGATAGACTTGCTCTACTCAATTTCAGTTTCCGACCTGCTCGGCTGCTCATCTCTCAGTGGGTCCCGGTCTTATCCGGCGTCCCTACCTCTCTATCAGCTATCACATCGCAGGTCGCTATCAGATAGCAGATACTGTGATGCTGCGTGCGCTCAAACCCACTTCAGCTTACATCACCATCTCCGCAGGCCGCCCATCACCTCCAAAGGCGTTCGATCCGGAGCTCACGATCGCGGCCCAATACTGCCAGAACAGCGAGTGTGAGACCTTCCGTCTCGTATTCGGCTAAGGTTCTGTCCTCTCATCGACTTCCGATGCCGATGTTCTCGGCAATGGGGGGAGTCTCTGCAGTAAATATTTGGGGCCCAGATCCTTCAAGCACCCTTCCCATTCTCAAACCAGTCAATTGAGATTGCCACCGGTATCGCCTGTGAGCTGTGACAAAGGATGGAAGCGGTTACAGCTCAAGGCTTCCGCAGAGGCTTGTCGAATTTGCCTCATCCAGCGCACTCATTGCCTCTCCAACACCCCTTTCTAGGCTTCGCCTACAGCTGGGCTTCCGTGTTTGCGCTGATACCTCCGAGGAGGTGTGGAAACGGAGATTTGCCAAACACAACACTGCGCAGATACAGACAACGGCCCGCATGGTGATGGTAGACTGTGGATGTTCGGATGAAAGATTGGGTTGACGGAAATGGAGACAGGAGAGTGCACCAGCAGAGCTCACATAACAGGGTCTCCCTTGGTGAACAAACTTCATCGATCTTTCCAGTCGAACCGAATGTCGGCAAAAGGTGCGAATGAGAGATTTGACATGTACCACGTGAACGGCTTTCAACTGGTTGAAATCAGGGAGAAGTCCCATTACTGGCTAGTCCATCGGGGATAGGATTCAGCGTTCCATGGTGAGGTAGCATAGGATGATTTCCGGGCTGAACACTTCTAAGATGGTGTCTTAGACGCTCAGGACGTTGAGACCCATGTCCGGGGCATCGCACCCGGTAATCTTGAAGTGAGTCCTGTTTGCTGAAGAATTTCACGGCACCTCCCACGGGGACTGATGTCGCTCAAACCCAAGACGCCACTAACGCAATATTCCAGCCCAACGAATAGCCCCTGTTGAGGCAGTGGTCCAGACCAGAGAGCTAACTCGGTTCAGATAATGCCCCAAGAACGTGGCCCGCGAATCACGAGCCTTTCAAGGGACAGCGAACAGTGAGGGAAAATAGAAGGGGATACCTACCGGGGGACGGTCGGGGTATTTTGAGTCCTTGAAGGGCTCGAGGAGCGAGATGTGGAAGACTGGATGACTCCGTTCCACGGAATTAGAGCTCTTGAAGGGCACGAGGAGATGTGGAACGGATGCACTCGGTCTTCCACATCTCGCTCCTCTGGCTCTTCGGGCCCTTCAAGCGCTCAAAGTACCCGACCGTTCCACGGCAGAGGAGCTTCCAAGAGTTATCTGGAGCGACGATACCCGGATTCTCCAGTCTTTAGGGTTGGAATTCGAAGCATCGCTGCGGGACACCTCCGAATCTTCGCCGCCTTCACGAACCAACTAACTCCCTCGCTTCCTGCAAGCCTCTGACCGTCACAATGACGAATGTCTGGGGACGATCCAGTCTGCGGCATTGCTAGAATGCCATGAATACCTTCACATTACAGGGGGAAAGAGAATCATGCCCCGGAGTTCTCCACTGTTTCGCCCGGCAGGTGCGCTGCGCGCGTGCGCCCGTCTATGACGATGGAGATGTGGAACGCGCGGCACTCATGCTTGACTTGCCCGGTTTTGGTTCTTTGCCTGCTTCACCCTATGAGGGAGTGCCGAGTGCGGACTGGCCAACAGCAGCTTGGTGACTCCACCGTCGGTGACGGCCAAGCCAGGCTCAACTGAGGCTCCCGGGCCGTCGGCCTTGCTTCTCAACAGGCTATCAGCCGACTTAGTGTCTTTTTCTAGCAACACCGGCGTTGGTTCTGCCGATGAAGTGGCTGTCCCGCATGGAGGCTTCGTATGTGCACATTGCCCGTTGAGTTTTACGTACTGAATGCGCAGATCGTCGACGAGGTCCGCGGAACAGAGGGCCGGGGGAGCAGATTCTCCAAATAGACGTCGTGTTCATCACGATATGTAGGTCTTCAAAAGGCCGACGTGCAGTGTCCGCAGGAGAATTTCGGCCGGGTTCATGAGCGACGAGGACCGAAGCCTCCGTGTCGAAAGCGGCAACTGCGAAGTCGTTCTGGCCCCCGAAAGCCACGATTTCGACATGTCTGTGTAACTTCTCGTGATGTGGGGAATGTGTATTCTTGTACCTCTCCCCGGTCCCCAGGTCCCCAGGCCCGAGGGGTTGGACGGCGGAAGACGGAAGAGGATGTCAGCCCCGACAGGGTCTGGCACTTGGTACAAGTGAGTTCTCACCTTGGGATTTCGTGGTTGGACGATCCTTCACAAATCGCAACCCCTGCTGCCTCATGGCTCTTCCAATCGATCGTCATGATGTCCATGCTAAGCTTACTCCAAAAAAAGGGGCGACTCAACAACTACAGTCGCTTAAACCCAGTGAATAAAAGGTTGTTCAATCTCCGGAATCGTGTTGCACTCTACTGTATATTTTTAAAATGATCTCGGCCAGCATGTAGACCGCGCGGAGAAGAGTCTTGATCTGCAAGTAATGCAAGGTTGATGAATACGAACGGTCTATCAAAGCCTGCCCTTGCAACCCGGCGCCAGCGGCTAATGATCGGACTGTCAAGACAAAGGTACCACAGCTCTTCCTATGCAACGCTATGCAACGGCTAAAATAATCTGATACAGTGCTCCCTTTGAGCGTTGCGAGCATCGTGAGGCTCAACGTCACACATTACAAAAGCCAAGCACAAATCTGGTGTAAGGTTGGCCGCCGCAACCAATCACCAGGCCGAAGCCTTGTTACTCGAGAATGTAGCGGGATAAATATGGACGCCCTAGGAAGACAACGTTATACACAACTCCGCTAACGTTCACCGACCGGCCGTGATGCATTCGTCGATCAACCTCAAAAATAACGTTTTCGTCGCGTCCAGAGGCTTCTTGTACCCCGGCTCTGAACACCATGTGCGGACTTCTCCGTGCCATGAACGCTATTTTCGCTCCTGGCATACACGAACTGCGTGCAACTGCATTTCAAAATACGAACTCAAGGTCTCCGGACGACTCTTCCAGGTTCACGATGCATGCATTTCTAAAATGAAAGCATTGGCATCCGAAGCGGGGGAACACGAGCATCAAGACAATCTCCCAGCGTCCGGATCGGGTATAAAACCACGGCCCGAATCCGCCATGTCGACATCAGCAGCCGGCACTCAATTCAGACCACACCTCACTTCCACTCCCAACTTCCAATCCAACCCACCACCGCAACCATGAAGTTCTCAGCCGCCCTCCTCCTCCCCCTCCTCGCCCTCGCCACCGCCAATCCCCTCCCCGCCCCCGAGCCAGAAGCCCTCCCCGCCGCCGACCCAGCCGCTGCACTCGACGCCCTCAACAAGCGCGACAAGTACTGCAAGGTATTTACGGGCGATGGCAACGTTGCATGCCGCAAGGGTGCGGGCACGGGCTACAACGTTGTGAGGCGGATTGGGGCGAACGATCGCTTTGGCGTCAATTGCAAGGCCAATGGGGAGAAGGTTGGGGACACGAAGTAAGTAACCTTATTGTGATGGCTTGGGGGGGCCGGGATGTTGACGGGACAGGGTCTGGGACTGGGTGCCTGGTTGGGGGTGTTGGGTTACGGCGTATTATACGCGTGGTGTGGATGGGAATTCTTGCGAGAGTAAGTCTCTAGCGAGGACGGCCGGAAGAGGGCTAACGATCGCAGGCGGTGTCCCTTGGTGCTAGAGGGTCATTGTAAAGGATGGAGGAAGCAACAGACGGAATGGGATTGTTTAGTTTGCTCATATATCGCTTCTCTTCGCTCGCTTGATTTTTTTGAGTGGAAAGGCCTTTCTGCACCAAGTTCAGGTTTACTTTGAATACAATCGATGCATGCATTGAAGGATCGTGTTCAGTGAAATCCACCCGCCTAATCGACCCCGGGTTCCCCACATCTGTCCAGGGAGATACTACTTGCTCCTACTCGCGCCTAGGACGGTCAAAAAGCTGCAGTGATTTGCTGGCCGGCTCCTGGTCGGATACTTGCCCGATTCGGTCATGACCCGCTCGAGTGCTTTGGTGATCCGTGCTCTACTCGACCGCAGCCTCATCATCGCCTGGCTTCAACGCCTAGAACTAGCGTACCGGTACTTCGTCCTGACACCCAGAAACTTCTCATTTAAATAGCTGATTGAAGCCTGTGACACGGGAAGTGTGCCCAACTACAACTCCGTCCGTTCAGCCTTGCGGGACGGCCCGTCCCGGCGGCGCAAGTTGGCGCGGCCGCGAATCCAGTCATAAGTCTCGATACTGTTGTGAATTCGTAGCAATTGCGCTGACCGGAAAGAAGGGTGGTGGTCGAAGTGGTCAGGTCCGAGGAAGATGTCGCTAGACGGGGGAGCGCTGGCCTGATATTTGGATGCACACTCGTCGTGGCGGGTGCAAGCTTAATCGGACATTTCGGGATACGGTCGGGGAGGGGAAGATGAAGAGCGACGTTCAACAGGGCTTTTAGTCACCTTAGAAGGGACGATGTGAGAGGGGAACTGAAGAGTGCATATCTTAAGTTCTTAGGTAGTCCTTCAACACAGCCATGCCCGCCATACAGCCCCCGACTATACGCCGAACCTGGCCGGAGAGCTCGTTTTTAAGAGCTTTTCCTTTCTAAGGTACCCTTTAAGGCCGAGTGTTGAAACCACAGCCACGGGTGTCACATCCGGGGAGCCGAGCACAGCCTCGGACAAAGAAGGCGTGAAAGAAAAAGAAGCTCCATTCCGGCCCTAAGGCCCTTCCTCAAAAAGATCCAGGACCCTACGGGCCCTCGCTACCAATTTCCCCCCCCGGACGAAACAGGTTGGCCCTTTGACCCGGCTCGGTGGCCAGATATTCCTTCACAATGCCCGCCGCCCCGGTTTGAATCACCTGCACTTTGGCAGAGCCCTCCCAGCGGTACAGGAGCTTGGTGTGCGCTGCCACATCGATGACCAAGAGAAGGTCCGGAATGGTATCCACGATGAGGGACGCCGCCCCAAGCTCTACCCCGTACACCCGCTCAAACCCCGCCTGGTGTCGTGAAGACCCCCAGCGCGCAATGTCTTGCTGGACTATGTACAAGTCCATGGCCAATCGCATCCATGGGCGACTTGGTTGCGCCTCATGACGAGACTGGGGCCCCGGACATCCGAGGCGCTGCCCGGGGCGCTCCACTCCTCCAATAGGGATTTTATCATCAAGGTGTGTTTTTCTTCAACCCGGCCGAGGCGACGAGAGAGGTCTTCGTCGCTGTCACGCAGCTCGACTACCTCCTTTCGGAGTGCATCGATTGTCCCGACCGACTCCTTGTGCATGGTTTCGAACCTCGCTTGGCCGGCTAGGGCCTCTGTGATGCTTGCTTGGATTTGCTCCATGAAGTGGCTTCCGGCGGGGTTCGTTGACGAGGTCTTCCTCCGAGGCCTGTCGCGCCGCTCCGCGTAGGCCCTCAAGTGGAGGATTTCGATCCGGCGCTGAAATCTTTGAGACAATGATCCCCGTCCAGTCCTAAACAGTGATGAGCTTGATCTCTCGTAATTTCTCGCACATGGCAGTGTAGGGCACCATCCAGACCTGTAGCGCGGCACAGTCTGGTAACGACGGTCTTCTCTTGCGATCTGCCCGCCGCAGTTGTCTCGCATTCCACTTCGACATGATAGGAGGCTGGGCGGGCTCAGAGCATGCCATTTCGCTTGACCGCGTACTTTTCGAGCACCGCAAAGGCCTATGTTGGGACCTCTCGCCCGTCGCCGTGTAAACGGCGAACTTGCTTCCGCCCTTGCGGTTGAGGATTGCCCGCACCAACCCCCTCTGGTTGATGACGTCGATAACAGCTTTGCTGGCGTCGGCGGTCTTGAACTGCACGTCCATGGCCTGAACTCAGAGCTAAGGGGGGCGTCGTCGGAGTCGTCGCTCTGCGCCGCCTACGGCTGGGCCTTGTGGGCAGCCAGCGCGGCCTTGCGCCCCGGTGTGGCAGAGAGTCCGGCGGGGGTTGCGGCGCCGCTGCTGCGGCGTATTCTTTCCGCCGCTATGCTTGCCCCCCATGCGCCTAGCTCCTTGTGCTTGACCAGATGATCATTTTCGTCGAATTTGTATGCGAATACCCATTTGACAGGCAGTGGATCGAACGGCTGATTGAGCATGGCTACGAAAGCTTGTGCTTCGCTCTATGGAAGTGGCTTCCATGTCTGGGTGGCAACGAGAGCTGAGATCTTCTTATCTGAAGCCGCGGTGAAGTGCGCAACCTTCGGATGTATAAGCATCTTCCTCTAGGTCTTCGGCGGAGGTGGAAGCCCTGAGCGATGACGCGGTGCCGATTTGCCAAGTGATACTTGTGCAAGGCCGAGGAACGAGGGGGTACCGGTCCATATAGCTGTTGGCCAACCTACCCACCCCCTTTGGTACGTATTACCACCCCCTATCTTTAGCGGTATTAGCACGCACAACGAGACCGGATGATGTACGTACCGAATATATACTAAGGCACAATTGGTCAGGTTCCCGACGGTTCAGCATGTTCGGCATGCGACCAGCGGCTTTCTCGAGCAGGCGTTCAATTGCTTTGGTTGACAAGAAGGACTTTCCACATCCGGGGCTTCCTGATAGCAATAGCACAGGTTTAGAGCCACGCTCCCACTCAGCAAAGGCTGGCTCCTCGAAGATCCAGGTAACTGTTCTAGGTAAAGGCTTCCGTCTCATTTCCCCATAGTCCGTAACAGACTGGGGATTCAGAGGATTGTGAATGGTCGACAAGTCGCCAGGTCTTGGTGGGGTCGTTATCGTTGCGCCGGTTCATCAAAAGGACAAAGCTTTTGTTGGTATCAAATGTTGCTCGCTCGCTGCCGGGGGCCTGGCCGGTTCTTAGTCCCCACAAAATTGTCAAAGGCCTTGCTAATCGCCAATGCCTGCACGAAACCGGTGAAAAAGACCGTAATGATGGTCTCGTCGACGTGATCTTTGGCCTTTGATGAGGAAAAAGTTGGCATAGGGGATAAAACACGCCCCCAAAGCCGCTCCGTCGAGATTGGGAGCCTCCCAGGCCTCGTCCTAGTACTCGCCATCGAACCGGTAATCGGGGCGAGCGTGTCGGTCCACGACTCCGTGGTAATTGTCAGTAGGTTCACAAGAAAGTTGAAAACCTCATGGGGGTCACCGCTGAGAATGGATTCCATCGGAACGCTCTCGGTCACAAAAGATCCACATCCGCCGCCGGCGTCTGTCCCCCAGACCGTACCCACTCCAGGTAGTCGTGGGAAAAGACTGCCGCCATGACGACAAGCCGAGTGTGCATTGGGCACAGTACGTATACCGTCCGCTCGAAAGGCTTCAGATTCCCAATGTCCCCGCCATATAAATGTTGAGCGCGATGTCGGAGGGGTCGGCCTCATTCTGCAGGCGAAAGGTATATAATCGAGGTATACATCCTCGCCAGCGCCCGGGTTGCGCGCACGAGTAGTGAAGTGAAAAAATGGTCGTTGAATGATGCGGATTGCAAATGAAGATGAAGGATGGGGAATTGAAGATATTGTGGGATCGAAGATGAAGGTGATGAAGCTGAGTAATGAAGGATGCTGTGTTGGGTGGTTGCGTGAGAATTTGGCATATTGATCGATGATGAAGGTGAAGATGGTCGAGGACGTAATCTGCGTGGCTGCGTGGCCGCGATTATGTAGTGTTGATCGATGGTGAGGAGTTGTAGTGGAAAAGGTTGCACTGCACCACCCAGCCAGATACTTAAGCCCGATAAGCGAGGTCTCGTGCGCGTCGATCACGTCCCCAATTCATTGACTCACGGCTTCTGGAGGAAGGTGCGATGGCACCATCGGTGGTGTTGGGCAGGTGCGACTGGCAGCGTCGGTGGTGTTCGTTCGCACCTTCCCTCGAGGCGGTGAGCGCACGGACCACTTCCCCATCCGTGAATGGTGTTGTTTTGAGAGAATCACGGAGGAATATGCGGCCGGGGGCGGCGGTCATGATTCCGTTTGTACTGCTGGTGGCATCGGTGATGGTGGGCCAGGGTTGGTGATAGCAGTGGTCTGGCGGTGCTCCGGGACAGCTACTTTCGTCGATCGAGTTCAATATCGTGGGATTGAAAGATCCGAACGTCCAGGATAGATGAGTTCACACAGGCTGAACGAAAGAGAAGGGGAAGACCAGCACGTTCGCAGGGCTTGATGACCTATATGTACCGTATCAGCTCTCGGATCAAAACTTCAGGACTTCCCAGTCTTCTCTCCACCCTCATAATCAGCTCACATCACACAACCCTCAAGCATCGTAGACCACCTTCATCGCTTCTTCTGCATTTCACAGCTCACAGCGCCGCAGCTCCCGCAAGCCTAACCGATAACATCCCTAACGCTCAATCCACACCCCACAAACACACAACCTAACACCGACTAGCACCACCGAATCCCCCATCATCAACCTCACACACCACCCATCATAACCGATCCGCGTACAATCCGACCCCCAACCCGTCCCCTTTTTCCGAACTCCATGCCCAAGTACGCGTACAAATAACCTCAACCTACAGCCCTTGCGCCTGACCATTCAAACCGCCCCGGGGACGATACCCGCCACCAGTACCCGATGCACCGACATTCCCACCCCTCGCGCCCTGTTGCCCATACCCACCGTACTGCCCACCACGGCCCCTATACCCACCGCGGCCACGTCCGCGGCCACGATAACCCCCCCGATAATTATCAACACTCCCCTGCCCAAAAGTCTCCATATTCTTCTTCCGCTCCTCAGAACGAAACTCCGCACCGCCCCGGCCCCGATGCACCGCATGATGATCCTCCCGATCCCGTAGCTCGCTCGACAAATTGTCAAAGAAGCTGCTCTTCTTGTTGTACGCCGGGGCGGCCGGTGGGATGACCACCTCATCGTCCACGTCCGCGGACTCGGCTTGCCCCGCGAAGCCGCTACCATTAGGTGACGCCACACCGGCCGGCGGCGTGCCACCTGCACCGTTCGCCTCTCGGTTCAAGCTCGCTTTGCTGAACTTCGCATTCATGGACTCGAAGTCGAAGTCCGTGGCCGGGAGCTCCGGCTTCGCGGGCGGAGGCTGATCGCGGCCGCCCCGACGGGGTCCACGGCCCCGAGCACCGCCTGCGAATCCGCCCGTGCCTGGCTGCCGTGGGTGGCGGATACTCTCGTCGGTGCGCATCTCGTTGATCTTGCGCGTTAGATGCTCGAAGGCGTCACCGCCACCGCCGATAGGGGTCTGCGCGGGTTGGGCCTGTTGCTGTTGCTGCTGGGCGCGCAGTTTTGCCATTGCGTTATCAACAGCAGCGATGGCAGCCTGCTGAGAGGACGAGGCATCCGCAAGAGACGAGGAGGCGGCGGCCACAGCCTCGTTCTGTGCGGCTACGGCCTTGGCCTGAGAAGCTTGGGTAGCGGGCGCCGGCTGCTGCGGGACTGGGGCTGGAACCGACTTCCGGAAATTGGGGCTGGGAAGTGGAATAGCAGGCATTACGCGACCCTTGGGAGCGGTCGGTGCCAGCTTCGCCTGGACAGTGGCGGGAGGTGCCAGCGCAGCAGCAACGTCAGGCTTGGACTCGACAGGAGGTGTGGGTGCCTTCTTCGCGGCACTGGGACCCGCAATAGCAGCGGCGAGCGCGGCAGCAGGTTGAGTTTGAGGCAGGTGCACCTTTGGAGCTGGAGGAGCTGGCTCTGGCGCCTTAGGAAACTGCTTCTCGGGCTTCTTTTGCTCCTTCACGGGTGCAGGCTGAGGTGGCTGCTGCTGCTGCTTCACGGCATTCTGCTGCTGACTGGGAGGGGCAATGGGCACGGGAGGCTGAGGGGGAAAGGCGTTAGGTGGCCCTTGAAAGCCTTGACCCTGAGGGTACCAGTTCTGCGGGCCAGGACCACCGTACGGCATGCCTGGATAGCCAGGGAACTGCGGACCGCCCGGGAACCCACCGCGCCCGAATCCAGGATTCGGCATGGGAGGGTACGGAGGATGGAACTGGTTGTATGGCGGAGGAGGCGCAAACGCCTGTGGCTGGGGCGTGGTATGCGTGGGTGGCTGCGGAGCGCTCTGCTGCGGCGGACGTGTAGACTTGATAGCATTAGCACTGCGTTGCAAAGAGTCGACGAGTAATGAGGGAGATTGAAGAGTCAGAAGGAAGGCAACGGAAAATATCCACACGGTTTTGCGCTCTCGGATATGACAATGGGTTTACATCCGAAAATTTTTCATCATCCAAGGGAGGGAAGGAAAAGCGGGTTGAACTTACACCTAGGATAGCCGGGTCGTCTGGCATCTGTGTGGGCGCAGGTGAGTTCTCCTTGGGAGGCTCTTCGATACGCAGGTCCTTAACATCGCTGCCGCGAAAGACGATGTACTCGTATAACCGGGCAGATGGCTGCACGGCCTTGTCGCCAGTCTGCCGGTTCTCAGTGCCGTGCGATGTGACATTTTCGAGAGCGACGGTCGCGTTCTCCGAGTTGATCTCGTGAAGAGTTCCGACGTAGCTAACGAACCCATCAGTAACTTGTAGCTGAAACAGCAGCATCTGACGCACCGGATGTCACTCTTGGAGATGAGTGATATGCGAGAGCTATTGAGGTCAGCAGATTGCAGCTGTGTAGCGGAATGACAACATACCCAATGAACTCCGACATGATGACGACTCAGACGTCAACGAGAATGATGGTGTGTACGGCAGGATAGAGTAAAGAGAAATGATGGAAGAGGATGGCGAGTGAAGGCGGAGAATGATGTGGAGGGGCGACGGTAGAGTGAAGATGGGTGGGTTGGTGTTGAGGGAAGGAGAGGAAGTGCAGCAGCCTTTGCTTCGGAAAGCTCTTGGTTTCCTTCCAGCCATCGCTTAGCAGTGCAAATCTGGCTAGCGCCGCGTGATATCCTTGGCATGATGGCACAGGCGGCGATCAGGCACCGAAGACTCGCAAGCGATCGACTGAAGCTGTACGCGACATTGAAGTCTAGGAACTGAATCGGTCTTTAACATTCCGAGATGTCTGGACGCATACTCCCGTATGTCGGCTCGAGGTCGGGCTCGGATGGTCATCGTTCGAACATTGCCTCATCCAATAGATGCCAACCAAGGTTGAGCCGCACTCGGCAACCACTTTGAACATGTGAATCGGCTACGGAAGGCAGTACCGCCGCCCATCAACCGATCCCTCGCATGGAATAATTTCCAGCAGTGACGCGTCACACGCCTCAATCGCCACTCCTAACTCAATAAGTCCCCGATCCCATCGCGAACCTCAACCCTCGCCCCCAACGGCCCCCAACTCCCTCAATTCATCCCCGCTAAACGCCGGCCAAGAGCCGCCTCATACCACCCCGTAGAACAACCACAGGGCGTATCGCGTACACATGTACACAAACGAAAAAGCTGATCCAATCGACATTCAACGCCCTACAACCTGCATAACATCCCACGCCGCACAGAACCCACCGGTCAGGCAACCACTTCTTCACCGACGTACCCGCCTGGCAGACCGGCCTCCAAGGCTGAGTACACATGACTCACCCATCGGCATCCCCAAAATTTGGAATCCGGGGAAGGCAACGGCGGACTTTAAACTCGACGGCCTAAATCAGGGAGCTCCGTATTGGGACATGTATCAAGTTCACTCAGATCCAGTCATCAAGTCATCCAAGGAAGACGTATTCGTCGTTCCACAACCATGATATTGTGGGGGTATCAACCTGCCCATGCATGCTACCTACTCGCGATTAAGCAAGATCAAAGACAAAACCAACCGACTACAAGCCCGTAGTCATGAACCCGCTGTACCGTCAAGCGCCAGCTGAACGCAGTCCAAAAGGAAAAACTCCCAAACCCGTAAGCGGGGTACTCGTTCCGACGGTAGTCGTCGTAGCCGTAGCCATGCCATCCTGAATGAACTCCTGGAAGTCGCAAAATACACTCCCAAACCAATGTCGATGTGGTAAAAACCAAACCGAGCGAAACGCCAACGCGCATGCAATGATCAACCTCCACCCGTAAACAAGAGTCGTGAAGCCCATATTCGTAAGGCATAACCATGCCAGTCCATCCTTATCCCACCAGGTCAACCGACCAAATGCAATACGTGAGAAGAGTGAAAAAGCCAAAAAAAAAGAGAGAAAAGAGAGTCGTGATGCATCCCATGTCCAACAAGCGCCTCACAGACCATCTGTGCACCCCTGCGCAACCCCGTCTGCATCGCACCCTCGCCCGCATGCAGCGCCAAAACTTGACAACCAGACTTCAACGACAACGACGCGACACCAACAGACACCGCCTACACAAACCGCTCAAACCACCTCGGCTCAAACCACCCCTGCCTCTCAAACGCCGTCCAAAGCTTCGACGCCTTATTCACATCAATCTTACACGCCTGCTGTGCATCCGTCTTCCTAAAATCCTTCCCAATCCGCAACGCATCAACCCTCGACATAAAAATCCTCCTCTTGCTGCACAAATACGTAGCACAGCTCAGTCTCAACGTCGCAGCCAGATTAACCTCCGCATCCACCAGCAAACCCCGGTCGGGATCGGAACTCAAATCCAGCGCCTGGCCCTTCCAATCCGCCTTCAGTGCCCGAGGGTGTAGCACCCCGACAGGCGGCGCGTAATCTTTCAGGCTATTGTAGTCCACGTCGTCGCGGTTCGTCGGCTGCCTAGGTGTCCTGCCCTGCGGGCCCGGCGAGGAGCTGCCCTCGCCCTTGTCGGCGGGCTTCGAGCGGGGAACGCGCGGGCGCGGCGCGGGCGGAGGGCGCCTACGGATGCCGGTTGGTGCTGCGGCGGCGGGCGCGGGCGCCAGGCGGCGGAGGGAGGAGGACGAGGCGGGGGCGCGGGTGGTGGTGGGGCGGGTGGTACGGGTGCGATTTGAGGCCATGTGTTGCAGGTAGACTTGTTCTGCGGCCTCGCAGTGGTCGGACCAGGCTTGTGGGTTGCGCTGGTAGAGGTCGAAGACGCGGGGGTTGAAGAGCGCGGTCGAGGCGTTGAGAAATAGGCTGTATTCTTCTCGCGTGGGAGGCTGGACGTTTGGGGGGAGGGGCTGCGAGGCGATGTGTTGCTCGACTAGGCTGTTGATTTCTTGGGGTGTGGGAATGGGGGAGGAGGCTTGTGCTGTGGGGATTGGGGAGGGGGGGAAGAGGGGAACGGCGGCTGGGTTCTCGTTGATGTCGTAGAGAGGTGGATCTCGGTCGGTGCATGGTTCTGCTTGCGATTGCGAGTCCTTCGTGGAGACGGCCGGAGTGATGGGCGGCGAAATTGGCTCGCGAGAGGCGATCTCTTTGCCCTTAGGAGTCGACATGGCTTGTTTGGATTGATTGTTCGGATGCGATTGAGGTTCTGGCGACAGAAGGGAATTGATGGGGATGGACGCCATTGAGCAATTGCAGTAAGTCGAATTGGTTGTGAAGTTTGAGAGAGAAGAAGTGGAAACGTCGATGGTTATATCCTCGACGTTGTGGCGGAAGGCGGTGGAAGTGTGGTGAACAAGGCCGGGTGCTGACCGATCACCAACGACTCAATTGCAACGGCCGGAGATAATCGCTTCTCCGACTGGACAATTGGGCGGGGAGTTGGATGAGGTGTTCGTGTCCGGTGGCGAAGTTTGGGAGTGTAGCAACGGACAAATGAGTAAGAGAGAGGAGAGGCTGGGGTGGTGTTCCTCTCTTCTTTCTTTATACTCACTGGGCAGGCAGACAGCGAGTGGTGGTTGCAGGCAGCTGGCTAGGGTGCGCCCCCAGGATCCGGATGCGGCAAACGGAGGTGCGGCTCAGGCAGACCAAAGTCGCAATTGACCAGTGACTGGATTTGGATCGTGCAGGGCGGTGTCGCACTTTGGAGTTGGGCTGCGGGGGGGTGTGAGTTGAGGACGGTGGCGCAGGCAGCAGGAATTGTGACGAAATGGGGTGGTGGATGAGTAGTGAAGGCTGTGGTAGAGGTTGTAGTCGTGTGTGCGTGGTCGGAGGGTATATGTAGACGGGGGCGGTGGGGGCGACGGGACCTTCTTAAAAGAACAGGCAAGAGAGAAGAGTCAGGCTGCTGCTTGTCTGCTTTGGTGGTAGAATGATGGATTGTTTGACGGAACGGATTGGTGGAATTGTTTGGGTGTGGGTGGTGTTGGAGGGAATGGACCGAATAGTGTGGTGAGTGATGCGGAAGGTGGTGTGGTATTCTGTGGCGCTAGGCGGACAATGGGACGTAAGAGACGCCGGTGTTGTTCCTTTACGACCTCCACCGCAGATTTTTGGCTGCAGGCAGATACGTATGTTGCGAGGAAGAAGAGGATGAAGAACGGGGCTGACGAAGGATGGATTACTGTAAGTTCCAGCACCTAAGGCAGCAGAGGAAGCCTAGAGTCATGGGACAATGGATGGGGGAGGCTGTGTCTTGGATGATAATGCTAGGACTCAAACCAGACACGAGATGCAGTCGAAACACGCACACAGAATGTCCACAAGGCTTCTCAATCAGGTGTACGGGACTGCAGAGTTGGAGGAGAATGGAATTGAGGGCGAGACAGTCGAAAGAAAGAGGAGCAAAAGAGTCAAGAGTCAAAGCAGAGGAGAGGGTGTGGGTGGCGAGGCTGTTGTCCTGCATTTAATAATATGCCTACGACCGACCAGTTTCAAAGCCCGATTGATTTCTCTCCGGCCTCTGTTCTCTTTCGCCGGACCCAGACGCACCACCATCACCACGGATTCGCTTTGACACTGACTTGAGCTTGATAGTTCTAGTAGTCAAGGCTCACTTGGCCTCTCACACACCTACCACACCTCTCACACCCCTCCCTTCAAACCCCCAAATCAGTGCCACCCTCACCCCTGCTTCTGGCTGTTGTCCTGCGACGTGCAACCAAGAAAAGGTGCGCGTGAGCTCCTTAGATTCGTCAGCCGGTCAGCCTCAGGACCGGGGAAGGCGTTGGAAGGTAGTCGAAACGGGTAACCTACAGTTTTACTTAGCAGCACGTATCTTCTCATCATTTCAAAGAAGAGCTGGTGCCCATTGCTCATCGCTCATTGCTCACCTCATTCCTTGCTTCGCCCATTGCCATTGCTGATTGCCCACCCTGTCTAGATTGACATTGGTACCCAATTCAATGGTCGGCTTGCGCTTCAACCATCCATCAACAATCCAACAACGCTCCCAACGCCCCAACCTCGACGAAAGTAACCCCTACCCTCACATGCTGCCCGCATACCAAAAAAAATAAAGGGTCCATCTTCGTCACCACAATCACTAGACTATCCTTCAACGTGCATCGTCCCAATTGCCCCTCCACAACTCTCCGGCCCCTCAATTGGCCTCTCCCACCCTCTCATCACCCGCCAGCACCAACGGCCTCAGCGGAATATCCAGGATCTCTCAAAGTCCCCAACACCACACCTCCGCTCTCACACCCCCCGTAGCGCCTACCCCTCCCCATCAAATTCCATCCCATCCTCTCGCCCAAACACACGGGGCACCCCCGCACCGCCCAGGCCACGCGCCCTTGCGCCCCGGTCCGCACCCTCTTTTCCAAATCCAGCCCCGGCCACTCACAAGCCTTCCCCTAACTGCCCCCCAGCACTGCCCTACCCAGCGCCAGCCACACAGGGCGCTGGCCTTGGGTTGTACAAAATACCATCGACATGAGGCGTGCCACTCAAGAGCGTACTTGGGATGAGAGGGCGAGCTGCCTACACCTGAATTCGCGGGTGTGATTCGCCAATGCCGATACGTGGAGGAGGTTACCTGAATAGGCTGGCCGAGGGAGGGCGGGGTGCTGGATGCGGGAGGTGATGAGGCTGAAGGCGGAATTTGGGAATTGGTATTGCATTTCTCAGCACCGCTCTCCCCTCCAGGCTCAACAACATAGCATCATAACCACACCATCCGCCGCAGCCGCATCCACGCCCAATCCGCCCCGCCGCGCTGGCTGGTCCCGCTGCCAGCAAACCCCCCTCCGACCCACCGACTCGTCAATGGCTGCGGAGAAGCAAAGGCAAAGAATTGGGCTCGCCCTGTTCCGCAGTCCCTCCCAGGGACTGTAGGGTTCGGCGACTTCATACGCCATACGTACTTTGCCCATTGCGGGCAATTTACTTGCTTGTTACTGCGAGCGGCCACGACAGATGACGGACACGTGGGCGGCGTTTGTGGTGGGATTGAAGTGAGGGGTGAGATGCATTGGTAGAAGAATCGTAACGCTGGATAGGGAGGCGGGGTTCTTCCTGGTGGTGTCTGCGGATTGGAGGTTGGATGCCCGGATAGGTAGGTGGGGTCGACCTGGTGTGCTTTTTGGGGGATGGAGGGGTAGCGGGGTCGGAGGTGGTCGGTGTTGCGATGATGCGCGGCTGCAGCGGCGCGGGGGCGGGGTTGGTGGCCGAAGATCTATATCGACTTCCGCTGGAAACTCGCACTCTCTGTCCCTTTGCTGTGAAGCACGGTTGACACTGTGCTACATCCGCAGTGGTATCACTGCCTTGCCACGGAGAGAAATGGAATTGAATTGCCCCCTACCAGCGAGCGCCCGTCTCTCTCTCCACAATGGTTTGCACTTCCACGCTGAGCTGACGCTCGCCTGCCAGCAAGCACGCAACGTCAATTGCCCTTCCCGCCCGCACCGCAAATGCCATTGCTTTTGACCCGCAAACCTCCGACATGGCCAATTGCGCCCGCAGACCCATCCGGTTCGCAGCCGTACGAAAGCAAACACCTGTTCCTCATCCGCCCCAGCGTCCACTCGCAGCATCAGCTCGGCACGTCAAAGCGGTCGCGGCCCGCAACTCAAGCCAATCCATCGTAGCAAAGAGCAAAGAACAAAAACAACATTAACAAACCTTGAAGCCCCACCAAAGCTCCGAACTGGACTATGGTAAACATGCCCCTCCTCGTCCCCGTCGTGATATCAGACCCCTAACCTCAGGCCCTCGCCGCTGCACGCAATGCCGCCGCGCCGCGCTTGCACCGCTGGCCGCGCATGTGTGGGCGTGGCGTGCGCGGGGCGCATGCCAGGGCCCGGGGCGGGGGATCGGGGCGTGCTGCGGTGCCATCTATTGGGGCTTCCGGACAGGGATGCCAGACGAGGAGTCATACATGCGCGGCGTGCGCTGGGTTGGGTTGTTCGGCTTCTATTCTTTTCGCTGTGCTTGATAATAGGAAAGGAGGGCGAGGGGGCGGGGATGAAGAATTTGCTGCAGTAGTGAGATTGACGGCTGCGGGGTTTGGTTCTTTCTTCATTGATTCTTTGTTTTTGATGGGGATGATGAAGACGGGGAAGGGAGTGAAAGTGTGAGGTGGATCCACAGTACAGCGATCGTCGAGACCGCGACCGAGACCGCGCTTCAGGCAGCACCGCAGCGCGACATTGCAGAGGAGCGCAGTAGCTCAAGGCCACTTGTGCGCCCGGCAGCAGTGACTTATCGAGCACCGCTAGCACAATACCACAGTACATCCGTACATATGTCTCTGTACCTCGTACAGAGCAAAGCGATGACGTCCCATCGTCCCCCACTGTCCGTGCCGCCGTGGCTGCCCCGCGGGCGCTTGTGGCGGCCGTGAAGCCTTCAGCCCTGTCTCGCACGGCCGCATGTGCAACATCGTGGTAAGACAGCGGGTCAGGCAGCGGCGTTCGCGGTACACCTTCCCAGCTCCCGGTCTCCAGCTGTGTATTTCCCGCCGAGTTTGACCCTGCGCTCGTTGCTTGTTTACGCCCCGCTAGAGTGCGGGGCGTGTGCGTTGCCGGATGCAGAAGTGGGGCAATGAGGGACGGGTCTAGATGGGCGGAGAAGAGGAATTGGAAGCCAATGCGCTGGTGGGTTGCTGCAATTGTCGCCGAATTGTCACCACTGCGGTTGCTTCTGCTATCAATGAAGCCGTCGCTTCATGGCAGATCATCTGGAGGGGTCATGGGCGGGTGGGGGGGGAGGGGTGAGACACGCGTGGGCGTGACAGGTTGTTTCACCCGTGAGGGACGGGCCGGGTGAGCACGGGAATTACGCGGGGGTGGGTGGCATGTGAACGGCTTGGGGAGGAGGGGTGTGATATGAGTTTAATATGCTGGGCGTTGCGATGTTGGATGTCTGATTCCTTGTTCTTGTTGAAGGGAAGCTTCTTGTTTGATGGGGCGGAATCCTGCTTCTTGTGACTTTGGAGGCCATCGTGATGGAGTGTCAGGCTTGAGGCCGGACCGATATCATTGCCCGTGATCAGCTTCGCGCTACCATATCGCCTGATTCCGGGCTAGCGCTTGGATTCCTCATCTGTCTCCGATATCATTGCCCGTGATCAGCTTCTTTCGGCCATCTCGTTTGGGCCCGGATTAGGACCTGGTTTCCTCATCTGTCCTCGCTTCCTAGTTTGAATCCGATTACTGTGTCAGACTGGTATGCGGAAGGGAGGACACGTCAGGAGTTGATGGTATTATCGGGCGAGGAGAACCGCAAGTAAGGATTACCCAAGAAGAGGTCCATCATCCGGGAGCCAGCATGTAAAGGTGCCAGAGTCGGAAGCCTCGCCATTCTCTTTACCACATCGTTAATCTTCGCTGGCACTGTCCGCATCATCGCTTTACATATTCGCTGTGGGGCGAGTCACTGTCGTCAGCTGTTTGCCTCTTGTTCCCGGGCCGTGTTTCGCACTTATTACTCTGGTTCCCTACACAATTCCTACATTTCCGTCAAAGAGAGATGCGAAACTGATGACAGTCTATAGCCGGAATATGAGAGGTACTCGACCAATTCTGCACTCATTGATCGACTCGATAGCATCTGATCCACATTAGCACGCAGTAGATGCTACACACCCCATTCTCAACCGATACATGCTACGCGACCTCCATCCGTCGGAAACCGATCCCATTGAAGCCTATGTTCGATGCCTAGTGTGGCTATTTTGTGAGCTGGCCCAGTGTACGGTGTACGTAACCTGCTGCTCAGCCAACAGACCCTTTTGGATAGGGAAGCACGTCTTCGTTGGGCACAGCCGCCCCATTGCCCAACTGCGATGTACGCCCGGAATCGCAGGTACGTCCGGAGTCTCGCACGACAATCACCCATCACAGTAGGCGCGACCCATTCCAATGCCCGACCTCCCAACGCCGCAGCCACCCCGATATCAATATCTCATCCCAATCGCCGTTCCGCATTCGCACCACAGTGACGCAATGCCAGAAACCCGCAACACAATGCCTCTTCTCCTCCCTCCTCGACGGCAATCCAAGATCTCAGCGCTAGACGCTCGAGCCCCACTACGGCGCCCCCAGCACAGCGGCACGCGCCGCCCAGCCCCTCGCCTTCCCCACACCCCAATCCGGACCGCGCTTGTGACACGCACCCTTTGGGCAGGCGGCGAGCAACGAGCGAAGCGAGTTGCGATAGCGAGTTGCGATAACAAGTTACGAGTTACCATGTAGCGAGCAGCAGCAAGCAGCGCGCAGCACCGTAGAACCGCCAGCCCTAAGCGCGCGCGCCCGCAATTCCCACATCTCATCCCTCATGCCTGTCGTCCTCACGGTGGCAAAAGCGAAGCGCAGGTCCGCGCCCTCGATCGCCCTGCATGTGGCGCGCACCGTCTGTGCGCGATCCGCCCTGCGTCGGGGAGCGGCGTGAGTCGCGGGGGCAGGGGCGAGGCCGACGACAACTCTAAAGTACCCCTCGTGTCTTACTCGCGCGAAACGCGGTCGCGACGGATGGTGTTGCGACGATGCGATGGTATCTACCGTATGTGTGTCATACCGCCCGTTGGCCTGCGCGGGCAATTGGCGTGCAATGGCTCGGAGCGTCGGCGCAATTGCGCCTGCCGGCTGCCTTGCGGTCGTCGTGCGGTCTGGCCCGGGTGGGCCGGATGGGTCGGCGGTGGATGAGGCGGTGGTGGGCGTGCTGTTACGGGTTGATTAACTGTCCGCCCGACGTGTGGGCTCGGTGATAAGGGTTCGGGGCCGGGGCGGTTTTGCGTGGGGGTTTGTTAGCTCCGGGGGGTGGGTGAGATTGAGGCCGGGTTGCGATTGATGTTGGTGCGGAGTTTGTGCGCGTGGGAGGTGTTGGCGGTCTTGGAATCTGACGATAGATGACCTGCCAATTCATGCTGTACTTCGTACGGGATGGTGTGCTGAGTTGGGTGTGCCATTATTGGTTGGGTTGGGGGCTGCTGGTCGCATTTGTTACGAGTGCTTAAAATAGAGCGTGTGTGCCTTGGTTCAGCCTGGTGTTGGTCTTCAGCCGTGCGCGCGACAGCTGAGTGGTCCGGGGTGATATGATAGTACTACGTATGCCTTTGGTGGAGACTAATGTTTGCTACAGTTTGGGGTGAGCTTCCGGAGCTTACTGATGCCATTGATCAATTACGAGGAAGGAACATGGTACTCTCACACGGCCCTGACTCCGAAGTCGGGACGACGACAACGCCCAGCCGCGCTTCACCATTCTCACAAGTAAAGCATATTCCATATCACGTAGATCCATTGCGATGGGAAACGGTTAATTCAGTACTCAATCTTTATATGCCGAACGATTGCATGATGTCAATCCGCTGACAAGTTCTAGCCGTCCACGGAACCCATGCTAGAGAAGCTTCATCGGTGCTTAGAGGTCTCCACAAAACTTCGCAGTAGACAATATGCCAATACTTCAGTGGCTTGGATTATCTCCTTCTCATGTCGTCGGTGCGAAGCACGAACTCTCCTACGAGGCTGCGAACCACTTTTCGGTCTCCCTAACCATTCCTGCCTAAGGTCTTCCCTGTTATCCCATATGGAGACGCCGGACAGACCATCGCTGGCTCCCATCCGAATCACGAAGTATCACCTCACTGGAGCCAGCGTCACCCAAGGCTTGCATGTCGGTGATAACTGGCTTGTATTCACGCGGGCACCATTCGTGGCTGCCGACGTGGATAGTAGTAAAAGTCGCCCATTCATGACCTTTTCGCCCCGAGCGTATGGTAAGGCGATTTTCCATCTCGAATCCCCTCGAAAGCTGGCATGCTCTGGTGCCCAAGCTTCTGAGAGGATAAGGCTCTGTCTATAAGATGATAAGACTCTGCCTCTGAGAGGATCAGGCTCTGTCTCCGAAGGGACAAGGCTCTGGTTCCGAGGGGATCAGGCTGTGGAAGGCAGTACAAGGTATGCTGCGGGACGGCATATCAGCGGGACGGCATATTTCCTGAAGAGGCTCGTGGTATATGGTCTACACCCCAGCCTCGTGAGTCAGAGCAGCTAGAAGAAGCAGTCCAGGAAGAGAAGCTTACATCAAACGCACTTCCTTCGAAGCTTTCGCCATGACCGAAAGAATAACCCGTCTAGAAAAGGTACAGTCTACCTGCTTACGAAACAGCTTCTCACCCTGCCCTCAAAAATGTTCCGTAGCCCCGCTGACGACCCTACAAGGAGTTCGAGAGGGTGCCAGAAGATTCCGGGCATGGAGGTTACTGTGGTGGACACGGACCTGAGTGAATGGGATATAATAATGGACGGGGCCAGAGGAGTCAGTCTATGCTGTAAGTCGTACTGTAAGGCTACGAACCGGCGCTGACTCCTCCACAGGGCGGGCGCTTCGAGCTGTGCCTAAGGTTCCCGAGAGGTGGCCCACCAAGCCCCCGATCTTGAACATTGAGACAAACATATACCACCCCAACGTCGATAACTTTACGGGAGAGATATATGTTCGTATACTGTCGCCAGAGAGGTGGCGGCCGTCGAAAACGATCGCGAACGTTCTGTATGCGGCACGGAGGACACTCACAGACCCCGATGGCGATAATCCGCTAAATCGTGAGATTCTTGGTCAGTACTGGTATATGCTCGGGACGTTTAATGCCACGGCTAGGGAATGAGTCACGAAGTATGCGAGCGGGCAGTGATGGGTGGCTGGCGACACTATGGGCTGGGAGACACCGCTGGCACTTTCCCCACGGTCACACCGAGAGCCTCAGAGGGTCCTCGATCGCCCCATGGAGGTTTGGTGGGTAGGCAGGCGAGGAAAGCCTCAGTAAGCATATACGTCAGAAGCGATCCGAGATATTTCCCCACAGCCAAGTGCGATGCTCAAGAGAGCAAGAAGCGCAAATGTGATACGTTGTTCGACACCAACGACCCCCCTGTGAAGAACCAGACGGAAAGGATAACGAGCACTCGCCCGAGAATGTGGTGGCGACATTGCATACCGTGCAACAGTGGTGATCTTCATATCGACCCGTGATGTAGGCGTATGACGAATACACTGCAACTATCGCCGCATCATCCTTCCCACTCCCTAAATCCGCGCAAAACTCATTCAACACACCTCACCCCCTCCTAAAATCCGGCATCGCCTTCCTCTCCCGCTGCGCAACCTTCTTCCTCCTCCTCTCCACCGCCTTCGTCCTCTCCGACCCCTTCATCCCCTCAAACTTCTCGACAAGGACCTTCTTCCTCACCTCGCTCTTCTTGAGGAAGAAAGGCTTCTTGCCCTGCGCAACCGCCTCCCGCTCCTCCCTCTTAACCTTCTTGAGCACCTCCTTCTCCCGCGCACGCGCCTTCGCCGTCGCAACTCGGCTCTCGAGCCGAACGACGGAGCGCTGGATCTCCTCCCTCTCCTCTGCCGTCAATCGGACCTGGTTCCCACGCGCCTTCTTATCCGCTGCAAGTTTCGCCCGCAATTCCTTAAGTTCGCTCTGCTCATACTCGGCCAAGAATGCGTACCGCGGGTCGTCGACTACGGCTACGGGCGGCGGTTGTCCAGGGATCGGATCAAAGCGCGGATCGCGCGTCTTGCTCGCCGGCAGCGTGACCGCAAGTCTCTTACGAGTGACGGGACGATTACTCGGCAGCGACGTCGGTGCATGCTTAGCACGCTTCCGCGGTGCATCTTCATCCTCCCCATCATCTTCATCCAAATCCGAGTCCGAACCGGCGTCCGAATGTGCCTTCTTCGCTTTCCTCTTCGTTGCCTTGGTAGCTTGTGCGGTGCGCTGTGCTTCCTTGGCCTCCTTGGCCGCTGCGCGGGCTTCGCGGATTTCGCGTAGCCGGTCGCGCAGGCCGTCGAGTTTGCGTTCTGAGTCCGCAGTGCGGGGGGCGGGACGGGTGCGTTTCTTGGGTGAGAGGGTGTCTTGGGCGGCGGCGAGGGCGCCGAAGGAGACGTGGGCTAGGCGACGGCGGACTGTGGTGTCGTTGTTGGAGGGGGTGGAGGAGGAGGATGCTGCGTCGGAGTCGGAGTCGGAGTCAGAGACGGAGACGGAGGCGGAGGAGGGGGCTTCGGAGGCGGCGGAGTGGAACACTTCTTCCGGGTCGGAGGCGGAATCGGGATCGGGTGCCATTGTGGTGGGGTAGGTTGTTGAGGGGGGGTTGAGTTGAGGTTTTGATGGTGGTGGTTTGGTGGACGTTGGGTGTTGGAAAAGTTTAAGGCTGGGATGCAGGTTGCACGTGACGCGTGCGGAACGACGACATGTCGTCCAGTTCTCGTCGCCTCCACCTCTCTTCTGTACTCAACATGCAGCGTATGAGTTGATATGGACTTTAGAAGACTGGCACATCGATAACTCTACCAACCTTGACTTTGACACAATCACCGGGCACTTGGTGGAAGTTTGGAAGGTGAATGCAGCACACGAACGCCGAATGATAACGACAGACACAATCAAGACGACAACGCTGAACCACGTCCGAAGACCTTATCGACCGCTTATTCTCCGCATCCTCTTCACTCCAGGGTCACACTCGACTCGGGTGTGTACGACAAGAGCCGTCGGTGCTTGCGGCCGTGGTTCTTCAGGCCGTCGTCAGTCTGAATGTCCTCCTGCTTCCTCTTCTCCTTTGCATCTTCATCACGCTTCCCCTTGTGCTCTGCATCCTCCCCAAGCTCCCTCTTCTGCTCTGCATCCTCAGTACTCATCCTCCTATCCGTTCCGTATTTATAATGTTCATCCCGCCAGAACTCCGCGGAAGCATCGGTGGTCGCCGTGTTCGCACCCATGTACTCTCTGAGACTAGCACTAGTGACTTTCCGCACATCAGCCTTTGCACCCTCCATCGGCCCGCCCGTCTGAACCCAAGCAACAATGTTGTAATCGTTCCAGAACCAAGGATCATTGCGTAGCTCCCTATCGAGGTCGACGTTCGATGAATCAAACATCACCCTCACGCGTTCGAAAAGGTTCAAATAGAGATCCAGATCCAGATCAAACGATTTGCGTTGCCACGCCATCTTGGCGATCATAGTGTCCATCTCCTTGTGCGGCAGTCTGCCGTATGTGGCGAACCATTTCCGACAAAACTGGACCCAGTCGTGATCTGCTGCTAAGCATTCGGTCTCGGCGAAGACTTCGCACTCCTTCCACTGAAGGAAACGCCTCGCATGGAACCTGAACCCATCTTCGGCTTCGGGGTTGTCGAGGTCTTTACTCGTATCCATGGATGGCCTTAGGAGGATATGGTTGGGACGGTTCGTGAAGTCGATCAAGCGCTTGTCGCGGATTTCGTCTTGGGTAAGGATGTCGTGGGGGGGAGACGGCGGGGGGGTAGGCAGTAAGGATTTATGAGGGGAGCCGACAGTTTTGTTGCTATTAATGATGGTAGCCATGATGTGCAATGTGTGACTGGCTCAATAACAGTGTGGGTCAGTTGGGCCGGGCCGCGTAAACAATACATACCCACTCAACCTTCTCAGCTGGACCTTCCCATCATGTCCCGCAAATTGGAAAGCGGTAATCGTGAGGTAAGTCTTCTGGTTGGCGGGAATGAAGGGGAGGTACGTCTCGGACAGTTGGAGTAGGTACGTGTATTTTAAGTGGTCCGGCCCGCTGTCCAGACTGCTCCTGGAGCTTCAGTCCTCTTCAATCTTCAGCCGGTTCGACTATTCAGGAGAGCATCGCTATCGTTTGGTTATTGAAGTCTACGTGGAGTGCAAGAACAGATTGATCCATCCTTCATGTGACGTAAGGCCCCGATGCACCTGGCCCTTGAGATGAAGTAAAGAAGGAGAATTGGTATTCATGGAAGGAACATACTTACTGGGGGTAGTGACATACGAGTTTGGCATGACTGGAAGGAAATTTGGGTGAGCCCGGATGGAGGATACTGTAGTGTGGTATGTTGCTTACGTGGCAAGCATCGCATCTGAATGGAAGTGGGCCCACCGCCCACCTTTTGTAGTTCCTTGTTTTTCGTTTTATTTTCAGTCATGCGCTCGTCGTTCTGCAAAGCTGATGGTGATACTACAATTAGCTTTTCAGTGCCATCCACGCAGGCTTGAGCAATCATAAGGGCAGTCCACGGACATGGAGGAAGTGGTTCGGAAGGAGACTCCCGAGCACTTGCTCCCTTTTGCAACGCCTTCTGATGGCATCAGCCATGGTCTTACCACCACGCGGCCTACGTCACCCAGTGCCCGGGACCAACTCTGACCACCGATATGCCAAAGATCTGCCACCAGGGAATGGGGTACGCTGATGTGGGTATAGAGAAGCATTCTTATGTAAGCAAGAGACATGATGCAATCTGACTATGGTAGAAGGAAGGAGCAAAGGAGGATACCTGGTATCGTGTATTCAGGTTTCAAGAGTCTCTCCGTCTCTTTCTCTCTTCGTCTTCTACTTCAACCTGCAATTTACACAGATGTCATTGCCTGTGTACGAGCCTTGCTCCCATCATACGCTCGCTCCTGCGAGATCCGACTCGCATACTGCAACACCTGACGGACTCACGCACACCGGCACTCGCAGCACCGATAGGAAATTCATACGCATGAGGCGCTAGACTACCACCGCCCTCCTCGTCGACTTTCAGGCAAGAGATCTCAGATTCAAGGAGCGTCGTGCTCGGTTGTGCTGTAGTTCCTAGCGACGAGCCCGTCCAGTGGGGTACTGGACCTCATTCCCCGCGGAGTTCGCACGTTCCGTGCGGGAAGTCCATCGGTATGCCGTCTCACAAAGCCAGATGCCGAGCCGCTTCATCAAGTGCACCCCAACAGCAACGCCCAAAGCCGATATCACATCCGCAACTTAACTCGGCCAGCCTTCCCTCAGCCCCAACCTGCCGATCCCGGTCCCGATCCACCCAATCGGCCCGAAACCCCATGCACACGGTGATCCGCGTTTCACCACCGACCCTACTCATAAAACACCGCAACGCCGAGTGTTTCCACGCCCAAGCCCACAAAACACCCCCCCATCGTCCCGCATAAACGCACACCCTTCATGTCCCTCCGCAGTAAACGACGCATACGCCGCGCGCCTTGCATCTCGCAATGGAGCCTCAAACGGACCGCCGCAGGGCTGGCGACGCCACATTTCGGGCAGATAATGAATGCGGTGACATATCCCACGCGTGTCCCCGCGCGGATCAAACTGCAATGGCGTCGCGCGCTCGCGACGTACACCGATTATATGCCACCGCGTCTCGCGTTCGCGATGCACGCGGATTATGCCACTGCATACGGATACAGGCCCCCGCACTGTCCACAAAACCACGAAGTACACCGCCGCCGAACAGCCCCGCCGACCCCACTGCGAGCGGAACCGTTAAACTGAAACGAAACGCAGCCGGTGTTTGGCGTAGAGTGGGGAGTGGGGGCTAGGCCCTGGTTCTAGCCCCGCCGCGCCGCTGGCTGGGAACTCATGGTGGAGAAAGTCGCTGCCGCTGTCATTGGCATTGGGGGGCGCGGGGCGGGCAGGCACTTTGTCTACCGGGGAATGCAGACTCTGCATCTACCCCAAGCCCGCGCGCTCCACCGCACCAATCACCCGCTTTCCCGACCTGCCTGCCAAGCGCCCAAGCGCGCACGCGCCGGGCGGCATCCCGGTTTGCTGCGGCTGGGGTGGGCGAGAGGGTGCCGAACCGCGGGGGTTTTTTTGGGGAGGAGAGGGGGAACAGACAGAGCCGAAGGATGAAAGTGCAGGCTTCAGATGGGGAAGGAGGGAGGCCGCAGGTATAGGGTGCCGAGGGAGATATAGGGTGCACAGGTTTGAGGGCTATTTGGACTGTACTCGTACTTGGGCGCGAGGTCACAGTGGAGGGAGGACGCGGACGCGGCGCGAAGACGCTGCGTCTGGATGTTGCGCGGTGGGCGACGGTGGGCGACGGTGTGGCTGGCTTGCGGGTTCGGCGTTGGGTGCGATGTACGACGCGAGGAGGGGAGTGGGCAGGGATGGAGGGTGTATAGAGATTTTGGGTTGAGAGAATTGGATGAAGGAAAGGTTGTCCGCGATGGTGGGAGGATGGGAAGCAGAAGAATTGATGCTGCATCTGCATCTATCGATCGATTCCCAACTCCTACAACTTGCGGCGAGGGGAGGCTGAGGAAAAATGAGGGGCGAATTGGAGGAGGAGGCGTGCCGCAACGGCGATTTTTGCTTCAATTGCCCGGCCCCTGCGGAGATCGTGCCAGCGGCCCGGTCGCGGGGATGAGGGCGATGGAAGACGAAGAGGTTGTTGGTGATGCACTGGAGTGTTTGGTGTTTTGCTGCGAAGTCGTTGTTCTAGTTCGCGGTGGGTGAAGCTTTGACCGATCGTCGCAGGTGTTCTAGGCTGCCCAGCAAAGACTCTGCATTGGTGAAGCAGACGAGCGTTTGATGTTCTGCGCGCTTGCTTGACCTTTCGCTTGACTCTTTTCTCGTGACTCTCGTGACTTGCAACACCTCAGACGCCGTGTGTTTCATGGTCTGGCAGGGGGGAGGCTGGCGGTGATGGGATTGGTGCGCCCGAGAGTTTATTGGCGTTACAGAGCGAGGATGATGGGGAGGGAGAAGAGGGAGATGGAGAAAGGGAGAGTGGAAGGGAGAGTGGAAGGGAGAAGAGGGACGAGGTGAAGGGAACGCGAAGGATGAGGGGATATCGGGAGCCTCTTTTTCTCGAGTCTGTTTGTCCCGCGTTTCGCTGCCGTTTGTGTTGTGTTGTTTTCTTCGGGACCTCTCGAGCAACAACAACCACCGAATTCCCTTTCAACATCTCCATCTCCTCCATCTCCTCCATCTCCTCCATCTCCTCCATCTCTCTCCCCTGCCTGCCTGCCTCTCCCTCTTCTATCTCTCTCCTGCCGGCCCCCGGCTCTTCTATCTCCTACTTCCCTCTCCCCCTTCAATCGGCCTCATCACCTCCATCGCCGTAGCAGCAATCAACATTCTCTCAGCCCCTCTCAACCCCTCACAACCACCCCTCGTTCTGCTGCTGGTCCCGTCTCCAGTGCATACAGCAAACCCCAGTGCATCTGCAGCCGCCGGTGCAGTACAGTTCGGGCGAAAGAGACGTGGAAGAAGAAAAAAAAAAGTGGCATTCAAGCCCCCGTCGTCTCGTCGTCCACTCACATCTCCTCCTTCGTTCCCTCACACGCGCTACCCGGAGTCATTGAAGACGGCGGCGCGCAGGGCCTTGAAAGAGGTTGAACAGCCCTTGACTCTCCAGTGTCTCTCTCTCTTGATTCTCTCCACGCCTCGATCGCTTTTCATCCTCACGGTGTCCCGTTGTCACCCTCGCCTTTCCCACTCTCGCGCCTCCTCTCAGACGCGCCCTAGGCTCTGAAGTCTCTCTCTCTCACTCCTCCACCGTCCAAAGAGTCTGGCTGACAAAACGTCTCACCAACCGCGCCAGCCAACCAACCCCCGTTCCAAAACCATCCAAAACCCAACCACTCAGCTTTCACCCCCTCTCTATCTCCCTCACCCCCCTCCCCCGTCTCCACCACCCCCCCCCCCCCCCCCCTAGGCTTTGGTGTCCAGTTTCTACCGAAACTCTTTCGTGTCTCTCCCCTCAACAACTCTCACGAGTTTCTCGCAGCCTCACCACCTCTCTCTTCTCTCGCCATTCAACTGCCGCAAGGAGGGAGTGCCATTTCGCTCACTTTTCGGCGGGTGACAGTTGCACCGGACCTGGTCCAAAACGCACCTTGTTTCGTCGCGACCCGTGAGAAGCAAACCGGCTTCTCTTTTGTTCCTCACTACACCTCTTCCTCATCCACCACAACAAACACCACCACCACCATCACACACAATGACCGTCTCCGTCGCTGCTCCTCCCGTCTCGTCAGCTCTTGCACCACCCGACAGCATGTCGTCGTCGCGCAACTACGCCCTCCTCGCGCCCTCGGGGAGTAGTAGCGGTACCGGCTTGGGCATAGTCAGGCCCACGTTGAGCACCAACACCAGCAGCAACAGCAACAGCAACAGCAGCAGCAGCCACAGTCCGTCTTCGGGGCCAGAGTCAAGTTCGCATGGCCCGCTGCGCAAACCCCCGTCTGAGGGGAAGCGCTCGCCCAATACGTGAGTAACGCGAAAAGCTTCACAGCTCCTCGTCTCGTCCCGTCTAACACGCTCTCCAGAAACCGCACTCCTACAATTCCCAAAGTAATCGTCAAGAAAGAGCCCTCTTCTCCCCCCGCCACCGCTCTCCCCACCCCCCGCCATCGCCCCCGCCGTCTCGATCTCAGCGCCCCAACCATGGCCCCCGCCGGCGCCCTCTCATCCCGTCCCTCCGCGCCGCTCACATCAAGAGAATCAGCCGGCCTAATGCAGGACGTCGGGCTCGCCTGCCTATCCCCCGGCTTCAGCACCCACGACCCCACAATGCGCAACCAGCTCGAGCGCAGCATGAGCGTCCGCGAGCAACAGCGCAAGATCATCGAAGCGCGACAAAAAGGCACGGGAGGCGGCAGCAAAGACACCGACGGCACCTCCCCCGCCCTCTTCAAAGCAACCCGCACCCCCGGCGGCCGCCGCAAAGGCCCTCCCCCCGGCCTATCAATCCACGCACCCTCGGCTTCGCAGTTCGCGAACGAGCGCGTCGTCCAATCTGCCCCACTGCACCAGTCCTTCACCGGGCTGCGCCAGCCCGCGCACCAGCGCTACCCGCCGCCTACGGCTATGCCGCATAACGCGTCGCAGCAGCATGCCGCGCAGAACCAGCATCAGGGCCAGGACCAGCGGCACATTCACCACGTCCCCGCTACGCAGACGACTAACCGCCTCCCCCCCATCACGGACGTGTTCAACGACCTCCCGCCCTCGTCCCGGCGGCACAGCCCGCATAATACGCTTCCCGCCCCGCAGCACCACGGCCACGGTCAGCACCCGCACACCCTGCCCAGCCCGGGCTTCGCCCCCGTCCCGCACACCGCGGGATACACGCCTGCGTCCCGGCCGCGCGAATACAAATCCGCAGAGGAAGCAGTACACAGCCTCACCGGCGGGCGCGAGGATTTACTTCCGCGCCTAGTGCACTACGGCGGGCACCAGCCGCCCACGCCACCTAGTCCTGGTGGGATGGCGGGGAGTCGTCGTCGTGATCGAGAGGAGTATGAGGGGGATGTTAGGACGCCCCCGTTGGGGAGGGGGCCGGCGCAGGCGAAGGCTAGGAGGGAAGGGGGGGAGAGTGAGGCGGAACGCGCGAAGAGGGAGGAGTTTATTATGCTTTGTGGGCGGCTTTGGGATTTGTTTCATGCACCCGCGGCGTAGTGGGAGGGGGGTGTAATGATGTGGAGGCCCTGCGGCTCTGCGCTTAGTGATGTGGAGTTCCGGGAACGGGCGGCACGGGAAGGCCCTTTGGGGGGTTATGAGGGGGGAGAATTGTGGAGAGGTTTTCTTTCGGCGTAGGTCATGATGGGAAAATCATTTTGGTTGTCTCGTTTCTTTTTTGGGAGGTGTTGGGGTTGGGTTATGCATATCCCTTCTACTTTTTCTTGGCGGGGAAGAGAGGTGGTTGGGTTAGTGAGGAATTGGGATTGGGCTTGGATTGGATTGGATTGAGGGGGGGTTTATTGCCTTCTTGATGAGTCCGCGGGTCGGGTTACACGTTTTTTGTGTTTGGGAGGGGTGGCGGTGGGGATGAGGATTGGGATGGGGATGAGGGTGATGAGGGTGATGGTTGCGCATGATATCATGGGAATGTGCGGGTGCTGATATGCTGTGAAAGCCTAATGGAACTGTCTAAGAACCACTTTTGGGTATGGATGTGAAGCTGTGTTCGTGAGTTGCGACATTGGACGCGGGTACGATATCAAGCTCCGTGCGTGGTGTGGGGTGCACTTTCCGCGCTATCCGCGTCTAGCCGCGTCTGTCTACGACTACGCCGCTTGTACGCACGATTCTCAAGCTGAGGATATCAGCCACGGGTTCTGGATTCGAGGAAAGGTTTGCTTTGCTCGACTGGCTGGACGGGGGATGGTGGTGATGTGGAGGCGTGCACGGTGGGTAAACGGGGCGGAGTACTGTTCACACTGTAGACGCCGCTGTAGACGCCGCTGTATCCGCGCCGTATGAAGCCCGACGCCGCGAAGGCGCAGTGTCTGCGTTTATGCACGCAGACCTACTCGGGCTATGCCTACCACTGGACACGGGTTATCATCTTGGGCGTAGGCGGATCGCGGACGTCCAGCCGTGGTGCTCGTAACCTTATCCGCGCCGTTTGCGGCACGGGTGGACGGTGTGATACCCGAGGTTCAGTGGAGAAGGGACGCCGGTTGACATCTGGTTGGTTGGGGACGACAAGATGACGGGGTTGGATGACTACCCGGCTATGGTGGATGACGGCCTGGAGATGGTGCGGATGATTACCCGGGGCTGGGTCTGATGGCTACCCGGGGCTGGGTATGGTGGATTACCCGGTTGGATGACTACCCGGAGCAAGATCTGAGTGACTGGCCCGGCTGGGCCTGGATGTCTACCCGGCTGGGGAGGGATGACGGCCCGGAGCTGGATGACTACCCGTAGATGGAGGTGGATGACTACCCGCGGCTGGATGACTACCCACAGCTCAGCCTCGACTACCCATCCGGACCTCGCCAACTACCCGCCCCCCCAGTCCCCCAACGGCTTACAGCATAAACTTCCCAGCACGAGGCACTCGTGCCCGGTGACGAGGCTGAGCCGCGCTCGCATTATCAGTTTACGTAAGGACAAGAGTAACAACGCTTGTGGCTTGGATGATGACCTGGAGCTGAGTCTGGATGTCTACCCGGGCTTGTGGATGACTACCCGCTACTGGGCCTGGATGACTACCCGCAGATAGGCTTTGGTGACTACCCGGATGTGAGCGTCGATGGCTACCCGGAGCTCAACCTCACGACGGCATGTAGTATATACTCCCCGGCATGGGACGCCACCATCACGCAGCAATAAGAAGGGAGGACTAGCGAGACCCGGCTTGTTGCGGAGAGCTTTCAAATTGTCTGCCGCGGACTGTGTGGCTTGGGCTGTCTGCTGAGAGATGCCTGGCGGTGCGCGGAGTGTCAGAGTATCTGTTAGGGGGGGGGGGGGGGGGGGGGGGGGGGGGGGGGAGGAGTGGGTGTGGTGGGCTGGGTGCTACATGGGATTGTGGGATGCTGGTGGGAGGTACGCTGGATGTCCGCTTCCACGGGGGGTGGAAGATAGGATCTCTAGATAGGGCGGAGAGGTACGAGTATGCCAATAGGTGCTTGCGCGACGACGAGAAGACGACGCCACTGTGGCCTGGGCGCCTACCCGAAACTCAGCCTCACCACGGCGGATATATACAACAGCGCCGCCCTGCATAGACGCCGCAAGCACGCAGCGACGAGGCTGAGCCGCCCTCACATAGCAATGAGAAGGGGCGACCAGAACTAGTAGCACCCCCTTTGAAGCGGCACGTCTGACGTCGTCCGCTTGGGGACGACTGGACAATGATGGAGACCTGGAAGCATCTATTAGTTCTAGCTGGAAGGCGAGCGTAGAAGGCGGGTGGTGGCCGCTGCTAGATGCGGTATGATTCACTAGATGCAGCGGAGAAGACACGCCGGGCGTCCTCTTGCGCGAGGAGGAGAGCAACAACACATCTCATACCCGGAACGGCTACTTGCCGGCTGGGCTATCTCGATTTCCCTCACTCGGTGATAGGAAGGGAGACTGACCTGACCGTCCCTGCCAAATAAGAGAGCTACTAGTTCTAGTAACACACAGTCTATGCTGCAATACATCGACCGATCGATCACAGCATATTTACTCTGCCCCCAAAACGAGCACTTACCCCCGTCTATAAATCGGCAACAGGCCAAGCTCCCCCGGAAGGGCAGAGTCACTCGGCTCACGAGTCTCTCCATCTGCAGCACCGGCCCAGCCGGAACCGAGATGAGCGCGGGTTAGGGCTGTCACGTACCCGGTGCTGGGTCGGCTGTCTTGGTACTCTAGCCGTCCGTGTCCCGCTGTCACTGTCAGCTCCGGCTTTGGAATC
This sequence comes from Trichodelitschia bisporula, assembly GCA_010356995.1. Lineage (NCBI taxonomy): Eukaryota > Fungi > Ascomycota > Dothideomycetes > Phaeotrichales > Phaeotrichaceae > Trichodelitschia > Trichodelitschia bisporula. The sequence continues at coordinate 682,896 of ML996701.1, forward strand.
CCACCACACGCTTCGGCTTGCTAACTCCAATGCTCAGTTTTGCGGCGCTAGGCTTGGCTGATTTCCGGGGTGTGCGGGGGACGTGCAACATACGGTATCTCCGACGGCATCTCCGACGGCGATGCGCCCTAGTTGTAAGGATCGCCTCGCTCTAGTGTAATGATCGCCTCGTCGTAATGAAAAGATCCCGAGGCCGAAAACGCACGGTCCCCACGGCTGAGAACGGGCTTACCACGTTCGGGGGATGTATCCGGCGGATGAGGCTGCTATTTTATATCAGGCTTGTGCATTTGTGCCGACTTGACTTGGGTTGGCAATTAGAGCCGCAGCGGAGATATCGATCTGATCTGATTGCCCTAGTTTTACGTGTTTTTCGTGCGTAACTGGGGCCGAGAAACGGTGGAGGATGCGCGGTCTGGAATCTAGTATGTCTTGGGCTTATTGACTGTGGTGCTCACGCGACGGACGGCAGCCCTACGATTCTGCTTGACAGGTGTCGAAACGGTCGCTTAGTCCCGTTGGCTACGGTATTCCTGGCTTCGGCGTGGTGTTTCTCACTGATGCAACCAGAACGATTCACCCACCGCACGGGCTTACGTCTTATGTATATCACCCACAGACACAATCCGCCCATGCCATCAGCATCCACCCACTACGGTACCTATCCCACAACTAGTCAGATCACGAGAGCACACCCCCCCTCGCCTACACAATATACGAACCCCACTTCCCCCGGACCCGCCAGCGTCTCACATGCATCCGATCGGAAGCAGCCTCATAACACGTACCGAGATATGCTCACTTTATTCTCGGGAGTGCCCTACCGGTCCAAGCGCCGACTTTCGAGATGCACACACGACCTGATGGAGGAGAGGGTAGATATACTCCCCCACCCGCTGTGTGTCTCTGGTGTTCTAGCCGCTGTCACTCACTTCCCCGGCCACCCCGAACCTCCGTCGCTCATTCGCCCCTTCCTACCTCCGCCTTCGCCTTCACCATGACAAAGCTCTTCCTCTCCGCCCTGCTGGCAGGCCTGGCCGCTGCCGCCCCCATCGACACAACGCCCACCACCCCCACCTCCACCCAGCCCCTCGCCATCGAGCCCATCGGCGCCTCAGTAGCCCAGGTCGCCCGCCCCGTCGCCACAATCGGCAACACCGCCTCCATAATGGCCTCCTGCAAAGGCCAATCCTGCGAAATCGCCAACCTCTCCGGGTCCACCGGCAAACTGCCCACCACGCGGCCGGTCGGCGGCGACGAGGCGGGGTACAAGTGCATCGCGAAGTACAACCTCGCGGGCGTCGAGAAGGCGATGAACAATCCCCCCGGCCCCCCGCAGCCGACCGGGATATCAGGCGCGTTGACCGGTATCCTGGCGAGCACGAGCTCGGCGCTCACGTTCGGGGAGCCGACGACCAAGGGCACGTTTCGCGGGCGGTGTACGGCGAATATTGTGCTTTTTGCACGCGGGACGACGGAGACGGGGACGTTGGGGATTACGGTTGGCCCGGCGTTGAGTTCGGGGCTCACGGGGCGGGATTGGAGTGTGGTGGGCGTGGCGTATGATGCGGATTTCAAGGGGGATAATTGCCTCGGCCTGCCCGGGGGCCAGGTTATGAAGGATTATATCAATCAGGCGGCGGAGAAGTGTCCGAATAGTAAGTTGTTTGTGAGTGGGTACTCCGAGGGGGGGATGGTGAGCCATAATGGGGTGGCGTATGCGAATCCGGAGGCGGTGAAGAAGGTTGCGGTGAGTTTTTGTGCTTCTCCTGGGAGGTTGGGACTGTGCTGATGAGGATAGGCGGTTGTGGTCTTCGGCGATCCGTTCCAGGGCGCACCGATTAAGGGGTATAGCGGGCCGATTATCACCTTCTGCAAGGACGGGGACTCGGTTTGCACGGGCAACTTCGTCATCAGCATGGCGCATCTGGCGTATGTCGGTGCGGATACGACGAAGGCGATTGCGGAGATGAAGCGCATTGCGGCTGGAAAGGCGTAGGCGGTTCGACATGGCAGGATGGGTGGGGGGGTGGGCGTAATGGAATCCGGGATCCGTGTAGATAGAGCAGCAGTGGTAACCATGCATCGTCCCCCCCCCTGGCATCTCATTCGTGTGTTCCTAATCCCCAAACCCCGCTCCCCACCCTGCGACTTCCTCTCTCGTCACGTCTCGCGTAGGCACGTCGCCCAGTCCCCATTTCTCGGCTAGCATGGCGGCGAGGAGATGCTTGCACACGGGCGGGACCCCAGGATCGTGCGCCGGACCGCCCCAGATCCACGCATCTAGTGCCAGTTCCGGAACCTCTATTGCCGCATCGCTGGGTGAAGCATCCCGCGCGGGAAAAGCGGCGAAAGCAAAGGCCGCGCACGAACAGCTCCACGCCCAGGGACGCACTTCGTAGATCGTGCCCGTGGTGTCGCGGTCGCGCGTGTTGGGCCGCGGTGTCTGGGCGGAGTGCACGAGGTAGAGAGGGGGGTTCGGGCGGGTGGGTGCCGTGATACCGGAGTTGGGGATACTGGAGTTGGGGGAAGATGGGACCGGGACGGTGAGACGCGTGACGAGGTTCCGATCCAGCAGGTCGAGGGCGTGGAGGAGGGTGTGCGGGAAGAGGTGGTGCAGGGTGAGGAGGGCGGGTTTGGCGCTTGAGGGGAGGGTGGGGATGGGTGCTTCGGGTGGGGGGGAGAGGAGGGAAGTTAAGAAGCGGCGCGGGGTGGGGAGGGACATTGTTGTGCTGATGGGGGTGGGTGTGGTGACGGAGATGGAGTGGTGAAGCGGGATGTGGTGGTGAGTGTTGAGTGGCTTGGCGGCAGGGATGGGGCGCCAGCCTTGTTAAGACGTTGGTTGTGCAGGGGCGGGGGGGTTTGAGGGTTGATATTTCACGATGTGAGGAGATATGTGGGTTGAGGAATGAAGACGGGTTAGTACTGAGCTATTGAATGATCTAGACTAATGATTGGCAGGCATTGCCATGAGGCCACTCCGCTATCCCCAACGCCCAATGTCCAAACCCCGAAATCACCAACGCCTTCAACCCCACGCTCCGAGCATCAGACCTCGTGGACCTTGCTCATCCCAAGCGGAAACTAAACCAATTAGTACAGCTGTTGGTGACCGGCAGCAAGCAATATGAGAGGCTAAACCTATTGAACATCACAGGGCCCTCCTCCTGCAGCGGGGGCCCCGTCGGCCGCTGGATGCCGGTCACTCGGTCTCGCCCTGTACGACTATTTAGCCAATATGGAAAAACCTAACAAAGGCCAGGTGGGGTAATCAAGGGGCTGCGCCGGGGTGCGGCCCTATGCATGGGCCGATGCATGAAAGAGATGTTCCTGAGAGAATCTTGATGTGCTCCGGCAGAGGCGGTGCACTTACACCAGCGGGCTGTCGCTACTGCGGCTGTTGCTCCCACCAGGGCCGTTTCTGGAGATCCCCAATCGCTGATTGTGTTGCTCTTGCCCCCACGCCTGCAGCTGCTGTGGCGCTTGTTGTTGCTGTGGTTGAAGCGGCTGTGGCTGTTGCAGTCGAGGAAATTGCTGCTCTAAGAACTGTTGCAGCGGAGAAAATTGCTGCTGTGGTTGTTGCAGCGGTGGGAATTGCTGCTGTGAGAGCTGCTGCTGCGGTTGTTGCAGCGGAGGGAATTGCTGCTGTGGTTGTTGCAGAGATGGGAACTGCTGCTGTGGTTGTTGTAGCGGTGGAAATTGCTGCTGTGGCTGTTGTAGCTGTAGGAATTGCTGCCGTAGTTGTTGTACGGGTAGCTGTGGGAATTGCTGCTGTGGGAATTGCTGTTGTGGATATAGCACCGGTTGTCCAAGGGGTCGTTGCAGCTGCGGATATGGCTGATTTGGATACAGTGGCAGTGGTCGATGCACCCACGACGGCCGCGTCGGGAGCTCCATCTGCGGTTGCTGTGGTTGTTGCTCTCGTCCCCACACCTGCTGCCGCTGTGGTCGTTGCTCCTGTGATGGCTGCTCCTGTGGTTGTTGCTCTTGTGATGGCTGCTCCTGTGGTTGTTGCTCTTGTGATGGCTGCTGCTGTGGTTGCTGCTCCTGTGATGGCTGCTCCTGTGGTTGTTGTTGCCGCCGCGGCTGCTCCGGCATCTCAAACTGCGGTTTCTGCGGTTGCTGCTGTTGTTCCCATGTCTGCTGCTTTTGCGATTTCTGGTCTAGCTCCCACGTCTGCTGCCGCTGTGGTTGTTGCTCATGCTGTGCCTGCTGCTGTGGTTGTTGCGACTGTGGAGGCTGCTCCTGTGGGCACCCGTATTCCTGTTGCCACAGATGCTGCCACAGCTGCCCCACGTGTTGTTCATGCGGTTGCGGGTCTTGCTCCAAGGCCTGCTGCCGCGGTGCTTGTTGCTGATGCCACAGACGCTGCTGCAGCAACTCGACCTGCTGTTCCTGTTGCTGCTGCTCTTCCTCCCACGCTTGCTGCTCTTGTGCTGATTGCCGCTCCTGTGGGGGTTGCTGTTCCTGTGGTGGTTGGTGCTCCTGTAGTGGCTGCTGCTCCTGTGGTGGCTGCTGCTGTCGGGGTTGCTGTTGCAGCCGTTCTCGATCTGACCCCAGCTCCTTCAGCTGCTGCTCTTGTGCCAACGTCAGCCTCCCCAGCTTCACAGATTCCAGCGGCTTCTCCAAAAACTGTTGTTGCTGTACCCGCTGAAAAGCCGTTGGACGCGGTATCAGCTCCTGTACTTGTTGTTCCTGTAGCTGATGCTGAAAGCGCCGCTGCAGCGCCTGGAGCCTCGTCTGCAAACCACTATCGCTCAGCAGCCGCGCTACCCACCGACTTTGTTGATCTGACAAAAACGCCGCTGGCCTAGGAAAATGATCCCCGTGTGGAACTAAGTGTTGCCTCTGTGGTTGCTGCACCAGCTCCTGCACCAGATCTTGCTGCAGCTGCGGCAACGTCGCCTCCATCCACGGCCGGTCGTTCCTTTCCTCTGCCTCCCGCAGCAATATGGCCCGCTGCTCCTCATTGGCCTGAAGCAGTTGCCGTGCCCACTGCTCCCGCTTCGGCGGCAAAAGGTGTTTCCACTGCCACAGCTGCAGCCGTTGCGTCATTTTTACCCGCGTCTTCACAGCCATTCTCCACCGCTGCCTCCTGGCTTCTGGGTCCGTCATCCGGGGAGGGGTGCTCGGCATCTTCAGTTGTTAGCAGGGCTCGTGGGAGGAACTAGGGGACGCATACAAAAACAATCATGAACATAGGCCCACGGACGATCTGTATATGTTAGCCAGCAGGCAATGCTTGGATCACGGCAACTTGCAAAGAAGTCATGATGAAGGCTCACGCTGTCGCCATTCTGTGCGATGAGGTCTTCGAGAATGACACTTCCGTCGAACTGATGAGAGTAAGTGCACCGGCGGTATTTTAAAGCCCTTGTGAGAAAGACACACCTCTATGCCGGCGAAATTCCCCGCGAGAAAACCGTCGGGAGCTTCATCTATATCCCTCGGGAAAATGATCCTCATGGCTTCTGATATCTCCGCTGGCGAGGCCATCTTTATCCACGAGTGCAGGAGGCGACAGGAGGTTTAGCGAGTTGTAAATACGGATAAGATACTTTTGAGAACGCGCTTGAGTTGCTGTGAGGTAGAAGCTTTCTGGGTATCGAGAGCGTTCGCATGACGGCTTTTGAAGTTGAGCCTTGGGACTGTCGCTGCTGACGAGAACATCTCGCTACTGTCGATGAGACCATCTCGCTGCTGCCGACAAGAGCATTTCGCTGCTGCCGACGAGAATATCTCCTGCTGCCGACAAGATCATCTCACAGGCGTCCATCGTCCATGCCAAGCAAATGGTCGACGAGAGTTGCCGTATCGGGCAATGCAGCCCGGGTACCGGCAGAAGGATTCACCGGGTCCCATCGCCACTCCTCCTCCCATCGACATCACCAACCAACGCCCATCCATGATCTCCCGGCTCTTACGGGAAGCCAACATCTCCATCCCAACCCCCCTCTATCCTCAACCCCTCCTAAATCTCCCCCAAAAATCCCGTCTCCTTCCCCCTTTGTCCAGTCCCTCGCCGCGCCCACGTAGTTCCCCTCTTCGCCGTCCCGGATACGCGGCCTGCGCAGCAATACCGCACCCAAATCCCACAATATGAATCCCATGTTCAAAGTGCCATATACCCACGTGTTCCGTGCCCACGCCCGGGACCACCCCCGGACGCCAATCAACCGTCCCAGCACTCCCAACGCTAACACCCGTATACATGAGACAGGCCCCGCGGCGGGCGGGCGGCGCGCGCGCCAACGCACTGCCTAATCCCATATTGCGCACGTGTGTCCGGTGGGTTGGTATGCGTCGTTTGTTGAGGGCGTGGTGCCGATCGGGGTATTGGCGAGTGTGGCGGGCAGGTTGGACCCAGCGGGTGTGGAACTAGCCTTGGGCCACGGCTGTGCGAGCGGGGGGGGGGGTAAGGTATTGGGCACGCTAACATATACCTCGCCCGGCTCGCCTGTCGCTGACGCTGGTTTTCTCTGCTGGTTTGCGGATTTGAAGGTTGCTTGAGCAGAATGGCGGCTGAGAAGTTTCATGTCGTTGACAGCCCGGTGGTGAGCTCGGCGGATGGGCATGAGTTTGGGGCCAGTCCGCGGGTTAACAGCCATCGATCTGTGAATGAGAGGAAGTTGATTCGAAAGATCGATCTTAGTATCTTGCCGGTGTTGATGGCGGCGTACTTTTTGCAGTTCTTGGATAAGGTGGTATACAACGTAGGTTATTTCGTCTTGGTATATCGACGAGGCTGAGACGCGCAGTATGCAAATGTTATGGGCATGCAGAAGGACATCCATATGAAGGGCAACGACTTCACCTGGGGCGCCACCGCCTTCTTCATCACCTACGCCGCCGCCGAGCTGCCACAAGGCGCCCTGATTCAACGCTTTCCCGTCACCAAAGTCCTGGGCTTCAATATCCTCTGCTGGGGCATTGTGCTATGCGGCTCATCCGCCGTGCAGACCAGCACGCAAATGATCGCCGTGCGGTCTCTCCTCGGCGTCTTCGAATCCGTCATCACACCCGCCCTCATCATGATCACAGCCGCCTGGTACCAGCGCGACGAGGCCGCACCCCGCTACGGACTGTGGTACTCCGGCCTCGGCCTCGGGCAAATCATCGGCGGACTGATTTCGTACGGCGCCCAGGGCGCGAAGACGCATTTTCAGGGCTGGCGCATTATGTTCCTGTCCATCGGTGTCGTCAACGTCTTCGTCGCAGTGATAATCATCGCCTGGTTACCCGGCACACCCGAGGAGGCGAAGTTCCTCACCTCCGCCGAAAAAGAAGTTGTCGCGCGCCGCCTGCACGAAGACCACGCGGGCGTGGGCGCCAAAGTCCTGCGCGTGCGCTCCGTCCTCGAAACCTTCCTCGACCTGCAAACCTGGCTCCTGTGCTTGCTCACCATCCTCAACGTCATCCCCAGCGGCGTGATCACGACGTACAGCGCCATCCTAATCAAGGGCTTCGGGTACACCAGCCGGCACGCCGCGCTGCTGAACATGCCGTCGGGGATCGTGTCGATTGTGGCCCTGATGAGCAGCACGTATGCTGTGCGGCGGGGATATCAGCGCTGGTTCGCGATTATTTGCGCTATTATACCGACGCTGATTGGGGCGTGTCTTATGAGCTTTTTGGATAAGAAGCATAAGGTCGGCCTCCTCGTGGGTATCTACCTCGTCAACGCGGCCGTCGCGCCCTACGCGCTCATCCTTTCGACCGCGGGGTCGAACTACAGAGGGTACACACGCAAAGTCCGCCCCCCCCCAAAACCTCACCCTACCCCCTTACTAACCTCCGCACAGGTCTCCGGCGGCGCCATCATCGCGGCAGCCTTCAGCATCGCCAACATCATCGGCCCGCAAACCTTTCAAGCAAAGGACGCACCAAACTACTACCCCGCCAAAATCACCCTCGTCGCCACGACCAGCGCATCCATCGTCGTAGCCCTCGCGCTGCGCTTGCTCTACGGGTACCGCAATACGCGGGCTGAGAAGCTCGGCGAGCCGGCTATGAGCCATGTGGAGGCGAAGGCGGTGCGTGGGCGCTTGAGCGTTGATTTTGCGGACCCGGGGTATAGGTATGCGTACTAAGCTGGGAGAGGGGGAAATGGGCACGGGGGAGGGAGGGGTGATGGAGGGAAGGGTAGACTGCGATTGGCGTTTGGATAGGGCTGGAAGACATGGGCGGATGGAATGGAATAGTACATGCCGATATGCACGGCGCATGGCTGCGGAAATAAACGGCCTGTTTGCTTACTGTGCTCGTGCGCGGTTAATATGTTCTCGCGCGTGGTACGCGTATGCTCGAATGGACACCCGATGGCCGTGCCCCCCGTCGAGGGTCCGGGAATCGGGTAGCTGTAGAGTGCCGAGGCGGGTGGCGGCGTGAGGGATTGATTGCGTCTAGGGGGTGAGTTGGTCGGGAGGCGAGGGGGGGAGGTTGATGGGCTTATCAAGCTGTTGGCGAGTTGGCAAGTGCAAGGCTGATGGGGGCCGGCTTTGCGGTTCGAGTTGCCGGCGATGACGTGGTTTGCTGCATGTCTCAGTGGCGTATGTGAGGTGGGGACGTGATTTTAGCCCTATGAAACCGTGCGGCTGTCAAGTGTCAACTGATGGATCGGAGTGTTTGAAACGCGTGGGGGACGCGGTGATATTAAGCTGGGATGGACGCAAATAGAGCGTCCAGGTTGGATGTCTGCTGCCAAGGGAGCGTAATTGATGCTGGGGATAGGGGTTGGAGCAGGTTTGTTGTGCTCGGGATGTTCGGGTTGGAGTTGGAGATACGAACGAGGCAGTTGATCGGGGAATATTGGCCAGGCGTTACGGGTACCTGGTCTGAAGTCATGATATGCTATCGAACGCCTCCTAGTATCAACCGCTGAACATGCTCGCAAGAGTGGAAGGCTCTCCACCAATGATAGCAAAAAAAAGAGAAAACCCCACCAATGATCGGAAGATCGAAGACAATCCCACCCGATGATCGCAAGAACGAAAACAGAACAGAAACCACCTCACCACCTTCACCAAGTCCTCCAACCCTGGACCCATCCCCGGCCAGCCTTGCCGGAAGGCCATGAACCATCAAACTCCCGTGAAAAATATGAATCCGTCAAATTCAAGGGTACAGTCGCTACGTCATCGGCATAACCCGTCAGTCGAGGACCCGGGGGCTTGAGCTCGGATATCCCAGTCATGCCCAAGGGGACGAAGGCCGTCGGCTCAAATGCAGCAAAGCCGACGCAAAGCCGACTCCAGTGGACGTTCCGCGGAACACACTTCCGCCATCCCCAACAGTCCCCCTAACTTCATCCCAACCCTCAAACATTCGGCCCCCCATTCCTGAGTATCCGCTGCCGCAACCGATCCCTAAAAGCATACATCATGCTAAACAAAATAATGACAAACGCAATCGTCCCACACAGCTTCCAAAACCACTCTTGACCATGCTCCGAGTTCTGAATCCCCTTCAAGTTCATGCCGAAATAGCCGGTAAAGAAAGAGAGGGGGAGGAACACGATGGTCACGCCCGTGAACACCAAAATGGCTTTGTTCTGGCTGTCCGCCACGATGGCGAGCTCGTTTTGCTCGATCGAGCGCAGTTGGAAGAGCTGTGCTTGTTAGCCAAGTCCTTCCGGGGGGGGGGGGGGTATATGTAGAAGTACGCACCGACTGCGTCGCCAGCCTCAAATCCTCAACCAAGTTCTCATAGCAACTAACATCATCCCTCAGCGTGCCGAGCACCCACTCAATCCGCCTCCGCGCACTATCACACGCATCCGGATCCTCATCCCACTTCTCGTCCTCGAAATTCATCGTGCTCATCTCAGCCACATTGTCCCCCCCAGCGGACACAACGCTAAGCGTGCGCCGGAACGTAGCCGACTGCTCCAACTCCTCCATCCTCTGCACATTGTGCAGCAGGTGCTCCATGCTCGTGATCCTGTCCTTGAGCACCAGGACTACGGCGCTGAGCTCGTCGTTGCAGGCTAGATATTGCCGGACTAGCTTGACGGACTCGTTGCGCTTGAAGGCTTCGTATTTACGCACTTTCTGTACCCGGGGTCAGCTGCGTCATCCACGCCTAACCGGGTGCGCACTCACCAGCTTCTGGAGAATGTGCTGATATGCCGAGATCAAGCTGACGGCATTCCGACCCTGCCGAATGGTATGCGGCGTCACCGCCATCTCGGTCAAAAGGTACACCAAGAACCACTCCACCGTCTTCGCGGGCCAAAAGCGCGTGCCGCTGTGCTCGAAGCGCTTGAAGATATACCCGACCACACTCGCATCTTCGCTATCCTCCCGCCCCTTCTTCGAGTACCGCAGATACGTATCCAGGTCCTTATCCAGGAAGTCGACACCGCTCATCGAGGACATGGTTAGGAGCACGCCTGGCGCGTTAGCTGGCTCGACTTATGGAGAGGGGCGTGCGTACCATCCGCGCGGTGAAACGTCCGGAACTTATTCCGCACAATATGCGCGTTCTCGTAGAAGGGATGGTCCCAAAGCGCCTGGAACTCGTTCTCAAGCCCATCCACCGCCGGGCCGTCCAACGGGCCGGGCGGATTCTGCAAAGCAACCGTCTGCGTCAGTTCATAGGGAATATCCGACTTGATCAGATCCCAGTAGCCGGCCTTGACGCCGAGATGCTCCGCGCGCCAGTCGATGTCGTTCCTGAGAGCGGAGCTCAGCCCTTCGGTCGAGAGGGTATCGAGGTCGCGCGTAAGGCTGGAAATGATGGTGCGCAGCTTGTAGATGTCGCGCATGGTGTCGTACTCGGTTCGGCTGCGGATGTTGACCGTTTCGATTTCTTGATAGGGCCAGCTGTGGGTTGTGCCCTGCTGGGTGGCTGCTGTTCGGCCCCTGTAGTTTAGAAAAATATCTTCGACGGACTGGAGGGTCAGATGGGAGGTAGGAGCGGGAGCGGGGGTCGGCATACCGAATGCAAGAGTCCGAGACCGAGTGGTGCGTGACTGACGATTAGCTTCGGCCCGGCTCGATGACGGTGAGACTTACATCCAGCGGACCGTCGCACCCGGCGGCTTCTCCTGTATGTCTACCCCCTCCGTCAGCGCCAGCCTCCATCATCCGGGCCCATGGCAACGTACATTTGTCGATCTCCTTCAAAGTGATCTCCATATACTCCGCCCTCCCATCATAAAAATCAATAATCCGCACCCTCAAATCATGCCTCCACGGAAAATGATGCTGCAACATAGTCTTCAACTGCGGCGGGTCCGGTGGCTCAGGAATCGCCTTTCCGCGCACCATAGTCGCAATCCTCTTCAAAACCCCCTGCCGCTGGAAGTCACTCCACTCCCTCAACCGCCGCAGCGTATGCCCATGCAACTGATCCTCCATCCTCCATTTCTCATACGCCCTCGTCTCCGTCTCCAACACCCTCGTCTCATTCCTCTTCTTCACCCGTCCAAACTCCTGCAACACTCTGGTGGTATCCAACAACTCCTCCGCTAACTCATCCCTCCCCTTCTGCGCCGCCGTCCCAGACCACTCCTCAGCACACGCATCCAACAGCCCCCCCTTCCCCTCCTCCTTCGGACTCGGACTCGGCACCAGCGTCGCCGTCGTCGCATAACTCACACCCCTCTCCAACGTCCCCGGCCCGGGGCCCCACGGCATACTTATCCGCCTTCCAAACTTCGGCGGCACATCGAGTGAATCGCTCGACGTAGGCGCACGCCCAAGCGGCGGGCGGCGCGGTGTTTCCGGTGGGGCAGTCTCGGGCGCAGTGTCCGTACTGTGGCGGCCGGCGTCATCGCTGGACCCTGACGCAGGGTCCACGTCCACAGCGCTGAGCGGGCTGTCATCGGGAAGGCCCGAGCCGGCGGCGGTGGTGGGGTTCATCGTGGGCAAAACGGGCGATATGCAGTGTAACACTGGCCTTGCGGGTGGGGCGGGGGGAGGGAAGGCTCGCGTGTTATGTGGAACGGGGAGTGAGGCTCTAGGGCCGCATGCCTGCGGGAGGAGACACTGGGCGCGAGGCCGCCGGGGCAGTTACGGTAATGGGCATTGCACTGAGGCGTCTTTAGCTTGTCCCGCCTCGAGTGGAGGTACGGGCACTGCGGGAATACGAGAACGGGTGGAGGAGCGCGAGGCCGGAGCCGGACACCCGTCCCGTGGCTTGCAGTGCAGCGGTATTGGCAAGACCGCTTGTCAAGGCTGATTGCGTGCGCGCGTACTAGCGAACAGCACATTGTCATGGTTCTGGCCATACACGGTGTGATGCCCCAGGCCATGATGTGGTCAGGGTGGCAGTACAGTACCGAGGTGACGTATGGGGACTAGTGCAGTCATGTGACTGGTAGATTACTTCTTCAACTCTTTGTCATCGTCTCGAAGCAATCTATGGTTTTTGCATCGCTCCTCGCTGGCACCGTCACAGTAGATTCCTTCTCCAACTCTTTATCATCGTCTCGAAGCAATCTTCGGTTTTTGCACCGCTCTTCGCTGGCACCGTGACAGTAGATTCCTTCTCAAACTCTTTGTCATCGTCTCGAAGCAATCTATGGTTTTTGCACTGCTCTTTGCTGGCACCGTGATACACATCGAGGCTGAGAATTACCCTACTCCCCAATATCCCCGCAAAGGCTAGACTGCACAATTAGTTCTAGTCCAGCATTAAATCCGTCTCTTAGCATGTCTTAACCCATCCTAATTCACGTCGAGCGTTCCCCACCACTTCCCCCACCCGCAAGGCTGCGCAACGGGGCACCCACCGGGGGCCTAATCAATGCGCCTGGGCCCGTGATACGCTCCTGCTGACAAGCCCTCCCGGTCCCCGCATAACTCCCGGAGGCGTCTCCTTGCCGCATCCAGCGACGCGCATAGGACGGGCTGGGGCAGCCTGAAAACCCCGCAGGGCGGGAGGGTGGTCGTCTTCTCTTCTACAGCAGACGGGAAAGACAGGGAGGGCGGGGGGCGCAGCCTCAGCGGAAGAACCGGTTTCTCATCCCAACCCCAACGCCCAACGATCGTTCCACAGCTGCCTGGATCGTAGCCGCATCTTGTGTAACCGCAGGCCGAACGACATCTCATCGTCCCCGCTGGATTCCACCTTGCTTACAACAACTACGGACCTGCTACCACCTCGCCCCTCGGCCCAGAAAACGCATAAACAGCGCTGCTGCAGCTTCCATCGTGCACCTTACGGAATCACGCAATGCCCGCTCAACCAGTCCACGGCCTACTCCTCCTCCCCCCCGCACCCCCCCCATCCTCCCCATCAACCCTCTCCGTAGCGCTCTCCCCCCCTCTATCCGACACCCTCAAACGCCTCTCCAAACTCGCCAACACAACCGGCAGCCCAAGCATACTGGACATCGCCCTCCCGACCCCCGGCTTCCACCGGCCAGCCCACGAGGTAACCCACCGAGCCCAGCTCTTCAGCAACGTACAGGCGCACCTCCGGGCCGTCTACACCCTCATCGCCGGCCTCTGCGCCGAAAACAACTACCCGACGACCGGCCCGCGCGCCATCGACATCCGCATCATCCTACTAGCCTACAACCCGAGCCAGCCCTTCTCCGCCGCCGCTCAAGCAGCACGTACGTCCCCGCCGGCCGGCGTCGTCGACCTCCCCGTCCTAGCCGTCACGCCGCGCCCCTGGACGCACATCTTCATCGTGCACTCGGAGCCCGGCGAAGCCCTCTTCACGCGCTTCAACGCCCACGCATCCGAGGGCATCACCGCACGCACCGGGCCATCATGGAGCGCCGTACGCGTGCGCGGCGGGATCCAGATTTGCAGCGCCGGAGACGCGGGGCCCTCAGTGCTCAGCGTGCCCGGCGGGCTGCGCGAGCGGCAGTCCTTCAGCTCCGTTGCGTGCTGGGGCGTGTTCGACCGGCTGCACTTCGGGCACAAGTTGATGCTTACCATGGCTGCGTTCCTGCTGCCGCCTGGCGTGCCGCAGGCAGCACAGTCGACATCACTGCTTGAGGCGCTGGCGACGGGACATGCGCCTCGCTCGCGCGTGAGACTCGTCGTTGGATTGACGGAGGGGCCGATGCTGAGCGAGCATGCGGCGCATGCGGCGGTGCAGCCGGTGCGGGAGCGGGCGCGCGCGATTGAGGACTTCCTGGGGGGCGTTCTACGGTTTGGCACGGAGGCTGCGACTAAGCCACCATATTCTCCTGACGGCATGGAGATTGTACCCGGAGTGACGGTACAGTGCCGTCGGACCGAGAACCCGTATGGGCCGGGCACGTTGGATGCCGGGCTTGAGGCGCTGGTGCTGGCGACTGAGTCGGTTCAGGAGGCGAAAGCGGTAAATGAGGGCCGCTGGGAGAGGCATTGGGAGAAACTGGAGGTATTTGAGATTGGCATGGTGGTTGCGGGTGAAAGCGACGAGCAGGCAGGTAAGAAGGTGGGCAGCGCGTCCCTCCGGAGAGATGTCCTTCGGAGCGACCCCGGCCTTAACCTCCCCATCGTCAAGGTGGGCAATCCGGCGGCGCATATTGTCGTTGCTGAGACAGAAGTTGATCCCATTGATCTCTGATCTCTGGTTTCTGGCTTTGTCCTGGTTGGAGTTGCGGGCGTTTTCCAGTATCGATCCAGATTGATGCCCAAATCGAAAGTCTGCCTTTTGATTGACTTCAGCCACTCTCCAATCCGACCAACCTGCCAGAATACCGTATGGGCACCGCCCGGTTCTCAACGGAAAAATGCATCTCATTAGTGGTCGCTTGACCACATCAAAGCTGCATCCCACGCTCAACTGGACATCGCCATCCAGACCAAATGTGGCAGTGATCCTTTCAGACTGGTCAAGAAAGCCTCCCCCACGCATAGCAGGCGATTCCATGGAGGGGAACCTGAGACCCGTATCATGCTCATCTGCGCCGATTACGGAGATACCTCCATGACCCATCACCCCGCATGATTACCGGCGTGCGCCATTGGCTATGCCCTGCATACTTGGCACCTGCAGTTCGGGGCGCTGAGCCGCTTCGGGGAACGTCTCGTCTTGGTATGCGAACGTGCCGCCCAATGTGTTGGAGACAGCGGCTCGTGCGCCATTTCGGAGAACGGATGAGGCTACGCTCAGTTTTGAAAATTGAGAAGGATGGAGGGGTTCCGGGGCGAGAACATTATCGCTACCGGGATCGTACCATAGAGGCGAGTTCCCGGCGTCAAGGCAAGCAATCATGACCTGCAAGAGGTGCCGGTCGTTAATGTCCAGACTCAGGCCGCCGGCATTGGCTCCGGGATGGGCACAGATGGACAAAGAAGCCTTGCGGGAGATGGGCTCTCGTCTAAGCCTCAAGTGCAGGGTGCGGGGCGCAGTTATCCGGATTCCAAGTCGATCTGCCCTGAGGTTGGAGCATAGAAGAACCCTTTTTCGGTCGCAAAGATCTCGTGTTGCTCATTTATCTTGCTGTAGAAAGCATACGTAAAGACAGCGGATTTTCCATATTCGGCATTCGAGCACTTTGAGGCGTTTGTGCGTTTCAGAATCTCGTATTATCTTCTTTCAGACGATATTGCGCCAACCAGGAATATGGCCGCACCACTTCCGCGCATGGACAGCGGGTACGGAGTCGGACAGGCTGCCGAGTTGCTAAATGAGGAACGAAAACACGCAATCCTCGTCAACGAGGTGGTCGTCCATGTCGAGAAGCCAGGGGATTCGTTTGATCAAGGTGGGCTGAAGCTCCATAAGTCAACATCAACCGTACGTATCCGGCTTTTATTCGTTGCTTTATCCTGCGGGGGTGTCTCCGGAGACCCGAATGAGGCGGCTTCCCCATTTGAGTCAACGGCTAGCATCGTTGTGTCGTTGCTGGTGTAGAAGCATCTTGCGCCCGATACAGTCCACCGGGAGCATCATGGCGTGAACCACAGCCTCGTCCCTTTGGCACACGAGCGGAGAAGGTTGCTAAAATGGATTAGCTGGACCATTTGCGGATTGATTTCCTCAACGGAGAGGTGAAGACGCTGCATCGGAGGCAGAGCCACGGTATGTCCCTCCATCGTTATGCATGCTGGCATATTGAGAGGAGCAGATGATATCCCTCACAAGGCTACGAACTTCATTGTGGAAGTCCAGTCCACGCAGGAAGCCTTGTTGGACCGCGAAGACACGGACCACAACCACCAGATAACCATCGACGATACGGGCCCCAAGGTGGGTGCATTACTAATCCAGTGAGCGGTGCTAACAAAGGCCAGGTCCTGGTGCTGCGGACAGTCAAGTCAAAGGGATTCCGCACTGCTGAAATCCGAGGCGCATATGCTCTGTCCAACGTGCTTGGCGCCCTCACGTTCGCGCAGGAAGACAAGGAGAAGTATGCCATCCTGCGTTGGTCCAGTCTCCATGAGGGGCCGGTTACCCGCCTTGCCCGGCTCATCAAGGATGTCTTTTGGGAGAATCTCACCCGCCGCCTGGATGCATCGATGATTGCCGCAGCCGCGACAGATGCCAAAGATTGGACGGAAAATCCACAGCCGCGGATATACGTTCCCCGTGGCGCTCCGGAGCAGTTCGAGTACTACACTCGTGTAGCCAAGGAGAAACCAGAGATCAACCTGGACGTGCAGCTGATCCCCAGCAATGTGACTGAAGAGGTGTACAAGAAGATGCTGGAAAAGCCCGGGCTCCTGGCCTTGGAGATGGAGGAATTCGTCAATCCCGTGACCGGCGAGAAGGACCTCCGCGGACTGCCGTTCATCGTCCCTGGCGGGCGGTTCAACGAGCTGTACAATTGGGACAGCTACTTCAACGCCATCGGCCTGCTGGCTAATGGTTACGTCCATCTCGTCCAGAGCATCGTGCGGAACTTCATCTTTGAAATTCAGCACTATGGCTTCGTCCCGAACGCGAACCGATCGTACTACCTGCTCCGGTCCCAGCCGCCGTTCCTCACCAGCCTGGCGCTCAAGGTATACAGACGGATCCGCCATGAGCCGGACTCAAAGGAATTCCTTCGAAACGCGACGCTGGCGGCCATCAAGGAGTACAACCAGGTATGGACCGCAGAGCCACGGTATGATCCAAAAACGGGCCTTTCGCGCTACCGGCCACAGGGCGTGGGCATTCCGCCGGAGTGTGAAAAGGGCGCGTTCTCCGGACTGTTGGAGCCGTACTGCAAGAAGCACAACATGACCGAGGACGAGTTTACGGAAGCGTACAATTCTGGGGCCGTTAAGGAACCGGTGCTCGATGAGTACTTTTTGCACGACCGCGCTGTGCGAGAGTCCGGGCACGATGTGTCGCTACGATTCGAGGGCGTCTGTGCCGACCTCGCCTGCATCGATCTCAACTGCCTCCTTTACCGCTACGAGACCGACATTGCCGAGATAATCCGCACCGAGTTCGATGACAAGCTACAAGTACCGGCCGAATTTTGCGCCATCGGAGACATCCCCGACCGGATCGAGACGTCCGCATTTTGGGACCGGAAGGCGAGGCTGCGGAAGGAGCGTATCGACAAGTACCTCTGGGACGCGGAGAAGGGCATGTACTTTGACTACAACACCAAGACAGGCAAAAAGCACACCGTCGAGTCGGCAACGTGCTTCTGGACGCTCTGGTGCGGAGTTGCGTCGCCGCGGCAGGCAGCCCAGCTCGTCAGCAGTGCACTCCCCAAGTTCGAGAAGCCGGGCGGCCTGGTCGGCACCACGGAAGAGTCAATACCCAACCGTGGCAAGAACCTGAAATGCCATGACGGACATCAGTGGGACTATCCCTTCGGCTGGTCGCCGCACCAGATCCTGGCGTGGGACGGACTGCGGCGGTATGGGTACTACCAGGACGCAGAGCGCGTTTGCTACCGGTGGTTGTACTCAATCATCAAAGTGTTCGTCGACTTCAACGGCGCAGTAGTGGAGAAGTACGACGTTACGAACCTGCGGGCGCCGCACATTGTGAAGGCGGAGTATGGCAACCAAGGGCTCGACTTCAAGGGATACGCCAAAGAAGGGTGAGTTGCTTGCTGTCGACATCCGATTCCGATTAACTGGCGTAGATTCGGTTGGACCAACGCGAGCTTCCTTCACGGCCTGTCAATCGTTAGCATTCGCATGCGGCGCGCACTGGAGGTTTGTGCAACATACGAAGCGTACAGCGAGTCTATCGGTGCGGAGAAGTTCTAATTCTACGAGGTTGACGTGGCGAGGACAGGCTTGGCTTGCAGGACGATGAAGTTCATCAGGATGACGTCATGAATGGCGGCACGAATGGCATGCTCATGAAGCACTGAAGCAACACAATAGTGCAGTATATCAACTTTGAGTTGGGCAACTGTGTGTCGTGCAGTGCGTCAGTGCCTCGTTCCCATACAGCGGTGCTTGATATCGATTACCCAGTTTTGAGAACCCGGCCCCCAGCACTGATCTGCCCCTCCCCTCCAACAACGGATTCAACGACACACAAACTGACCACCCCCAACCTCAACTTGCACAAATCAGCAAAAAGAGACAAAGGGCAAAAAGAGTGGCTGTGCCTGGAATCGAACCAGGGTTTACACGGATCCGGCGAAGGAAACCACAACGTGTTGTACTAACCACTATACGACACAACCTGGAGGATAAGCCACTTCGACCATTGGCCGATTGATGCTGAGGTAAGACTTTTTGCAACCTATAATGGGTTACATTTGGGTCACATTCGGATCACATTCACACTTCGAAGTCACAGCATTGCAATATTCAGAATTTTTTGATGTATCATTTGATTTTTGTATCTCCTCAAGCACCAGCTCCAAACCAAGTCTATTCCGCACTGCTTTCGCAGGCTTTATCTTGACCTAGCTCGGATAGCCAGTCAAGCGGCAGGGTCACACCTCGAGCGTCCTTCGGAGACATCGCCGCTCTTCCTCTTCCTCCATCCTAGCCCAGACCCTCGTGAGCATACCCTCGATCTCGGTTTGACGATCAAGGGTCTCGCTCCGCTCCTCGTGGAGCCTGCGCAAGTCATCCCTGATCCTGCACCACTCCACGTGGTAGCGGATCTTAGACCAGGTGGAGGAGGAGCGCAGATACTCCAGCAGCGCCCGACGCCTCTGGAGGCGCAGCCTCTCCGCCTCTTTTTCGCGGAAAACCCTTTCGAGGGCCCGAAGCTCCTCGCAGTATGCCGCCTCCATATGTTCAAGCACCTCTTTTTGCCGTGCCTCGAATCTGGCTAGACACTCGTCAGCCTCCTCAGTCCCCTTCGCCTTTGCGATGTCTGACCACATCTTCCTCTTCATACACTTGTCGCCCTCCGGCTCTTGCGTGTAAATATTTTCGTAAATATCTTCAAACATCTGCAGTCGTTTGAATGCTGATGTTTGAAGACGATGTATGCGTGGGGATCTATATCAGCATGGTGGACGAAGCCATATATACGGCATGGCCTTGGTGGGCCGTGAAGGCGATATAACGGAGTGTGAAGCAGCTGTCCACAATTGCGAGGTCAGCCTTGCAGTTTTATGAGGGTGGTCAACGGCGATGGTCTTGCAGAGGGAGACATAGTGGGCGAGACAGTGAAATATAACAAGATGTGAAGCAGGTATCCACAATTGCGAGGTCAGCCTTGCGCTTTTATGAGTGCAGCCAACAGCAATGGTCTTGCAGCGAGAGACATAGTGAGCGACAACAGCGCAATAGTCTCAAAGTGAAGAAAAATAAAAAAGGCACTTAAAATCAAAAATATACAGCTAAGTTCGACAAAGAGACGTCATCTCATCGCCCTCATCATCACGTCATCACGTACCGTGGTGATGGTGAGATACGCTATGCTGACGGCACAACCGGCGAAATCTTAGCCTCACTCCTCACTCTGCCGCGCATCGTGGTATATTCGAGCTCTACAACTACCGTATTCCAGCAATGGCGATCTTCAAGAATATTCAGACCTCGATTTGCGTGGCTTGTTCATCCGAAAACGTCGAGCAGAGGCTTATCGGCTAACGTGCCAATAGCGTTCAGCATCTTCGAGACTGGTCCATCTAGGTACTGCATAGGAGGAGTTTGGAGTAAGTCACTTATCTGTCTGTCTCCAAATCGGAAGACCCCATGATGCCCTCGCTCGATAGCCTCAACCCCATCCCTTCCAGGTGAACTGTACGGATGTACGGTAGCGATTGTCCTATCAACCTAGGCGTCTCGAGCGCCACGCCCTGTCCCGCCATCCATGGCGGCCATCTGGGCAAGGAAGGAGGCGTCAAGGGCGTCCTCGTATTCTCCATGGCCACAATCAACGTACAAAACCACGCGATACCCGCGGGGCGCCTAACCTCTCTCGCCCTCCCACCCCGTCACCAAAGGCGACGCGCCCATCAAGCGACATGAACCTCCTAACCCTCGCCCTGAGCCTCCTCGGCGTCTGGTTCCTCTCCAACACCCTCGCCTTCTGGTCCAACGTCTCCAAAGCACGCAAATCCAACCTCCCAATCCTCTACGCCCCCTTCAACACTAAAAACCCAATATGGATGGTCCTAAGCGTCGCCCTCCGCCCCCTCATCTACCGCATCCTCCCCGCCCGCCTCTACGATGAAATAAAGCCCCACCTCTTCGGTTGGGAATTCACCGACAAATACGCGCTCCACGCCCGCATCGGCCCCGCCTTCCTTGCCGTCTCCTCCGGCGAGATAATGTTCGTGTGCGCAGACCCAAACCTCGCGCAGGAAATCCTCTCCCGCACGCGCGACTTCCACGCCCTCAGCATGACAGGCGTGATAATGGGCATCTTCGGCCCGAACCTGATCACCCTCTCGGGGCCCGCCTGGTCCCGCCACCGCCGAATCGTCGCCCCCGCGCTGAACGAGCGCATCAGCGCCGCCGTCTGGGCCGAATCGCGGTCCCAAGCCGACCACATGCTCGCGTACTCCCTCGCCCAACCGAAAGGCCACAATCCCACGCCCCTCTCCGGCCTGCGCAGCATAGCCTTCAACGTCCTCGGCAATATCGGGTACGGCCAGCCGCAGCCCTGGAGCCCGGAGCCAGCGCGCATAGCCGGCGGGCAGAAACTGAGCTACTTCGGGTGTGTCCAGGCAGTGGTCGAGCACATCGTCCCCGCCGCCATCCTGCCGACGTGGTTCCTGCGCATGCCTTTCCTCCCGAAGGCCATGGACGCGGTGGCGCAGGCTATGACCGAGTTGCCGGCGCATACGAAGGCGATGTTGGCGGCGGAGCGGGCGGCGGGAGCGGAGAAGGGGAATATCATGAGTATGCTGGTGCGGTTGTCAGATCAGGAGGCTAGGGACGGTAAGAAGGAAGGGGGGGATTTGCCCAAGGGCGCGCAGTGGCTGTCCGAGGAGGAAATCAGCGGGAACCTCTTCCTCTTCACGGTCGCCGGGTTTGACACCACGGCCAACACGCTCGCGTACGCGCTCACGCTCCTCACCGCGCAACCCGAGTGGCAGAACTGGCTCGCCGAGGAACTAGACGCCGTATTCAGCTCCGCAACGGACGACGCCGACTACGCCACCTTCACGCGCCTCCCGCGCCTCCTGGCGGTTATGCACGAGACCCTCCGTTTGTTCCCGCCGCTGCTGCATCTCAGCCGCGAAAACCCGGCCTGGACCACCCTGACCACCGGTGCGGCGGAGTACCGCATCCCGCCCCACGCGCAATGCTACATCAACATCATGACGCTGCACACCGACCCTGCGCACTGGGGCTCCGACTCTTTGGACTTCCGGCCATCGCGCTGGCTCCCGGCTGACCACAAGCCTGGAATGCCTGAGCCGCTGATCACGCCAAAGAAGGGGACGTGGTATCCCTGGAGTGGTGGGCCGAGGGTGTGTCCTGGGATGAAGATGAGTCAGGTCGAGTTTGTGGGGGTTCTGAGTACCTTGCTTGAGGGGGCGAAGGTGGAGGTTGCTAGGCTCGAGGGCGAAGGGGTGGAGGAGGCGAAGGACAGGCTGAGGAGGTTGATGGCGGATTCGCAGCCGAAACTCACGTTGCAGATGAAGAGGCTACAGGAGGTACAGTTTAGGTGGGTTCGGAGATGATAATGGAAGCGGTTGATAAAAGACAAGGAGAGGAAGAGAGTCAAAGAGACGCTTGAGACTAAATAAACAATGTGGCAAATTCCCCATGTTCCTTCCTCCCATCGTGAGCACATTGCCATGGGAAGGAGTATCCGAGGATACGGTGTATATATTCTTGGGCTTTTCTTCTTCTCTTCTTCATCTTTTATCAACTCTTCACTCCACACCATAGCCTTTTGGACGTGTCAAGGCTATGCTTCCATTAATCTCTGACGTTACCCAACCGCCACCACCATGAGTAGGCTAACAGGTTACCTTGATATCAAAGCCGGCCTAGTAACTAACTTCCCCTTCACCGACGGCTCCTCGCGGCACAACAACCCCTCAACCTCAACCCAGCTCTCACTCCCCACGCACGCCCGACACCAAAACACCCCCGTCGGATCAACACTGTGCTTAATGTCCCAAAGCTTATCATAATTCGCCCCCCAAAACGCCCACTGCCACCCGGGCGCGTCCGGATCCGCCTCGTTAGCATACGTCCCAGCCTCGGGCGCCAGCCGTCGCAAAGAGAGCCCATACCGCGCAGCCTCCTCCTTGCGCCGCGCCAGTTCGCGCTGATCCGCCCCTTCCCACTGCACCTCCGCAGCTGGGCGCATGACCGCCGTGCGGAACGCCGGGTTCACGGCGTTCCCGCCACCCCGCATGAAGGGTGGGTTCCACGTCCCGACCCCCATCGTCGCGTCCGTCAGCATGTACGTGTCCGTCCCAAAGGCCCCGCGGATCGCTTGAGCCAGCTCCGGCTGCGCTACGTCCGCCGCGCTCCATAGCCAGGAGGCCATGATCTTGCTCCCGCCCATGCCGGGGAAGCCCGCCTGGACCGCGTTCGCGGTTTCCGCCTCCGCCGGCGCATTGCTCGCTTCAATCGCCTCGGCCAGCGATTCGAACTGCACGTACCGCCCAGTAGCCACCCCTGGTGCCGGGCGCCGCGGCTGCCGGGGCTTCCGCCGGTCGTCGTCATCGTCTTTGCCAGAGCTGGGCCGCGCGCCGCGGTTGCCCGGCATGGCCGCGACGATGGGGTCGACGATGGCGCGCAGGGCGTTCGCCGTCATGTTCGGAACGCTGACGGACCACGTCGCCTCGCCGCTGCGCCCCGGGTACCCGCGGATGTAGCCACTGCCGCCGACGCGAGCAAGCGCCGGCCACGAGCGATGCATGTGGACGATTTGGTCCCAGCCTTCGAGTTTGCCGTTGAAGCGGGCCGAGGTTTGCTTGGGGAGGGCTTGGATGGTGAAGGCTGTTGCGACGCCGTAGGTGCTGCCGCCGCCCTGGGGAGTGGGATTAGTGATGAGTACCGGGGATGAGGAGGGGGGACTTACGCCGCGCATCGCCCAGAAGTACTCCGTGTTCTGACATTCGTTGGCGGTAATGATTTCCCCCGCGGCGGTTACTAGCTCGATCTCGAGCACCATGTCAGCGCCGAGGCCGTACTTCGCGCTCAACGCTCCGTGGCCCCCGTTCTGCAGATACCCGCCTAGACTGACGCTGTTGAAGGCCCCGCCCACGACGCCGTAGTCCTTGCCGCGCGCGGACGAGTACACGTCGCCCCACTTGGCGCCGGCGCCGACGGTCGCGGCAGGGCCGTTAATAACACTGCGGCAACCTTTCGGGGTGAAGGTTGTTTCGTGCCATTTGATGCTCTTGAGCTGGTGAGTCCAGATAGAGAGAGAGTTCGGCTGCGTAGAGCTGGTTCCATCAGTAAAAAAAACCCCCATACGCAGCACATGCCTACCGGCCCAAAAAGTCATGCCCCGTGCTCTTGATATTCAACCGCACATTCCTGGTGCGCGCAAAATTGACCGCCGCCTGAACGTCCTGCGGGTTACGCGCTTCGACTACGTAGATCGGATATCCGGCCGTGGAACATGATGCCGATGCGTCTGGCATGCAGCTGTAGTTGTTGTAGTTCTGCCACATGCCGCTGGTGGGGTGCTTCGCGTGCCACGCGCTATCCTTCCATCCATCCTTGATGTCGGTGCACGCATCCGTGCTGTATCCTGGCTGACCGCGATGGCATCCCGCGGCCGGCGCATTCGGCTTCAGCAGCTTTCCACCGACCGCGGTGTTCAGACCCGCCCACTCGGCATCGGACGGCCAATCGGCCGTACCGGGCATAGCCTTGCACTGCGGCGCGGCATGGCCGGCGCAAAAGAGCGACAGAAGCGCAAGAGCAAGAGAAAAGAGTGTCATCATGCTGCTCCGTCGCAGCGTAAACACACACAAGGAACAAAGAAACGAACGTACGCAAAGAAAGCAGCTTTCTCGAAACACCCCGCGAAGCCCACGCGGGGCCTCGCGCTTTCAAAACCCCGATGGGTAAACTCATGCCAAGGGGTCTGCGGGGATGTCGGATTTGCAGGACAATTAAGAGGCGCGCAGAGCGGAGACTCGCACAGA
Organism: Trichodelitschia bisporula; assembly: GCA_010356995.1. NCBI lineage: Eukaryota > Fungi > Ascomycota > Dothideomycetes > Phaeotrichales > Phaeotrichaceae > Trichodelitschia > Trichodelitschia bisporula. The sequence continues at coordinate 707,284 of ML996701.1, forward strand.
TCGAGGGGCTGCGCGTGCGGCCATGGCGATCGTATCTGATCTACGTAGAGGGGCGGCGGTGTCTGGGGGGGAGATCGGGTTCCACGAGTCGGGTCGCCTGGCTGGGTGGTTGGATCGCGGGGATGGGCCGATGGGGAGGGGGGGGGGGGGGAGGGGTAATATGGGTGTATATGGGGGGATCGCTTTACTTGCGTCTGGGGAGGGCGTGGGGATCGAGTGGATTAATCAGCGTGGGCTTGGGGGGTTGGGCTTCGGGCTTACTTGTTGGAGGGAGGGAAGCCGTGAGGGAGGGAGAGGGATGCTCCGAGGCTGGATATTTTGGGGCCTGGTTTAATGTAAATTGGCTACAACGGGAAGGAATACAATTTAGTGGTGACCAGAGATTCGGCGTGGAAACCGAACGGTCCAATGGCGCACGCCGTCAGAAGTACGTCAAGCCGAGTCAAGAGACCCAGTGACTGGGCGAGGAGCTACGTTAAACAGCGGCGATGTAATCGCCTTGGCGAGGCTGGTTTAGGCCATCGAGACGCGAGCGACCGAAGGTCAAAGTGATTGCGGAGGAGAATGCCCAGACGCGGGGAATGCAGCCCAGACTCTGGAGTTGCGGGGTCTAGACGAGGCTGCCATGGCTGGGATAGGGCGCGGACGCGCAGTTGCGTGTATAATGCAATGTAGACGAGGCTGTGGCGCTTTGTTTCAGATGTCTCGTTTACTGGAGGGTCAATTTCTGGGCTAATTTCGGGGAGGGAGGAATCACGTGGACCGGGAGAGTCGGGTTTGTTGAGGTTGCGTTGCGTACAGCCATGTCGATTGTTCAGCGGGATGGACCAGCTGATCTTGAGGGTCATCTTGAATCGTACATCGGTTCTCGGTCCTCATTGCCTGGCAAGAAAGACTTGACGTGATGCGAGGGGCATTTGCAAATCCATCAGACACGACGGAAACGGCCGTCCCAGTGTATCTCTGTACCTGATGCCCGAGCAGCCAAGTACGCTCGCAAACCACTAAAGCAAGGTCAATCCTGTCGCGGCGATGAAGCCGCCGCTGCGAAGTCCTGCAATTGGCTCCTGTTCGCTGATAAGGGAGAGATCGGAAACCATAATCTTTAACCTTATATGGTTTAGCTCTGGACGTCTGCTTCACTGGCTAGAAATGGGAGTCGATTCCGGTGTCCGATCGATGCGTGCGAGTGCTGGGAAGGGCTGATCCTTGGACGTCAGTTATGTATGTCTCCCAGCGAACGTAGGGTGTGGGAAACGGAGGAAGTGCTGGTGTTGCTAGACGATGATCTTTAAGCTAGTTAGCGAAGTCATGCAAGAGCAGCACTGGTGCTCAACCCCGTACGTTCGTTTTTACCTCTTCACCTTTACTGCAGGTGCAGTGCCCTGCAGCTCCTCCTCCTACCGCGATTGAGCTCTACTCTCTGGTTAGGCGTCTCTCGGGTCCAGACAAGATAGCGTTTGTGCGTCAACTTCGGCGCCTTGAATGCGATCGTGATGAAAAATCGCATCTTTCGTCGTAATGATACAAGGTTCACTAGACCACCTGACCTCGCGAAGGCTGAGCTTCGGGAAGATCTTCGCTACTACCAACCGGTCGAATGACTTATATCATTGGGACGAAAGGTGCGATTCTGCATCATGGTCGCGTGAAGGCTCCGAAGTCGACGCAGAGACGCGAGATTAATCTCTAGCCATCCATCTTCCCGATAGAGAAGGCCGGGACGCCGCCGGAATGCCTGATCCATTCGCGTTGAAGATACTTGGCCGAGATCGTCACGCAGAACCGGTAGCTCAAAGTGGCAGAGGTTGTAGAGCGCCCAAAGGGTGGCTCCTTCAGCGAACGTGGGATGGCACAGAGAGAAGAGGACGCTTCGATTGACAAACGGACCATGAATTAGCAACATGATGAGGAGAGTGTGAGATGTCGTCTCCTTTTTTTCTGGTGGTGGTGATCCGAAGGCAGGAGTCTCGGCTCAAGTGTCCCCGCTCCGGGAGACGACCCCAGGCCATCCAAAAGAGTCATGGCCTATCCATCAATAGTCGCTGCTTTTGACTCGCCAAATTTCTTGTGTAGGTGCCGCCAGAACTTTCAGGGAAGGCTCCATAACTTCTTGGGATTTGCCTTACCTCCAACAACCTCATTTGCTGACGCAGTGGCGGCATCGACTCATCGAACCCCGCTGTCGCGCGCAACTTCCTCCCATCTCCTCACAACATCACCCAGCCAATGCCGAAAAAGCACACACGGAAATTCACACCAGGCTCCTACTTATCTCGCGCTTCCGCTTCAACTGCCTCTCATGGAGCTTCGTCCTCGTCATCAACCGCAGGCTCGACCAGGTCCGTCAATGAACGCCTTGAGCAGTTGCGCCTGGAGCAGGCTCCCAGAGCCACCCTCGAGCAGCGACAGCAGGTGACCGAGATCGCTACTACCCATAGCATGCCGCCGCAGCTTCGTCGCATCCTCCAGATTCCCGAGACGGCGCCACCGCCCCCCAGAGCGGGGAGGCGCGTCCCTCGCGCGGCGCGTACGCCTGGTCCTCCACCTCCGCAGAGCTGGCTCCAAGGCGACACATCATCATCGTCATCTTCATCCTTAACACCAGACGCAGACGAAATGCCACGCAAACAGGCGGCAAGGTTTAAACCGGACTGGTTCAACAGGATCTCCACACTGATCGACGGAGTTCCATTTCCTTTACCCAAAACCCTCCTGGGACAGTCGCTGAAAGCGACCGCTCGAAATTGGGAAACCATAGCTGCAGGCCAGTCCGATGGTTTGGGCCGCCTCCCGGCCCATCTGAAAGGGAATCTCCTCGCGTACCTCGGCCTCTACTGCGGGGAGAAGGGTATTGACATCGACTTCCTACGCGCTCTGTTCCGCGCGGAGGTGGCTGAAGATGGAGCAACAGGCTCCGAAGAGCTACAAGTCCTTGATCTTTCTGGTCTCATTAGCGAGAACCTGTCCATGCCTTCACTGGTACGATACTTCGAGAAGAAAGACACGGCCGTCAATTCAAGTTCCTCGCAAGGCGAGAATACCGATGCGGAAAGCTCTTTTGTGGCCGATTCGTGGGAGAACTCCATACCAACCGGGCTTCACACCCCCCGCTTCCCGAATCTGACGCGACTTTCGTTAGCACGCGCCGGACGCTTTGCTTCCTGGCAATCGCTCCTTCATCTCTCGGACCACTTATCGACTATCACCCATCTCTCTTTGGCGTACTGGCCTAAGCCGCAAACACTCATGTCGATGGAACGACTTCCTCCCAATGTGCCTCCCGGCGAGTATGAACTTGGAGACGATGAACTTCAAGACGGGTACGATTTAATCTCCCGTATCAGTCGCAACACCTACTGCCTGAAATGGCTAGACTTGCAAGGCTGTGGCCAGTGGCTCGACATGCTGACTTGGGAACCCGTGGAACCCCAAGGATGGGTGTCCGATCGCAACTCTCCTCCGCCTTTATCTCGCAGATATGCTACCTACTGGTCGACACATTGGAAGCAGCTGGAGTACGTCAATCTGTCACAGGCGTGGATACCGGATTCGCGTAGCATTCCACTTATTCAAAGCTGCCCCGCAAACATGCTCAGTATTCAGTATCTCAAGTTTCTCCGCGAGCTAGCGTACAAGAAAGATGGCGGCGACTTTGAGGTCCGGCACTTACAGTTTAGGGGGTTAGGGAACCGTTTAGCATACGATGGTTGGATGGCCAGAGAACAGAAGGCAGAGACGTTGGGCGCAGTAGTGAAGGGCAGAGTGGGGTCACATTGCGTGGTTGACCGTGGATGGCCTGCGCCGCCAGGAATACCGATAGTTATTGATGAAACCGAACTCAACGAGGCGGAGATGGCTCACCGGGCCGCCGTGTTCGAACTTCTAAACCGGTAAGAGCTTGTTGGCATTGTTCGGCGTCGGGGAGTCAGAAAATGACCACTCAAGGTGCACAACGGTGGGCTTGGGATTCGGACTCATTGTTTTCATTGTACTGTACCATGCAATTACAAACTATCACTGGACTGCGATCAACGGGATGTGACTAACAGATTGCCGATGTTTCCCAGAGCGCTTCAGTTCTAATATCCATTCGTGCCATTTTGGCCAAAGCGCCGCCCACGAGGCTAGCCATCTTAGCGCCTTGGCACGCAGCACCCTCGTCCCGAAAAATCCTCCAGCTCCAGCTTCAAAAACCTCACACCTCCCACAATGCCTCCCAAACTCCCTCCTCCCAGCCTCCTCTCTCCCCTCCCCTCCCTTCCCCTTCCGCGGCAATGCATCTGCCAAACAAGATCCTTTTCCCACACGCGACGGCAGGAGACGCAGGCGCGCGAACAGCTCTTCAGTTGGCTGCACGGCCCGGGCAAGGTGTTTGAGAAGCCGCTGCCCAACTCGACGAATTACCTCTCCGCGTATTCCAAGACGGGCCAACTGCTCCGTGCGACGCAGGCGAGGGCGAAGCAGGCGGATGCTGAGCCTGAGAAGCCAGAGAGCGATGATCTTACGCCTGAGGAAGCGGAGATTAAGAAGCGCGATGCGTGGTTGAAGAAGGCGGCGGAGGATGTTGATGCTGAGATGGGGAAGGGCAGAGTTCCTAAGGAGTCGATGGAGGATTTGAGGCCGTTTCCGCTCAATTGGGAGTTTGTCAGTCAGCCGGTGCTGAGCGAGGAATTGAGGGATGCGATCTACAGGAGAGTGGCGGAGGAGGGGGGGTCTGTGAGGGCTGCCAGCGTCGAGTTCGGCGTCAGCATGGAGCGCGTCGGTGCCGTGGTGCGGTTGAAGGCCATGGAGCGGCAATGGGTCCAGCAGGTATGTCGACCATCTTTTTCTTTCCCCTGCGCCCTCACAATGATGAACTTCCAAAATTCGATTAGTCTTTAAGACACCCACATGGTTACAGCTGGCTTCTTCAGCCCTTCTGAACGCACCCCCACCTACCTTTCTACAGCAGAGATAGCGTGGCATAAACTGACATCTCCAGCACAAACCTCTCGCAGCACCCTACTCCCGCGCCGTTCTATCAATGCTGCCTACGACGCCTTACGACCCGGGCCATCCCGTGCACCACGAGTCCATCAACGACCTCCCCGTCCACCCAGCCACAACCCAGCAAATCTTTCACCCCACCGCCGAGTCCCGCCCCTTCACCCGCCGCGACGCCGCCCGCGTTTTCCGCCAAGGTCTGCGCCCGGCCGATCAACGCATCCCGCACCCCGAGCTCGTCGAAATCGAAAAGGCGGCCCAATCGGGCCGTCTCAACCGGCCGCAGCGCGACGACCTCATGCGCACCGTCATGGAGCGCGAGAGCCTTGTACAGAAACTCAAGGAAGCGGATGAGGCGGCGAGGGAGCAGAGACGGGTTAAGGTGATCTCCCGCCCGAGACACGATTTCAAGGTCGAGAATGTTAGTGTTGAGGCGGTGGGGAAGACGGGCCGGAAGAGGGCGGGTGTGGGGTGGAGGTATGGGATGCCGCTTGAGGACCGGAAGAGGGGACAGGTTAGGATTCCGACGAGGGTGGATTAGGGTGTACTTTTTTTGCGTGGAGTCTGGTGTGTGAGTGGGGGCGCGGTTTGGTCACCTAGACTGGTTACGCGTCCTGCGGGATGGGCGGGTGTGCGATTTTGCTGCCTGTTGTGCGGAGTGGCGGTGGACGAGAGGTACTCTACGTTGTACATGGCACCAGCTGCATGGCGGCACTGTATTATGAACGCAGCTCATGACGCGGAAGCGACAAAGGACGACTGCAAAGCGTGATACTTTGTCTCCGGTGTTTAAGTCACATTTTGTCTCCGGACTAAAGTCACGATGCTACCGTAGAACATCGGTTTGGCCCGGACGAACGAGGCACAGATCGGCACTGCCCCGGGTGAGAAACGGCAAGCCACATGCTGGACTAATTATATGCCTGGGTTTCAACCTCGCCTCCCACAGATCTAACGCTGGAACAACTGATGACGCCTGTCACCGGGCTGTGAGGAAGATGTCAGGCGGGTCTGACAGCGCTGGCCGTGGCTGTGCGACATATCGCATCCTCGCAGAGAAGGACGAAGGAAGGGCGAAACTTGCTGCCGCAGCTTTGCGCTGTGAAGCCCGGGTCTCGAGTAACGATTTCTTCGTGGCTTGCTCGGGAAGCTCCACACCCGGGCCTCCCGCCGTGGCGCAGCAGCGCGCATCTGAGACTCGGTCAGTACCCGTAAGTCCTTGCTCAACTTTCAGCCTTTCATCTCCCATATCTTGGGCAGCAACTTCATCACCATTCCACAGTCTAAGCCCCTCTTCCGTTCCCGCCGCAACCAGGCGGCAGCAAGGTGGCTTGACTGGGGTGCGACGGGAGCGCCGTCTGACTGGCCGAGCGGGCCCGACCCTTGTAAAGCCGGGGGGCGGCACGCGCGGGGCCCGGGTGATGGGGGCGCAGGCAGCAGTTTGGGGGTTATGAAGGGGGACGACGACGGGCGAGGTGAGAAGGTGAGATTGCGACTGCGACGACGAGCGCTTTTTGATTCACGATACCGCGACGATACTGCGACGACAGCGACCAGCGACGAGGAGAGCAGCATACGATTTACCGGACGACTAGAACTACAGGAGCGATTTGGGAGACGGAACACGACAATGGAGGCCGCCTTCGGCCCGCTCCCGCGCCGCTTCTCAGCGAAGCGCTATGCGCCAGAGAAAGGAGAGATGGTGTCCGATGGGCAGGACAGGAATAAAGCCCCGGAGCTCGTGGCCCTGCACCAGGAATTCCGGATCCAGAACGAGAGGCTCTCGGCTTGGGGACTCGAGTGGAAGGACATAGCCGGACTCGAGGAGCCAGCTGCGCGCGCCGGCCTGCACGAGACGGTGCAGAGCGTGCTCAAGAACATAGGCGGCATCATTGATGAAGCGGAGGGCATACGCTGCGCACCGGCGCAGGCCCTGGGTGGGGAAAAGAAGGTGCGCGCGCAGGAGTGTGTGGCCGATTTGAGGTGGGGTGCGGCGGATAGGGTCAGGTATGAGGAGTTGGTCAGGGAGTTGAGTAGCAGCATTGATTTGCTGTATGATCTCAGTAAGACGAAGAAGGAGATGCGCAGGGGAACGTATCCGACTGGGAATGGGAAGAGTGGCCCACCGCCTGCCGGCCGCTATCTGGATGCGTATGCCAGCTCCGGGTATAACACGAGTGAGGAGACGCTGGTTACGCCGAGCCGGACGAACACCTCCAAGACGGCGGTGAGCCTGGAGTTGCCGCCCCGGATCGAGCTGAGCAATCTGGATCTCCCGGAGGAAGAGCCCCCGGCGTATGTTGCGGAGAATGCGCAGCAGCCGCCGACGCGCGTTATCGGGCACCTCATGCAGCCGGCCAAGTCGTGGGGCACGGGCATGGCGGACAGCTGGACTGTGCCGGTGCTGGTCGAGTACGCGCCCTTCGACCCCGGGTATCGCAAGACAGGGATCCCGGTGCCGACGAATCGCCTCGAGAGCCTGTTGTCCTTCTACGCCCGCTGTGCACCGTTGCCGGATTTCGACGCCTTCGCCACGCTGCCGTGTCTCGGCTTCTTTGAGGATCCGAAGCACAGCCGGTATGGCCTGGTGTACGAGCTGCCGAAGGCGGTGCAGGCGGTGCCGTACGACGAGCGGATTGAACAGCGCCCCGCGAGCTTGCTGCAGGCGCTGCAGGCGACTATGCCGCAGGGCAGCAGCTCGCGGGTCAAGGCTGCGAGCCCGGCGCTTGAGGAACGGTTTCGGCTGGCGCTGAATGTGGTGGCGGCGTTTGCGCGGCTGCATCACGAGGAGCAAGTGCATAAAGACGTCAACAGCACGAACATCGTGTTCTTCAACACCAGGCCCGGCGGCGGCGGCGGCGGCGCCGACGCGAAGACGAAATACAACCTGCGCGCACCCTACGTCGCGTCTTTCGACGTGTTCTCCGAGTACAGCATCGAGCCACTCTCTGCCGCCCCGGCGCAGAATCTCTACCGCCATCCCGAGGATAGGCGCATCTACGAGGCTGCGTGCCGGTTCTGCGGCAGCCGCGCGTGTAAATGTCCGAAGTACCGCTTCGATGTTTATGGTCTGGCGGTTGTACTTCTTGAAATCGGCCTGTGGCAGCCCGTCGCTGAGCTCTACAAGCCCCCCTACTCGCTCACCGAATTCAAGCACCGCCGGCTCCAGAACGTGTACGTCCGCAAGCTGGCCTCCAGGTGCGGGAGCGTGTTCATGAACGTCGTGCTCGACATGCTCGACACCTCCGACACGAATGTCGTCGGCGAGGTCCTGGCGGATAAATACGAGCGCTGGCTCCACCGGCTCCGGCGCTGCTGCATGCTAGACGAGGACGAGGACCTCGACGTCCGCAGCATGATACCCAGCCTGGGACGCACCTCCCCCTTCACGCAGCTCCATAGCATCGCGCCCGTCCCCGCCGCCGCCGCGCCCGTCCTCGCCGAGACGCACCCCTTCCGCCCCCTCTCCCACCGCACCTCTCTCCCCTATTCCATCAACGAAGCCAACGAGGAAGGCGGCGTGCTACTCGAGAAGACCCGTGACAGCGACAGGGGTGTGGACCGCAAGCCATCCATCGCGACACTGCGTCCCCGCGCCGACGCCGATAACAGCAGCACCTTCTCCGTGTCCAGCAGCTACCAGCGCGCCGCCAGTGTCATCGCCCGCGCCTGGCGCACCAAGGTGTGCAAGCAAACCTACCGCGACTGCCGGGCAAAGGTGATCACCCTGCAGCGCTGCTGGCGCAAGCGCGCGTCGCGCACTACATCCGTGGCTACGAGCCAGACCTTCGACGACAACGCGAGCGAAGCCGCAGCGCGCGACATGCCCTCCCTCAACGCATCCTTCATGCAAGCCGAGTACATGTCCACGACAACCATGACCTCCGACGCCACCCACCACCTCACCCACCACAACATCGCCCACCACGCCCTAATAACCATAGCCACCCCCCCCCGCCCCCGCCCCAAACTTCGCGTCTTCCCCATCAAACTCGCAAAGGACGCACTGGACACCTGGCACACCACCACCCTCCCCCGCCTTGAGCGCCTCCTCGACCGCGCCCTGCGCGACAGCCCCGAAACCGTCTCCATCGACCTCCTCGGCGTCGGCGACGCACCCCACTCCACTCGGCCTACCATCTTCGTCACCTGCGACAGCGTGCCCCGCGTGCGCGCCGTGCTGGCCCGCCGCTTCGCCGCGCCCCCGGGGTTCGACCTCAAGATTCGTCGTGGCTGCATCCGCCGCTCCAAGGTCACGCGCCCGAAGCGCTGCCCGCCGCATCGCAGCATGGCGCCGGCAGCGGACGCGCCGCCGCTCAACCCGTTCCACCAGCAAAGACCACTGTGCGGCGCGAGTATCGGGGCGTGGGTCGGCGATCGTCATCTCCCGCCAGTGAGCTACGGGGGCGTGGTGCACGTGGACGGGCGCGCGTATGGGATGACGGTGCACCATTTGCTGGATGCGCCGAGCGACGATGAGAGCGATGCGGGGAGCGAAGAGTCGTATGCCAGTGGGGGCGTGCAGCGGAGTGCGGCCCGACGGCCGGATAATAGCTGGTTTGCCGGCTTGGCGGGGCATCCGAGTTTGCAGGCGCTGCCGCCGGATGGGATGTTCGCGTTGGAGATCTCGGACGATGAGCTTGAGGATGCGACTGAGGAGGACTGGGACGGGGATTTCGGGTACGCGTCGTACTCGGACTCGGAGTCTGATAACGAGGAGGAGGGGTTGCGCGAGAGTACGCACACGGAGGGCGATGCCCCCGGCGTAGTCCCGCATAGCCACCCCCCCATCCCCGTCACCCAACCCGCGCTCGACGACGTAGTCCCGGATTTCTTCCCGGCGGCAGAGGATGTCGACGACGACCATCTCAGCAGCCACACGCTGGGCACCGTGCACGCGAGCTCTGGGATCCGGCGAGCGCAGCTCGGTGGCGTGGTGCACGAGATCGACTGGGCGCTGCTGGCGCTTGCGCCGGAGCGGCTGCAGCCCGTCAACCTGGTGCAAGGGGGGAGGCGGTTCCATCCCGCGGCGTGCGGGGCGGGGAAGGGGGTTGGGGCTGCGGTGCAGGAGCCCGTGTGCCGCGGGGCCGGGTTCGCGGCGGAGGAAGACGAGTACCCGGTGCGGATTGCGGGGGCGGACGAGTTGGGTGGGTTGGCGGTGCATTGTTTTGGGCGCACGAGCGGGTTGCAGGGGGGGGTGGTGGGGGAGGCGATGAGTAGTGTGAGGATTTACAAGAGGAGGAGTTTTGCGCGGAGTTGGCACGTTGTGGGTGGGTTTGGGGTTGGCGGGGATAGTGGTGCGTGGGTTATTGATAATGCGCAGGGTAGGGTGGTAGGGCATGTGCTTGCTTGGTGTGAAAGGAATGCTTTGGCGTATATCTGTCCGATGGAGGTTTTGCTGTTGGATATGAAGAGGGCGTTGGGGGCGAGATGTGTTACGCTGCCTGGGGCGGAGAGGGAGGATTTGGTTCCGGATGAGATTGAGGATGTTAGGCGCGCGGTTGAGGGGATTGGGTTGTTGGAAGCGCCGGGGAGGGTGGAGGTGCTGAACGGCGTGGATGTTTTTGGTCCGCCGAGGGAGGATAAGGCGCAGGTTGGCGTGCAGGAGGTTGATGGGAGGGGGAGGGGGAAGGTGGTGCGCAACGGAGTACCGGTTAGGATGGGTTTTGGGGGGTTTGTAGGACGGGCGGCGGGGTGAGGTTCTTCTTCTTGGGCGTCTTGGGAATGCATTTGATACCTTGGATATATGGTGAGCTTCCGTTGGAGTAAATTGGATTATGTTTTCGATTTTGACATCCTCGCATTTGTGTGACAGTCTGCGGTGTAATGCACGTATGATAGAAGGAGCAAAGGGGGACACTTGGCATCGTGTATTTAAACCTCGAGAGTCTCTTCCTCTCTTTCTCTGTCTTCTACTTCAATCTTCAGTTTACACAGATGCTTTGCCTGTGTACGAGCCATGCTCCCATCAGACCGCTTTGGATATGACGCCAGACTGCGTAGAGGGTTGTTATTGCGGGTCAGGGAGGCGTGCGCTTGGTTGATGGTATCGGCACTCGAGCCCCTTGCGCGAGTGGCTGGCAGTATTACTACTATGTACTATCCTTCTCCTCTTCCCCTCCATCAAGATCAACCATTAACCCAAAGCCTCCTCCTGTCCTCCCTTTCCACCCACCTAACTCGTCTCCGCCGTATAACACAACGTCGTAGCATTATAATACCACACATGCGCCTCATACTGATCCTCACTACTCCCCCCCACTGCATTCTCAACACTATCCCCATCCTGCACCACAATATCCCCCGGCGTCGGGAACGTCCCCGTCGCACTCGTGATATGGTACCCGGGACTCACGTTGCGGAAGCCGAAGGACAGGGGCGGAAGGTAGGGCGTCGGGTCCCCGGCGTGCGTGAAGCGCATGTTCGCGCCTTGTGCGGGGGCTTGACCCGAGATCCAGGCCGCGGTGGCTTGGTTGCCCACGCGCGGCGAGCCATAGGTGTACTGAACAGCGGTATTAGCACCGATATCAACTAGCTCCCGCGTGAACTCACCATGTCGACGCTCAACCCCCCGGCCCGAAGTTCCGCCGCCGCAATGGTCGCCAATGCGCCCCCCAAGCTGTGCCCCGTTACCACCACCGGCCAGCCTGGATTCGCCGCCATTGCGCTGGTAACCGCACTCGTCGCCTGCGAGGCAACATCCTGCCACGCCGAGTAGAAACCAGATGCGATCTTACACCCGCTGCAGCGGGAGTAAGAGCGTAGGGTGAAGGATATGTCGACGATGTCGTTTTTGGTGGATTCGGAGCCGCGGAAACTGAGCACGATGAGCTGGTTTGTGTAGTCTAGGGAGAGAAAGCCGGCTGTGTCGGTGTTGGGGGACCTGTTGGGGGGGTTAGCGTGCGGGTGGCCTTTTTGTACAGTGGTTGGGTTGGTGGGGTGGGAGGGGAGGAAGGATGGAGTGTTGGTGTTGGGTTGGATTGGGGGAACGCACCCTGGAAGCGCGAGATACACACTCGTATTGGCCGTCTGCACGAGCGGGCAGTTCCCCGTCACGCAACTCAAGTCATGCCCCACGGTGCCGTCGTTGGACGGACAGTAGCTTGCCGCGGAGTACTGGTTGTAGAGCTGGCCTTGGGCGAAGAGGGTTGCGCTGATAGCTGCGGCGCGAGCGATTAGCGGGCGCGATTAAGAGTGGGGGTGTGGGGATTAAGCTTCCGCGGATAGATTGCAGTAGAGTGATCAGGGTAGGGAAAGAGGGCACGTACCGCGCTTCTCCAGCGGCAAGGCTGAGATTGTGCCCGCGGCCGCGAGAAACAGGGTGAGGAGGAGCATCTTGATCTCGGACTGCCGGATTGGGGGGGTGGTATGGTGATACTGATAGCGGAAAAAGGACGCATATATGCGCCGCCGCCCTTCTTATATCCTCAGATCCACAACTCCACCCCTCTCACTCCCATTCCCACCCCCAACCTGCAGCGCCAACCCGCAGCGCCAACCCGCGCCCGCAGCGCGACCACGCCGCCCCAAAATCCTCGTCCTCCACCGGCCTACGCCTCCGGGGAACCAATCCTCCCCTCCGCGGCCACCACGCGCGCCGCCCACGCATCAAAACATCAGCTCCATCGACTCAGGTCCAGGCCGCAGGACCGGCGGGCCAGGACCGCGGGTCGAGCCCAGCAGTCCGATCCGGGTGCACGCCAGCATGATCCGGGTCCGCGGTCGGGCCACGCGCCGGATCGGGAAGGCACCGCGGCTGATCCCTGTGCTAATCCCGAGGTCGACGACGCTGGTGACCGGAGCGTGGGCGGCTCTAAGTTTACAACCCGGATTTCAAGCTGGACTGGGACTCGTGGGCGGTTGCTGCGGCTTACGAGCGGAGTTGAGGCTGGTTGAGGTGGGGTCGCGTGTGTGAAGTGCGGGGCGCGTGCAGGATGCAGGTCCGCCGTTAGGCGGCTGGGAGAAAAGGGACGGGCCGGACGGGGCTTATTGCCTAGCTAGAAGACTACCGTACCGTGGAAAACATTTACCGTAAGCGACGGAGAATTTAAGCTTATTCCGTGTACATGACCTGCTCGTGAGGAAAGCGCGTTGTCGGGTTGTTGCACACGTGAGGTGGGGCCGACGGGGATTGGTCCCATGTAGCGCGAGGCTGGGGCCGCGTTCAGCCTTGTTCCCTGCCGGGGATGCGAGTCAACGACACGAGCGAGATTTGGGTGGGAAGCTGATGGGAGTTGATGCGGGGAGGAAGGGAGGGCGTGGAGGCGGTGGTGCCCCGCTTTGTGGGCCGCGGTTATTGTAGCTTAGTTTGTGGAGCTCGAAGTTAAGCTCGGAACTCAAGCTCGAAATCTGTAGTTTTGATTTGTGAGGAGTAGAGATATATTGCTTGTTCAAATAGAAAGCTTCATGATGCGGTGCTGCTGGTATTTGCAAACAAACAGGATCAGTCGAGGGCGAAGGGCGCGGAGATTTGTGAGGCGTTTGGGCTGGGCGAGTTGGGGGGTTGGAATTGGACTACTGTGCATTGTTCAGCTATTAATGGGGGGGGCTGATCTATGAAGTTGAGCCGAGTGCTCTAGGATAGCTGGGCTGAATGCTCCATGGCAGTACGCTGCGCAACCGGCAGAAAGCAGAGTTTGCTATATATTTCCACCGCCGCAAATACTGTTAAAGGTTGGGGGAAGCAGGCCATGCGTAGCCGAGTGGTACATCGACGGGTGTGCCACTGGGTAATGATCGCAGACACCTGACTCCAATAAAACCCCCCAGTTTAAAAATCCTCCTCTAAGGCGCCGGAGAACAGGGTTTTCGTAGCTCGACCTACAGCACCATAGTATGGCGAGTGAGCTTTTGCTATTTAGCCGCTTAGATTTCTTTTTGGAGGCCTGTTGTAGGTGCTATTGAGGGGATCGTGAATAGCGGGATAAATGGGACGAATAGGGGGCATGGATGGGATGAATACTCCGTAGGAGCATAAAGGTCTGCAGTTCAATTCCTGCGCCGACCGCTCAAAAAAGAGTTATATGAGCTTTCCATCCCCCTGAGCTTTTATCCCATCTTATACTGCCCCTCCTGGCTACCTCAGCTCCCCAAGGGTTGAGCTGAGCAAGCTGGTAGCAAACAGAGCAAACTGGCAACAAACAGAGTCTCTTATATGTTTTCACCGCCGCCAAAGTTTGCCACGAGGAGTGGAGGTCAGGTACTGCGTGGCTGAGGGGTACATCGACGGGTGTATCACTCAGTAATGGCCGCATGAACTTTGACTTCGTTAAAACCCCGCCAGATAAAAATTCCCCTCCTGGACGCAGGAGAAGGGGTTTTTGTAGCCGGTTCAACCCGGGTGAGCTTTTGCTAGTTTGCTAGATGGGCCTTTTTTTTGAAGCCCTGTTGCGGCTGCTATGGAGGGATCGTGAATTGCGGCAGAGATCGGATGAATAGCGGCATGAAGCTCTGCAGTTCAATTCCTCCGCCTACCACTCGACAGTGTTTTTGCATCTCCTTCGCCCTCCTCACCACTGTATCAGGACCTCCCGTTCCAATTTATCCATCCCAGGCACCATCGCCAGAACCATAAGGTAATAAGGCCTATGACCCTCCCCCTTCCTCTCCCTCCCCGGCTTGCGATTCATCCCCTCCCACCCCTCCTTCACTGTACGCACCACAAAGCCATGCTCAGTCAACCCATTAAGATACGTCTCCACCGTCCGATGCCACTTCCTCACCCCCGGCACACCCAACCACTCCCTATCCCTCGGACCCTCATCCCAATACCCGCTCAACGGCCAATACACATCGCCCTTCTCATCCCACCTCCAGACATCCTCCCCCAGCGGCGCCGTAACCACAGGATGCTCAACACTAAACACAAACCTGCCCCCGGGGCTCAACACCTTCCTCACCGCACTATACACCGCGCTCAAATCCTCAACATAATGCAGCACCAGCGACGCATGCACTATATCCCACGACCTCATCCCCACCTCCCCCTTCAAATCCAAATTCGCCAGATCCCCCTTCGCAAACGACACCCCCCTCAGGTATCCCGCCCGCGCCCGCGCGGCATCTAACATAGACTCCGAAACATCGATTCCATGGACCCCAGCGCCATTCGTCGCGGCCCATTCGGCAAACCACCCCGGCCCGCAGCCAAGATCGAGGATATCGCATCCCCGGGTCGAACCGAGGAGCGCGCGCATGGTAGGCCATTCGTAAGCGGTGTCGAGGCCGTGGGTGAAGCGAGGAAGCTGAGAGTAAGCTGCAAAGAAGGCGGGCGAGTCGTAGATGTTTTGCGTGACGGAGGCGGGTGTGTCGGTAGGGGCGGGGGCGGTGAGGTCGGTGGTGATATCGGTTGGCTGGGACTGCGTTTCGGACGACATTTTAGGCGACGAGGTTGACTTAGAGACGGAACTCCGTGAATGTGGGGTGTATTTAACCTCGTGAGCGACGTCGTACGGTGTCCGCGTTCAGCCGCTGCAGGGATGCGGCGTGAAATGCGGGGTCGGTGAGACTGGAACGCGCGATATTGCGCCGCGGGGATTGAATGGCGGTTCCCCGTTGTTCCATTCGGGTTATACCGTACTGCATTCCGTATCCTGGCGACACGCGAATGTCGTCCGCTTTAACGTAATGCTGCCTTGCCTTCCCGTCCCAGCCTTGCGGGGTGGGGCGAGACAGAGTCTCGTTTCGGCCCGACGCGGGCTGACGGGTCGGCCCGCGTGCCGTCCCGGGCCGGGGTGAAACAAGGCAGCGGCGATGGGGTGGGAGTGGATTACAGTCCCCGAGCACAACGAGGAAGACTTGCATAACCGTGGTTTCCGCGGTGGAGAAGGGAAGGAGGCGGCGGTGAGTGCGTTTCATTGCCAGTGGTCATTATGTCCGGTCGAGGTCCGTGTTCACATCTTTCATCGTTACGCTATCGTCACCGTTCCTCTATTTCTCAAGCACACGCAAGCCTACACCAAGCCCGCAAAACCACGTCTACATTTCCACTCACTTCCAGTTCCCCGCAAGTACTCCCTCTACGCATAATGGCCCTCATCCCCCGCCGCCAGCGCCCCCCCCGCACTGCCATGCACCGCGCCCTCAAATCACACATCCCCAACGCTAAGCCCATGCTCCGCTTCCCGCTTATCTACCTACAAATTCCTCGGTACGCCCGATTGGCCGAAGATGTGGATTTCGAAACCGGTGGGTTAAGTTTCTGAAGCTTCTGAAGAGAGAAGGGGCTGATTGCGGGTAGAACTGTTGAGGAGGATGGAGGAGGAGCGCGAGTGGTGGATGAAGACGGTGGGAGCGGTGGAGGGAGAGAAGGAGAAGTGAGAGTC
>ML996701.1:723645-739224 GCA_010356995.1 Trichodelitschia bisporula
GTGGGGTGGGAGATGGTTGGTGTGAGAGTGGCTGTACAGTCGGATATTTTGTGATGGTGAGGGTGTTTGGACATTCCTATACGTTGGGGAGTGAAGTGCAGTTTTGATATTGCAACCCTGGGGAATTACTACACCTTAAGCTAAAAGCGCTGAGTCTAAGCACCAATTTGAAACACCCTACGTCACCGTATACCCACCATCAACCCTCAAATCCGCCCCTGTGATATACGCACTCGCATCGCTCGCAAGGAACGTAACCGGCCCCTTCAAATCCTCCGGCGTGCCCATCCTCCCCACCGGAATCAAACTCGTCCACTTATCCCTCAACTCCGGATTCTCATCCATAATCTTCTCCGTCCTGTCCCCAGCACATTAGCCCCTCCCCCTTCACCACCACCACCACCAATCCCAGGGGTACTCACAAGGCAGTCCGCATATACCCCGGACTAATACAATTAACCCTCACCCCACTGCCAGCCCACTCCACCGCCAGACTCGCCGCCAAATGACGCACCGCCGCCTTACTCGCATTATACGGCGCCTGCGGCTGAGGCACATTCACAATCGCCCCGCTCATGCTCCCGATTAAGATTATACTCCCCCGAGCTCCGCGCGACATCATGTGCTTCGCGACGCCGACGGCGAAGAGCCAGGTTCCGTCTACGTTTACGCTCCAGAGGGCTTTGAGGCGCTCGAAGGGATATTCGGTGGCGGGGAGGTTCTCGGTGAAGCCGGCGGAGGTGACGAGGACGTCGATCTTCGTATGAGTGTTAAGAATTGAGGCAATGCATGCCGTGACCGAGTCGGGTGATGAGACGTCAGCGTAGTGCGCTGTGATGATGGGCCTGGAGGTTAGCTCCGCCCGCATCTCCGCATGGGATACCTACTCGCTCGCTCCTGGGTTCGCGGCCATGTATGTATTGAGCAGACCTTCAGCTCCCGTCCGCGCCTCACCCTCTGCTCTACCGTTAACCCCCATTTACACGCTTTATATCCAGACCGCACCGTTGATATCCACAAGCGCGACGTCAGCCCCGCTCTCGACCAACGCCTGCGCCATGACAAGACCCAGACCCCGCGCACCACCGGTTACAACGGCGACTTTGCCCTCGAGGGAGTAGATGGGCAGGGTGCGCTTTGCGGACTTGGGAGGGTTGGGAGGGGTGGTGGGGGGGAGGTGCGCGGGGTAGGTTGTGCTTATGGTGGGGTCGGTGCGGGAGAATTCGCCTGCTGGGGGGGCGGAGGGGGTGGACATTGTGGAGCTGGTAAGAGAGGAGAGACGTGGATGATGAAGATAGTCAAGTCAAGTTAGAGATGGAGTACGGGTGGGGTATTAAAAGAGAAGGGATTATGGGGGAGTGCTCCCTTCCCCCGCGATCCATTCCCCCGCGATATCGCTAGCGGACAGGGTACCATCCAAGGTTGGCGGGGTAGCGGGGTCGCGCACGTGTAATCGGCCCGCCAGCCTCGTGCGTCACAGCCTTGTCATCAGCATGCCCCACCATCACCACCAACCCCCCCATTACCCATCAAACAAAACTCCATTTCCATCCTAACCAACCCTACTCCCCCGCCCTCCCCATCTCCCCAAAAACCCTCAGTACCCTCCCCACCATCCCCTCCCCCCCCCCAGCATCCAAACTCACAAGCTCCCTCACAACATCAGCATACACCTGCCCCACAACCGGCACCAACCGCGGCACCTGCACCTTAACCAAATACTCGCGCATCATATACGGTTTCTCATTCCGGCTCACAAGTTCCTCAAGCGGCGTCCACAGCCCAATCTCCAGCAGCACCAACCCCAGCGCATAAAGGTCGAATGCAGCTTCGTAGTCCCGCTCCGGCCGCAGGCGCACCGCCGGGTGCGCGTACACGTCGCGCGCGGCGTTGCGCCGTGCCTCAACTTGAGACCTCGCGATATCGGCCGCGGAAGGCGCGGCCAGCGGTGGCGATGCGGGACCGAGGCCGGGGAAGCCACTCACCGGCCCACCGAGGCTCGTCGGCGGCCCGAACTCGTGCTCGAGCACCGCGGCAGGAGCCCCCGCCCCATGTCCCGCCCCATGTCCCGCCCCATTAACCCCCAAACCCACCACCGAGCCAGGCTCAGCCTCCGCGACCCCATAATCCATCAATCTCGCGCCAGCCCAATCAACTACAATCCGCGGCGTGCCAGTAGCACTCCCGCGCCGATCCAGCGTTTTGAACGCAAGCACGCTAGAGGAGCGGATGTTGCGGTGCAGACACCCCGCGCTGTGGAGGAGGATGAGCGCTTTGAGGAGGGTGCGCGCGAGGCCGAAGCGGGCGCCGAGGGGGAGGCGGGGGGGGTAGTGTAGGTGGCGGTTTAAGGACTCAGGGGCACGGAGGTCGAAATCTGCGTTCTCCGTTGGGGAAGGGGGGTTGCCGGAGAGACCTTCGGGCAGGGCGTAGACGAAGGCGATGAGCCCCCGGGATGCGTCTTTGAAGAGACCACTGCAGTGCAGGGTGCGGAAGCGGATTGGTGTCCAGGAGTCGCGGAGGAGGAGCCCGAGGCGGAGGATGGACTCTTGTAGGTTCGTGTCTTTGGTCCCGGGGGCGGAGAGGTAGGATTTGAACTCGATGTACACCGTCGCGCCCGTTTGGGTATTCGTCGCCAGCGTCGCCAGCGCAGTGGGGTCATGCGGCGAAAAATCCCCAGCATCGAGACATAGCACCCCCTCCCTCTGCGCCGGGCTTAACACCCCCCCACCCCCCCTCGCACGCGCCTTAAGTTCCGCCAAATCCTGCAACAGCTCATACCCCGCCTGCGTCGGGCTATCGTTCGCAGCACAATACGCCTTACTCAAATGCTGCCCCATACTCCCCGCAACCCCCCTCAATCCCTCCTCGTCCTCCACACCCCTGAGCCCACGGGCCGCAAACGCCACGGCCATAGACTCGTACGCGCGATCGGGACACGCGCGGTACAAGGCATCATTGTGTTCTTGCAGGACCTGCATCAGCCCGCGCATTTTGTACCGGTCTTTGACGGTCCAGCGGCCGGCGGCGTGGATCGCCATACGTGCACGGAAACGGGCGATTTTGCGGGCTGTGGACCACGTTGCTGCGCCGTCGGAGGTGCCGCTGGAGGAGGCGCTGCCCGAGCTGAAGTCCGAGCCGCGGCGGGAGAGCGGGGAGCGGTTGGGCGAGGGCCAGGTTGGGCTGCGGCGGACTGCGGGTGTGAGGCTGGGATATTTGGGGTAGGTAGATTAGGGGCTTACGAGTGTGCTCCACTTCGCGCCTATCCTCGACCGCAATGCCATACCGGCGAAACAGCTGCGTCTCATTCGACAGCGTTTCGGCAATGGCCTCAAGCGCGCGCTCCATAGCACCGGCGCGGAAATGGAATTCGGCTAGATAATGGAAGAGCTTCGGACTCGGGGGGGTATCATCCCCACCGCCCTCGCCTTCACTCCCCGTACTATCGATTTCCCAGTAAAGCGCCCAGGCAGCCAGCGTCTGGGCTTGGATGTCGAAGTCTGCGCGGGCGAGTGCGGCGGCTTTGTCGCTTGTTTTTGGGCTGGACAGGAAGGTGAGGCAGTCGCGGCACGCGGCGTAGAGGCCGGTGATGTTGTTGGCGACGGTGATGGGGTTCATGACGCTTTTTGGAGGGGTAAGTGGGAGATATGGTTAGGCGGGGAAGGACTGCGGCTGGTCATCGTCGGCGGAGGTCGGGCATGATGGGAGTTTGGGGGGAAAGTTGCCATGGTGCCCGAGGTCAGCTGGGTTAAGATGGATTGCGAGCGGTTTCGTGGCCTGCGTGTGGTGTGTTGTTCGGTGCCAGCGCAGCACAGACTGGCTCGATGGCGGATGGAGCTGCATGGGCACCGCCTTATTGGTGTCTACGAGTGATCACGTGGAATTATTAAGGTGACGAAGGTCGGAAAGAGACTCAGAGCCAAAAGGCGACAAGAAATGAGCATATGTTGATAATGTACATATAAAAAGGCATCTCCCTCAGTTCCGGTGCTGTAAACATCCCAAAGGCCCACAGCGGAGCTCAATCCAAACCCTCAATCTCCGACCAACACCCTGCAAGGCGCACACACAATACCAAATATTCCCTAAAAGCATACAGTCGAGAAAAGAAAAGGGTGAACAGGTACAAATACCCAATATCGCCATCCGGCATTTCCCCCCCTCGCACAAAAAAGAGCCCAACGCCCACGCCCGCACCTAAGCCCTGGCAAGATCAATACACCATAACAATGTGACTCTCCACTGCTTCCACCGTCGTCGCACCTTGCTGATCCCCCGTAGCCGCAACCCGCAGCAAACTGACCCGAATGCGGAAGTTCCCCTGGTGATACACAATCAAGCCAGGCAGCGAAATATATCCTATCGTATCATTCGCCATGTACCCATTAACCTGCTCCTCCGTGCCCTGCGGCACATACAGCGACGCCACCAGCGACGGCCCGTTGAGCACGCCCGGCTCAGCGTTGCGCCCGCCGTCCGTCACTAGGCTAGCCACGGCGAACAACCGGTCGACCTGGTGCTGCGAGCTGGCGTGCGGGGCGCGCACGCGCAGCATCAGCGGCTCGGTGAACGGGTACCCGGCGGGGCTCTGCGCGGGGGGCGGCACAACGAAGTCGAGCACGAGCCCGTCTTCTCCGATCCCGCGGCCGCTGCGGCGCGAGGTCGGGTGCCGGCGGCTGGTGGTCTCGAGGGCGGGGGAATGGTCCGGCTCGTTGCCAGGACGCGGTCGGCGGGCATGGTGGCGTGTGCGCTGGGAATCGGAAGAGCGGGAGACGAGGGAGGGGAGGTGCGTGCGTTGAGCGACGTCGGTCATGTCGGTAGTGGGGGCGCCGGAGGCGGGGGGAAGGCGCAAGGCTGCGAGGCGGGTGGAGCGGCGGAGGGGCCCGTTCGGAGTCGAACTCACGGGGCGGCGGGGACGGCCGTTGGGCGTGTCGCGGCGGAGGGTGCTGGACGTGGTGGTGTCTGGTTTGCGGCCCCTACTGCCACCGGGCATGTGACGGCTTCCTGAGCCTAGAGCGCGGGGTTAGCCGATGTTCGCGGTTTTGATGGCCAAACCGACGGGCCTATACAGTCATCCCAGGCGAAGAAGAAGCAATCCCCAGACATGGCCAGCGCGTAGACGACGATGAGTGCATTGTGGGAAACGGGGTCCGGTGATGGCAATCATCGCGGCATATATAATCAAGCGAGACGACGCGCGCCGCTGCGGGGTGGCTTTGAAGCTTCAGCCGCGACAAAGGGTCATAACAGCCACCATTATAGCCCCACGCACGCGTCGGCCTCACGTTCGACGAGTTGAGCAAAATGGGTCCGGGGATATTGAGAGCGGGGACCAGAGCGTCGCGGTGCGGGTGCGTAATGCAGTGCATCGCGAGCGCCCAAAATAGCAACCAAGGTAGAGGGTCTGGAGCTAGAGCTCCAGGTTTCAGGGGTCCCTTTAATCTCACGCGTGCGTGGTAGTTGCCGGACCTGGTAGTCCGGACGGTTCCTGAGTAAGGCCCTCCCCGAGACGGGGCCTAGGCCAAGGTGGACATGCTGGACGGCGATCCTCCGCCCGGGCGGTGCGGGCGCAGACTTCTCGGACCGTGGGCCGCTGCGGGGCACGTCATCGTGAGCATAGCCGAGAGTGGCAGACGCGCGTGACGGAGGCGCTGCTCGAGCCGAGCGTAAGACTGAACGGGCGGACAGTGTCCGGAAACCGGGAGTGGGGGAGGCGCAGGAAGGGAGTCCCCGGGAAGGTGGGGTGTGTCGTTGCGACGGCAGTGGGGATAGTGGGATATTTTTGCGTTGCGCATAGTGCGTGGCATATTGCACTTCATTCAACGGGCGGGCAGCTCGGTTCGTAGCCGGGGCCGAGAGTCTCGATGCGAGCCGATGCGTCCACGTCCGGGGCAGGGCAGAAGGGAGATCCAAGGAGGGACGCGCGTGGAAGTGGGGTGCTTCAAGGAAAGACAAATACACACTCACCGAGGTTATGTCTGTATCAAGCCGCTTCCGTGCTCAGGTTCGGTTCCGTGCTTTCACCACACTTCCCCTATCGGCCTTGTATCTGAACAACCCCGTCGACCGTCGACCGGAAACAGGTGAGGCGAGGGCCCCGGCTTGCGAGGGGGTGCGGTTTGCAAATGATTCCAAAGACCACGATACGGCTCGTCCACGTCGGCTTGCTCGCGTTCGGTTCGTTCGTCCCTGGCCGTGCGTTTTTCTAGCCCTACTGCCAAACACGTTTGCGATGGCTGTGCTCGGTTTGCAGTGCAGCGAATTTTGATGTTCCCTACACTCATTAGCCACGATTTCCCGACCGGGGATGTGCATTGAAATACACGGGTGGAGGGGAGCATGTACCGTTTGGTGGCCCTGAACGATGATAGCCTGGGGGCGGATGTAGGGTTGTAGCGGGTCAATTCGATGGGGCGAGATATGCACGAGATGCACTGATCCACATGAAACAAGCCAGAGGGTTTCTCTTCTTCGGGGACGGACCGTTCAGAACGTGGAAACCAGAAATGTTGATGCAAACGTCACCCGGCTTCTTGATCGGTGTGTCTGCCCGTTCGGAGCATGGGGGTTGCTGGCGTTTTATATCACTTTCTCGCTTCTGAAATGTGAGTACTCCGATGCGGGCAATGACCCAGCTTCCCGAAAGAACGAACGCCGCAGACGGGATCTCGTCATTGTGACCATTGGCTCGTAACTTCCCTTGCTACCATCGGCACCTAGGTGCGCGGCAATTGCAACGATTGGCTTCGGGGGCTGAAATGTTAGCATGTTGCTGCTATAGCCAGCCCTCTGTGTGAAGTCAACCGAGTTGGAGGCTTTTCTTTTTTTTTGGGCGCGCGGAGAGGCTGTCCCTCCCGGTCAACTTGAGCGCCACCACTTGGGGGGAGCGGGGAGCCTTGCCGTTCCTGGGAAACCCGGGATTCTCAGCCTCGATGCAAGATCACGCATCTGGGGCCTTGGTCGCTTGATAAAAGCCGTACGGCAGAAATGCCTCGACGCCGGAAACCGCTGCACCGGGTCCTTTGTTGTGCTCTGGCCGCGCCTGGGGCGGCCGTGTAACCGTCGAGATAGCGGATGGCGCTTAATTACCATGGCTCTGGTCGGGAGAGATGTCACCTCGACCACTGCACACTCTGCCAGTTTGGACGTCTCTGCCCTCGAACATTTCCGTCCCCCCCGTTTGCAACCCCCACATCACCCGCAGACACACCCCCCGCTGCACTCCCCTCACGTTTAGCGCTCGCACCCGCTTCGAGCGACGGGGACTTCATGCTGTGACATCAACCCCATGTCGTGCCGTGATCTGGCCCTCCCCCGCCGGCCTTGTCATCGTCGAGATCGGATCTCCTCCGACGGCGACTCGGAGGCCAATACCACCCACCCCCATGGCTATAGCAGCCCACGGGTGGGGAGCACGCCTATCTCGTATCCTCCCACCAGCAAGTCTCGATCTTGTCTTACCCATTCCCCCCCCCCGCCCCCGCCTTCCGCAGGGGCCCCTTGCTTCCCCATGTCTACGAAAACCCGAGCTAGCGAGCGTGCTTGGGGCGAAAAAAAGCTGCGGCGGCCGGAAGATGAGACGCGCAGCATTTTCGGTGGCACGCTGCGCGCGGTGGGTTGCCGGCCGGACCTGCCGAGTCATCTGTGGCGCGTTGATGTTGCCAGGCTGCGCAGAAACGTGGGCAGAACCGAGCCTGCTGTGAAGACCGCAAGCAGAAGGACGGAGCTGCGAGATACCGTCTAGTGCGGTATCACAGCCCCAGAGTATTTTCGACCACCGAACCACCCCCCTTCAATTCTATTTTTCTATTACCGTGGCATGATCTGCGGGTTCCAGCAGACATGTGGCCTCGTCGCAGCAGCGAGGTAGCAGCCGCTGAGTTCTTCGCGAACGTTGGACTACCTGCGGCGGCGAGTAACCCAACTGGTTTCTCAAAGGGGATGACTCCCATTTCGGGAGATCACCGGCATGGCGGGTGCTTTCTGAGCCACCCACAATAAAGATGGGAGGGTTCGCACCGGCTGGCCGGTTCGTAGTTTGTTTCGACCACGAAATCCCGTCCTTGACGCGCACACTGCTCTGCGCGATCGTATAGAACCAGTGGATATGGCTACGGAAGAGCCACGGGCGGACGTTTGGACGGTGTCAATTGTCTGACAGATGGAATTCGGCTTGCCGGACTCGGCTTAGGTCGAATTTCGGCTAAGGTCCCGTACGGAGATTCAACATGGCATTGTGACGTTGGCCACCGGAGGTTAGCTCTGCCGCATTGCCGCTTGCGGGGATCTGGTATCACGACGTCGCTCTAGCACTCGTCGGGTTGCTTTGGCTGCATTGGGTTCGACCCTTGAACTCGCGAGGCGGCAACTGCCCCAGGCAGCAGGTGCAACCACACGGTGATGACACTAATGCGGCGGTAGACGATGTGGAGCAGGTTAGTTCGCTAGTACCTGTGTATACGAGGTGAGAAGGTGAGGGGCTTTCTGGCAAAGACTAACTCTGAAAGCAGTATAAGCTGAACTTGCCCGCATAATCTCGACCCCGGAGTCGCATCGAACTGTTATCCGCATTACATCTGCCCTTTGTTGATGAGTGATGTCATTGTTTTGCAGTCAGAGATGTGGAGAAGAGCCGAAGCCGGGGTCTTAAGTGAAGACTTAAGCTTTACCTGTTCCGTAACCGGCGAGTCGAATGGCGGAATGGGAGACCGGAACAAGGTCCGGCACCTTGGTCATAGGAATCAGCCTCACGTTTCTCATACTGACCGGTACCCCAGATTCGGCATCGGGCCATCCGTTAGGGTAGGGCTGCAGACACGAAGGAGCTGCGACAAGAGACCGGAGAAGCCAGCGTTCAGCGCCCATGGCGTCCGAGACTGCTACAGCCTTACCAGGCAGCGGCTGTCATCGGCCCTAACCCTCCTCCCCGCATTCCTTTCACGGCGACGGCGGATTCGAGATCTCGATGGTGGCTTAGGTTGAACTAGCAACCATTGTCGGGAGTACAGCACATCTTACACTGGGTGTGCAACGGCTTGATGGTACTCGCCTGCGATCGAAGTGCAATCTGAGACATAGCGCCTGTGTTCAACGGCCGCCTAGCGGCGGCTTTGAGATCTGGTGGCCTTGAAGCGCGTGGCAGCATCGTGCGCCGGTGGTGGTGTCTCTAGTGTTACTTGGAACGGAGCTCATGCCTTCCATCAGCCAGTTGCCCAGACACCGCGCTATTGACAGGCGCAGGTCAGACACTGGCTACTGTTCACTGTAGAGACGCTACGCTTGTTAGAGGCGTCGATATGACATCACTTGTACAATGTGATTGAGATCTTGGCATCCCGACGACAATGGCGCATTCCTCGTCCGCAATCGGCCCTCCCTGAGCTAAACATGGTGCATCCGCTTGAGTGCCCGCTGGTCCCATGTCGTATAAGCGGCCAGTGCGTACGGTACTCGGCCCGCTAAAGCACATAGACAGCAGCGGGATCGTCCCGGGTTTCAGATTGATCGTGAAGGTCAAAGCCACTGCGGCAGATGAGCTTAAGGGGCTGTGAGGGCCACGTTCTGGAGATCGGCGAATGAGCAAAAAGGAAATGAAGGCGGACCCCGCAATCCATTCTCGGAAATATTGAGACCAGAGAAAGAGCTAAAAACGGGGTCCCAGGTGGCTGGAGGCATAGGTGATGTCATCATGGGAGATGACGTCTTCGTGTCTCGACAATCTCAGAAGTAGTAAATTCCCCGTTCCCAGGTTCGATTAGCTCATTTCAAAGGACGGGATGAACTGCGCTACACGTTAGTAGAAGGGTACGTGGGCACGGTGATGGAGTAGTGCGTAAGCTTGAGGATACACAGATAGCAACCGGTGAATGTCAGGGCCTTGCCCTTGCTGTAAATCGAGCCCTGAGATCGAAACGAGGAGCTTAGTTTGCACATTAATGCCCCATTTCGTCAGCAGTCGTGCTTATTGGTCACCGGCAACCGTTGGCTAGGGTTAGAGGATGGGAGTGCGGGTTGCTCGAGCTTGACAGATTGAAGCGACATGTGTCATTTCCAGCACTCGGAATTTCCGCTCCTATGGCTCGATGCGTTCCGTGCGCGTCGGAGATGGAGCCGCGTCTTGACAATTCGGGCCGCGTAACTGGGGACGTGCTCGATTGAATCCTGATTTGGCCGCTACGGTCTACCGGTATTGGACACCCCCTGACTTCTGTGCCTTCTTTTGGAGTTTTTGCTGCCTCTTGCTTGAAGCCGGATCACCCTCCGCAGCCGGGCCCGCCAGACCGGCCATGCTCTGCTTGACCCCAGCGAAGGCGGTATAGGCAAGGTAGGCCGAGTAAAAGGGCACAACAATCTGAGAAGTAAGAAAGTGACAGAGAGAGGAAAGCCTGATACATACCCACGCCCACCACGCCCAGTCTCCGAGCACGGCGACGAGCACCAGGCATCCGTATGTCCAGTATAGCACATCCCACATCCACTCCGTCAGCCCTTTGGCCTCCAAGTCCTCACCTCCCTTACGCAGTTCGCCTGGTTCCAGGCCATACTGAGGGCGGCCGACCTTCTCGAACCAGAACTGGATCACCAGGGACGGCGTGCTGAGGAGGGCGTAGAGGACAAGTGTACGCTTTGTCAGGCTGCTCCGGAAGATGAAACAGCGAAGGATGATGAAGACTGCATGTACAGCGAGGGTGATGAGACGTGTGCGATCGAGAACTACAGTGTTGCGCGCGGCAAGGGCTTTGGTCGCTTTCTAGGTAACGGTCAGGAAGGTCGAGGAGCGGCGAGTGGGCTCACATTGGCCATGTGAGCTGCCTGATGTTGCTGTCAGAGAGCTTCAGCTAGCAGATAAGAAGCAAGGCGGACGGTTTTAGTCTCTAAAGAAGAACAGAGCACAAATGCATTGAAATGCGCGCAAAACAGGGCTGGTGATGGTGATAGGAGAAATCGGCAGACGACAAACCCGAAGTTCGTCACTCCAAATGTGGCGGTTTAGCGCCGCAGCACGCGCCTCAAAAGGCACGTGTGGCGTTCTGACGGAACCTGGAAATGAGACGAGTGGCTCTCACGACTCCAGACGCCTCTCCATCAAAACATCGACTTCTCGCCTTCTATATACCACGATTAATGCACTTCAACTCCCTCTATCAACCTCACGCGACAGATTTATACCTATTTCCTCCTGTTGTGCTTTAGAACGCGCTCCATGCGCCCGTTTCCCCGCCAGAGCGTCGCCAAACAACCTGTGTTGCCGTGTTGTTGAGCGGCGGCGCCCCAAACAACAACAACTTCCTCGCCTACGGCCTCTCCTCCGGCCTTCCCTCCACCACAACCATCGTATCCCAACTCTTGCGACTAATGCGATCAGAACATCGCTCCTTGGCTTGAGTCGTACCTCTGGGCCGCCGGCCCCTCTTCACTCCACTCCTCTCCTCCACCACAACCTCTACAACCTCACCCTCTCCACCCCTCTTCCGCGCCCACCATCACAACCATGGCGCCTCTCAACTCCTCCGTCGAGTTGCACCTCAAAGGTGCAATTTACTACCACCTCGACACCAACAACCTAAGCAACGCGCTGTTCTTCGCCGAGCGTCTCCAGGCAGAATCTCCCCGCAACCCCGACGCTGACCACCTTGTCGCGCTCTGCCACTACGGGCTCGGAGAGTACAATCTGGCCCGCGATGTGAGCAAGGACAGCGGAGCAGAGGGCCAGCACCTCGGATGCGCATACGTTTATGCGCAGGTTTGCTTGATTCTCAAGCGGGCTGTGGACGGAATTCGGGCACTCGAGCGCTCGAAGCACGTCTGGCTGGGTCGCAATGGCCTCAGTAAGTTCATCCAGCGCTTAGCTGCTTCCATGCTTACAATGCAGACAAATCATCAGAGACTTCGCGCCAGCACCTGCCAGACGCCGCCGCCGTCTACTGCCTCCTGGGAAAGTTATGGCGCGTAAACCGCGACTACACAAAGGCTGCGGTTAACTACCTGGAGGCTTTGCGGTTGAATCCGTACATGTGGGACGCTTTCACGGACCTCGCGGATTGTGGTATGTCCATCTCGTTATCCGAGGACGAAACTGACTTTCCAGGCGTCGCTCTCCGGACCGCCAACGTCTTCAAGTTCTCGCCCGATTTCCTTGCCGGACTCCAAACCGTACGTGAAGATACTACAGCTCTATCTGGAGTAATCTCGTATACCCAAGCTGCGGCTCAAGGGGAGAATGGACCCCAAAATTTCGTTCTCAGCTCTGGCGATGACCCCTTCGCTCCTTCGACCCATACAGGCGAGAGCGGTATCGGCGGCAAGGGTAATCTTCTTTTCCAGCTCACCTCGAGTGCGCCGAACCTGGCGCTCCCAGGTGCATCTCGTATAGCAGGATGGGCTTCGCAACCTGAAACGATGGAGGACGTGACCATGACTGATGCAAATCCATTCCAGGAGGAAGTTCCGTCGGTCCCGGCACCACGGAAGAACCGCATGCAGAACTTCATGGAAGATCTGGTGTCTGATTCCAAAATCGGGCCGATGACGACTCGTAGCAAGTTCCGGACGAAGGCGGGCTCGGAGACGACTGAAGCTGATACATCGGTGCCCCCCATTACTGGCAGCAAGCGCACCGCCAATGGTCAACCTGCGGCTAACGGAAGCTCTATCGCTGGGCCGATCCGTCGCAGCCATCGCCTCTTGGGTGTTGGACGCTCTAACACGAGCGCGAGCGCGAAGGAAACTGACAAGGACAAGCGCGACCGCAAGCCGAAACCGGTCCCGACGCGTGCAACCCGTGGAACCGCTACAGTCGGCCGGGTTGTGAGTGGCAACCGCAAGCCTCCCGAACCTCTTGACCGCGACACTAAGGAGGGTCAGGTCAACCGGCCGGCGAGCGTGACCAGCCTCGCTAGCAACGCGAGCACGATTCGCGATCTTAGCTTAGCGAAGAAGGGCAAAGCGGCTCCGGCGCAGCCTGTGCTCACGGAGACGGAGGACCTTTTGCGTCCTGACAAGGATGCTATCACATACTTGCTCACCGTGCTTCGCAACATGGGCGAAGGGTACTTCCAGGTGCGGCGCTACCAGTCAACTTTAGCTCTGAAGGCTCTGAACGCACTTCCCAAGAACCAACGCGATACGCACTGGGTCGTCTCCATGATGGCTCGGTGCCACTACGAGATGGGGTCGTACAAGAAGGCGGCTGAGATCTTCGCCAAGGTCATGAAGATGGCGCCGCTCCGGACCGAGGGCATGGAGATGTACTCCACCGCGCTGTGGCACCTGAAGAAAGAGTCGGAGCTTGGTTTCCTTTGCCATTTCCTCCGCGACATTGATCGGCTGTCGCCGCAGACATGGTGCGCGCTTGGGAACTACTACTCGCTGACTCGGGAGCATGACAAGGCGGTGAAGTGCTTCAGCCGCGCCACGGATACCGCCCCGACCTTCGCGTACGCCTGGACCTTGGAGGGCCACGAGCACGTCGCCAACGAGGAGCTTGACAAGGCGCTTAGCGCGTATCGCCAGGCTACGAACGTCGATCCTCGCCACTACAACGGGTGGTACGGCCTCGGCCAGGTATACGAAAAGCTTGGGGATTATGGCGCCGCCGAGACCAACTTCCGTCGCGCTGTAGAGATCAATCCGAACAATGCGGTTCTGCTGACCTGCGTTGGGATTGTCTCAGAGCGCACGCACCGCATGGAGATGGCGCTCGACTTCTACACCCGTGCTTGCGATGTGGATCCCCGTTCGCCGAAGCCTCGCTTCATGAAGGCGCGGTGCTTGATGCGCGTCGGCCGCTACATTGAGGCGCGGAAGGAGTTTGATGTACTTCGTGAGCTTGCGCCGGATGAGGCCATGGTTCACTACAGCTATGGCCGTTTGGCGAAGAAGCTTGGGGATAAGAAGACGGCTGTTCGGTCGTTTTCGATTGCTCTTAATCTCGACCCGAAGGTATGCATTTCTGAGTACTGCTCTGATCAAGCTAACATTTGAACCAGGCGAGTGCGCATATCAAGGATGCTCTTGAGACCCTCGATGACGAAGATTCCGAGGACGAAATGTTTGACAACGGCGCCTAATCAGGTTCGCATACATCAACCACCTAATTCCGTGTCCATAATCCCCTCCCTCCTCAACTTCCTTTACCTCCACACCCTCTCCCTCCCGTATATCCCTATGACGGCAACCTGGATGCATTATTCATAGCCTACGGCGCTGCATGACTTCCTGGCGGATTATGAACGACTGGTGTCTTTCGAAACGCAGGACGATGGAGTATCAATGACCTGGTTTCTGTTCGATGCATCAACGCACTTGCGACTGGCATGGGGGCGAAAACTGCATCATTCTGGCATGGCGTTTATGAGATTTGTGCGAAGTCATTGACTAATGTTGCGTTATAGGCGTTTCGTCGGATGGTTCTCGTGTGGGCGCGGCCTTTGTGTACCTGTACATTAGTGCGAGTTTGCCTATGGGAAGCTGCTTGCTTTCGATGATGGCGGTTAGGATTGACTGGCGGTACAGCGTGATGCATGGGCGGCGGTGTTTCCCTGGAGTTGCATGCCAGGTGTACGATTACGATGCGAGCGTGTGTTGGGTCTGTACATGCCGTAGCAATGGACGGACATGACATGCCATGATGTGCAGATTTGCATCGTCCCGTGGTAGTCCTGCATGAGGACATCATGTGGTGCCTGTCTGACATGTGAGAACCTTCACGCCCAACAACAGCTTTTCAGTGAATGAAGCCGAACGACCTCCAACAACAACCCCATCCCATTCCTCACCTAGCCGCTGTAAACACACGTTTTTTCTCCTACAAGAGCTTCTATACATCCGTAAACCCCTTCAGTTATCTATTCAGCTGTTTGGATCTCCCCCCCCCCCCTGTCCCCAGCTCAAATCCCCTCCTCGCATGTGACGCTCAGACGCCGCAGATCCCCCCGGCCCCCGCACCCCTGCACCCCATCTTCGGGAGACCAACATCTCAAAATTTGCGACCACGAAAGGCATTCCTCCATAACCTCCCCCCGCGCCCGGCGCATCGCGACCTCACTTCGACCTCTACCTCCTCCGTCCTCAACCTGCACCTCCACATACCGAACCGCGCTACCTCCCATTATAACCGCGACCATGGTCCTCCTCACCTCCATCCTCTACGGCCTCCTTGCGCTGCCTTTGGTCCTGCACCTCTCCGCGGCGTTGCTGTCCGCCACGCCCTTCAGGCAACACGCGCACTATCCCACCTTCCTCGCCCGCTGCCTAACCTACCTCCTCTGTCTCGCCACCAGCGCCATCTACGGCATGCTCGCCAGCCTCATCCTCCGGGCCTTCGGAGAAGGCGGTCTAGGCCAATGGACCACGGCCCGCTTCTTCAAGTACCTAATGGGCATCACAAGCGGCGTGTGGGTCGAGGTGCTCCCCTCCGGAGCCGAAGGCTTAACCCGGCGACCAGCCGTGTTCGTCGGGAACCACCAGACGGAGCTAGATGTGCTCTTCCTGGGGGCTATGTTTCCGCGCTACTGCTCCGTGACCGCGAAGGATAGTCTCAAGTACACGCCGCTTTTGGGGCAATTCAGTAATGCCGCCCCC
>ML996701.1:739269-815436 GCA_010356995.1 Trichodelitschia bisporula
GTTCTTGGAATGATCACCGCTAACCCGCTAGTGTCCCTCTCCAAAACCGTCTTCATAAACCGGACCAACCGCGCCTCAGCGCTGGCCGCCTTCTCCTCCGCCGCGGCCACCATGCATAGTGCTCAACAATCCGTCTTCATATTCCCCGAGGGAACGCGCAGCTACGCGACCACGCCCACCCTCCTCCCTTTCAAAAAAGGGGCGTTTCATTTAGCCGTCCAGGCGCAGGTGCCCGTTGTGCCGGTGGTGTGTGCGAATTACAGCCATGTGTTGAGTTTTAAGCGGTGGGTGTTTGGGGCGGGGACGATTCCGGTGCGCGTGCTGGAGCCGATTGAGACGACGGGACTGGGGGCGGGGGATGTGGATGAGCTTGTGGAGCGGTGTAGGACGGCCATGGAGAAGGCGCTGGTGGAGTTGGAGGGGGTGAAGGGGGATGTTTTGGGGGGGAAGAAGGTTGTGTAGGGTGGGCGGAGGGGTGGTGAGAAGGGTGTTTGTGGGAAGGTTTGAGGCGTGGGTTTGAGGCGTATGTGGTGCCCGGTTATGGGAGTGCATGAGCGGCAGCATGGTGGGTGGATAGAGGACCGGAAGGGTATCCTATTCTTATGAATGTATGCATTGGCTGGCAATTGATATCTTCTCACGGCGTGTTTCACGCCTCGTGTTGGCAGAGAGGTGCCTGTGGGTTATGACGGCAAGCCGAACGGGAAGCCATCGCTGTGATGAACTCGGCACGGTCGGCAATGTCAACATAGACATGAACTCCTGCAAGAGGCATTCCCATCGCCTTATGGTACAGAATTACCCATCGCTCAAGCTTATTTCCGATTCCAAACCAGAAAGCCCGCCCATCCCATCCACCCATACCATCGTCCCAACGGCAATTTCCCGCCCAAAACTCCACGCTCAAAAGAGATTCCTCAAAAGAGTCGTTCCATTCCAGCCGTACTCCATGTTCCAGACATCTATCGAAAGACCGATCCCAGCCAGCCATACCAATTATCCCGATAACAGTTTTCCAGCCAAACTCCATGCATAAGAGATTTCTCAAAAGACCGAACCCGGCCAGCCATACCACCATCCATCAGCAATTCCCGTCCAACTCCACGTCCAAGTGAGGCCTCTCGGGAAATCCATCCCATCAGATATGCCCGCACTACCTCCTCTTAACCTCCACCATACCCCTCCCTCGCCCACTCACCCTCACCCCGCCTCCACTCGTCCCTTCTCTCCCCTGCGTCCTGGGTATCATGAACACAAGCCCGTCTCCAAACCGCCCTACTACCCGTCATCAGCCTTGCCGCCTCACTCCCTCTCAAATCAACTTACCACATAACGCACCTAACCGGCACCGGCGCCGTCGCCCTCCACGCATCAAAACACGCTCTGTGCACGTTGGCCCCACACTCCCCCTTACACCACACAAGCTGCCCGAGCCCCGCCCCCGCAAGCGGCGCCGCACAAATTGGACACGACGCCTGCGACGTCGGTTGTCGTGCCGCGTGCGTGAGTGTACAGGACAGCCCTGTCGGGGAGAGAGAGGGCGTGCGGTGCGCCACCGAGCGCGTTGCGGGGGTATTCAGCGACGAGTACGTGCGCAGCGTCGGAGTCACGCGCGGCGTCCCATGTGCCGAGGCGGCCGGCGCCGACGAACTCAGCGCGCCTGAAGTATCGTAAGTCCTCCGCATCGAGACATCATACGACCCCGGCGGCGAGTACTCGTATGCGCGCCTCGTCGAGGTATCGTATGACCCCGGAGTCCGCTCCTCCGGCACGCGGAGCATCCCCCGCCCGCCGCGCCGCTCCCAATCCACAACCTCCTGGCCCAGTGTCCTGGTCACGCCGGGCTGCGCCGGGGACGCAAGCACGAGTACGACGCCGGGCGTGCGGCGGGGCGGGGAGGAGGGCGGGTTATTGGGCGGGCGGTCGCGCGGGCGGTCGTGCGGGCACCATGGCGGGGTGGTCATCGTATTCGCGCGAGGCTAGCTAGCGCGGGGCTGCGCGGGGGCGGGGCGGGCCGGCGCGTGGTGCGGGAAGGCGGTACGGGTGGCTAGTATGAGAGGGAGGCGGGTGGTGGTGGTGGTGGTTGCTTGGAGGACATGCGGTGCGAGTGTGGAGGAGTGCGGATGGCTAGTGTGCTGTATATACGGTATTCCATGGTTTTGCGCGCCGCGTGATTGCGTCCTCCAAGTGCGCCGTCGTGGTGGGTCGCGGCGAGGGTGGGAAAGGAGGACGCCACGGTGGGGCCCCCTGCGGATCGAGAATACGTGCAGCGCCCACGACTGGGGTGGAGTGACGAAGGATGAGGCGTGTGATAGGGTGTTTGAGTGGTGGATTGCACCTGTTTGAGTTGCGGGTCCGGAGGGAGTGCACGGGAGTCGCGTGGGGAGGCTAAATTTTCGCCGAATATCGCTTTTCTTCCATGGGCAATTCGCTTTTCGCACTTCCAGGCCTATCGCTACGAACTGCATGTTACATGCGAACCGCTGCGAATCTTGACCGCTTCATACACTTTCAAGTTTCTTAATTGGATGTGCTTCCTCCGGTTCCAGTAAGAAGGGTCGAGGAGGTAAGGGAGATCCTTCTTCAGAGACCGAATACTGTTTCAGTATGTCGGCGGCACAGCATTCACCCGCAACTGCAAGAGATGCCTCTTCACTGCGAACCGAACGGTCTCGACCATGCGCTGGGGCGCAACGAGATTGACCGCTTCGGCAAGGAAATTTGCGACGTAGTGCTCGGAGAATGCGCCGTGATACAGTTCTCGTCAAGTCGACCAAGTCTTATTTGTGGAAAGGACTACCCCAAGAGTACGGTACCGAGTTCGTGATGGTCATTTGGCGATGCGGAAATCGCACGCACAACTCGTAGGGCGTCTCAATTATCTCGGCGGTCGTGCTTCACATACTCTTAAAATATCTTTTCCGACAACCTTCCGACCAGCGCTGCTGATCTCTCACCATTGAGGAGGAGCTTCCGGTTGACAACAGCGTAGCATGAGCGGGCCCAGGAAGCCAGTGTGAAAGTCCAGTTCCAGTTGGCGATCTGGCCAATTCGGAAGCCGCATCTCGATGTGCTCCAGCTGAAATTTACCATAGTCACTTAGAACTAGGTTACGCCTCCAGGCCGTCTGTCGGTTGGCAAACCCGCCCCTACTTCTTGCAGTGCAAGAGAGCAACACCACGCATCAGCACAGAGTAGTCGAAAAGGTTCGATTTGGCGATCGCTCTTCCGACTCGGAACGTCAGCCCTGATATTTGAGAGAAGAAGACCCGCGCAGCCGGGTCCTGAGGAAAGGTTGCACAAAGTCCGCCACCATGTTCGTGCAGAGGCAGCCATGTTCGGCTTCGGTCGCGCGTCTAACACAGTACAGTACGTCCGTACGCAACCTACTCGCGTCAGGCATGCTGCGCTGCCCTCTCCAGCGAATAACGGAACTTGAGCGAATGGCATTCCGAGCTCTCTTTGTCACCCCTAAGCCATCCCGCTACAGCCAGAAAACGGGCGCTGCAAGCCCGTGCAAAACCGATATTCAGCGCATGTTGCCTCCATGGTCGCTGCAGGGGTATGTCAATTGGACTGCGTAACGGTGCAGACGCCGTACACGCGACGTATCGGATGGGAGACCGCAGGTGTCTATGTATGGGTTACGGCGCTTGTGCTGCGGTAGTCCGGGGGCGGCGGCGGGTGGATGCGCGGAGGAACTGTGCCACCCAGGTGCAGCGCGGTCTAGGGTGGCCGCTTGGGGAGACGTCCCGACAGGCCGGGCCGATGTATTGTCGTCTTGTTTGGATGCGCGGATAGGAGACGGCGACGCGGGTGATGCCGCTGGCCTGGATGTGCAAAGTAGCTCAAGGTGACGAGGAATTTGGCACACAAGACATGTCTCTATGGTTATCGCACATCCCAATCATCAGTCGAAGGGGAATCTTGTCGTGCTTGTCTCCCAGGGTTGGCGTCGAAGCCGTCGTATTGCGTGAATTCCGACATGACCGATTGGGCGAGGGGATTGTTCCTATGCGGTGTGGATGAGTGATGGTGGAGAAACACGGAATGGAGCTGAAGTTGTCCTTTGGAGACATGAGGTTGTGGAGAGGCGACGTTCTTCAATGAGAGAGCCTTGGTGCCTGTTGCGCCCGTCGAGCCCTGCCGCAACGATGAGCAGTCCCCAAGCGGATCAAAAATAATTGTGTGGGTAATATACAATTAAAATGCTCCACGTTGCATCAAACAGGTTGTGTGGTCTAGTGGTATGATTCTCGCTTAGGGTTCACCCTGAGTTCCACTGGAAACATGCGAGAGGTCCCGCGTTCAATCCGCGGCACAGCCCTGTCTTTTGTCTCTTTTTGCCGTGCTAAACGATCACTCCCGGGCTTTCGGATCGCGTCGGGACCGATAAAAACCGGTTTCGGGCAGCCGGGAGGGAGAGGGAACTGTGGCCGAGGAAATGTACCGTGTCTATTTTTGTCATTTTCCGGTAAGGTTTTTGGTAGAGATCCGGGCTATGCTTACGGGCGCCGCGGAAAATCCTCCATGCCCACGGGTGTCGCGGAAATCCTCCCATGCCTACGGGCGTCGCGGAAATCCTCCAATTGGCGCCAAAGGTGTATAAGCGCGCTGAAGCACCGGCTTGAGTCTTTGTTCATCACCACGCACCTACCGAACGACCCACGTTTATGAGGCTGAACAGGGCCAGCCCTAGTGCTTAGCAACCCGGACATCAAGTGTGGCGTCAGCTCCACCTTCGGCCCCCACACGTCAAGTTCTGACCGTGTGCGACCGTTGAGACAAACGTCTGCATCCTCTCTTTCAACATCCGATTCTCTTTCGATATGCCATCCTGGTTGCCCTCCACGCCGTACCCGGCAGCTAAAGACGGGTTCTGGGGGCCTGTAACTTCGACGCTGAATTGGTGCGAGGAGGTACGTCACGTCACATGTGCGGTTGCGTGTTCTAACCGCGTCTAGGACTATTATGCCTCGCATTACTTGGCTGAGATAGTTAACTCGTTGACGAACCTCATTTTCGTCGTGCTGGCCTTCAAGGGCATCGCCAATTGTCTCCGCAATGGGCATGACACCGTCTTCGTCGTCGCCTTCGTCAGCTACCTCCTCGTCGGCCTCGGCAGCTTCTTCTTCCACGCCACGCTGCTGTGTACGCCTATGCCCTACGTGCTTCAGCTACCAGTCTACTAACCCGCCCCAAAAGACCCAATGCAGCTCGTCGACGAGCTCTCCATGATCTACACCACCAGCATAATGACCTTCGCCCTCTTCACCCGCGCCGCCGCCCGCCCCGCCCGCCTCTTCTTCGGCCTCCTCGTTGCCTCCCTCGCCGCCTTCATCACCGCCTACTACGTGTACCTCGGCGACCCGCTCTTCCACCAAAACGCCTTCGCCGTGCTCACTGCCTTCACCATCCTCCGCAGCCTGTACATCATGGAGACGCGGTTGCGTCCGTCGCGCCGCTGTAAAGACCTGTCCCTTACGCCTGCCGAGCAGGCCCGCCGCGATGTAAGGGATGATGTGATTGTGACGACGATGTGGCGCTTTGTGGGGCTTGCGCTCGCGGCGGCGGCGGGGGGGTTTGCGATTTGGAATCTGGATACACTGCATTGTGACGCGATTCGGCGCTGGAGGCACCGGGTTGGATTGCCGTGGGGTGTGTTGCTGGAGGGGCATGGGTGGTGGTGAGTTCTCGCGGCAGTGCGGTGTGATACGGCTAGAACTAATTGGGCAGGCATATCCTCACGGGGATTTCAGCGTATTATCAACTCATGTGGGGCGTGTGGTTGAGGTATTGCCTGAATGGGCAGCAGGATGATGTCGAGATGGTGTGGCCGTCGATGTGGTCTGTCCCGGTGGTGGAGAAGGTGAGTGCGAAGAAGCGCAACTGATGGCTTGCTTCGGCATGGATGGTGTGTCCGGCGTCGATGGTAAGCTTTGGACTCGGTTCTTTTGGCGAATATACACGCATTGTACTTTCCTGTCCCCCTGCTAGATATCATCATAGAGAACGTTCCTCTCGTCCGATATATTTTGTACTGTGTACCCACCAACCATTGTCATGGGCCCACTTATCTCGCTAGGGCTTCGTACCTTCCTCCCTCCGCTCCACCGGGCCACAATAAGGGTTTGGTATTCCGCTCGTTCACCATCAATAGGCCGCGTGGCCTAATGGTAAGGCGTCTGACTACGATTCCTACGGGTTGTGATCAGGAGATTGCAGGTTCGAGACCTGCCGCGGTCATTTTTGCTGCTGTTGCGGTTTGTGGCGACAAGGACACTTGTGGTTGCTTCGAGGACTGCTGTTATCGTCTCGCCGCTCGGCTTTGAGTTCTTTTTGCTGATAACTTCTACATATATTCGGACTCAGCCATGAGTCACCTCCGATGTAGACAAGGGAGGAGCATTGTTATGGGAGGAAGAAGCATGTTTCTCTTGGGAAAGCACAGGAATGGCCCTTGCTTACATAAGGATACTCCTTCCATAAACCCATCACGGTCCGGTGGCGCTGGGGAGTGGAGGAGGGCTGAAGGGTTAATTGTCACAGAGGGGAGGCTGATGAAGGATAGTACACAATAGCATTCCCAGCCTCGCGCAAGAAACCCTCACGCAAGAGGCTGAAACCCAATCCGCCCAACTCCCACCCCACGCCCCTAACCCAAATTACAAACCTCTATGCACCGCCACGCCATATACAAAAGCCCGTCCTGATCGCATTAACCTTGCTTCGGCACCCCCGCATACATCTCCACCGGCGTCTGCTGACTATCCCTAGGTAGTCAGCCCGCCATTCCAGCGTAATATCAGAATCAGTAAACAAACCTATGCTGCTGCTGCTGCTGCTGCTGCCCCTGCGGCCCATACCCAAACCCCCCATGCGCCTGCCCCTGCGGCGGCGGGCTATCAAACCGCGGCGAGTGCATCCCGGGCATATACTCTTGCCCCTGCGGCGGCGCATGCCCCGCATACGGCGGCAGGCTCATGCGATGCATATCCGCCATCTTCACGGGCACATACAGCGTGCCATTCGGGCCCACGATACCCTCGGCCGGGGCTTGCGGCGCGGGCGACATGGGCGGCTGGGGCGGGATGCCTTTGGACTCTGAGAGGGAGCGCCGACTGCGGGCGCGGCCGATGAAGAAGAAGAGCGCGGCGGCGAGGATGATGATGAGGACTACGCCGACGACTACGCCCGCTATGGCGCCGGCGGGGAAGGATTTGTGGTGGTCGGAGTCCGAGGCGGCGGCGGCGGTGGGCTGCGTGCTGCTGCTGGGTGTTGCGGTGTCGGTTTTCGAGGCGGTGGAGGCGGAGGCGGGGAGCGTGCCCTCGGCGGGGAAGGGCTCGCCTGGGTTCAGGGCGAATTGCGCCTTCGCAGCCGCGTCCTTGTGCTCCTTGAGGGAAACGGTTGCGTTCGGGTTTATGACCGCGACCATCTGGTACTTGATACAAGCGTCGGGCGCGGAGCAGTAGTAGAACAGCGGGGAGGAGTCGTTGATGCGGATGGTCCAGCTCGGTGGGTCGTCGAGGATGGCGTCGACGGGGTGGAAGCCGGAGAAGAAGCCGATGTTGCCTTTGCCCATGAGTTCGTAGGGGACGCAGGGCGTTAGGTATCTACTATGGTTAGGGGGGAGGGGTGGGGATGTGGGGTGGGCTTACTCGGCGCGCACGACGCTGTGGTTTGCGGGGTAGAAGTTGAATTTCACGTAGCTGCCGACGGGGGCTTGCACGACGTCTGGCACGAAGCGGTGATCGCCGCGGCCGACGGTCACGGTGAAGGTTGCGGCCGCGCTGGAGGTGGACGTCGTCGTCGCGCCCAACGTAGAGGTTGTGGTCTGGCCATTGGCGAGCAGGGCCGCAGAGCCGAGTGCGAGGGCGAGAAGTGAAGTCCTCATGATAGGATACTTGCGGGATGGAGCCCAGGCGGCAATATACAAGCCGGCGAAGGATGTCGTGCAATTAAGAGAGGAGTGGGATGCAGAGGTTTTGGGACGAAATCAAGGGTTGGCCCCGGGTGTTTGTACGTTGGTAGGACGCCGCGCCCGTCCTCGCTCTCGTCGGTCAATGTGTGGGCGCATCGGACAGCAGGCTAGACCGGGCCTCCCTAGAGCAAGGCGTCCGCATATACGCTTTCTGGTACGCCTCAGGCTGGGCATCGTGGGCCAGAAAGGGGATAGCGAAGACATTTACGAGGGCTGGTCGAGATACGGTCCGTGCTGGTGGACAAAGAAACGCCAGTTCATAAAACATATAAACTATAGGATGCTTCAGCCACTGTTCTATTCAGACACCATACGCACTGGACGACGAGATTGAAGTCGAGAGTGAAGGAGAGAAGACGAAAAGGCTGCCCGTCTTTTACAAGGCTCAGAGGGGATCCCGGGCATCAGCAGCAGCGAACACGAACGCGGCCAACATTTACTGGAGTTGGGGGCGGAAAGGCTGAAGTCTTGGTGTTGAAAGGATCGAGCCAGCCGAGGCTTGGCTGCATGGTATAGCGGTGATTCCCGCGAACACTGCCAACAAAAGCTCGGCACCCAACACCAGCGACGGCGAGGAGAACGGCAGCCCTGCTCACCGATACGAGCAACACTGAGATTGAACGAGAACCTCGTGGAGATTCTTCCGGCTGAATGTCCGATTCAGCGCGCAAGTCACTATATGATGCGCGGCGTGGGAAGTGACAAGTGATGTCGTGAGAACTGCGCGATGTCCCCGGTCTTGGTGTTGAAGTCGGTGACCTGGAACCTGGTTCTTCCCCGCCGAGCCCCTAACTCCTTCGCGTCAAACCCTATTTTGGGCCACGGCCTGACTTCAATCTCGCATCCCAGCCCCCCGCCCTACCGGTTTCTCTACAATACTTATATTCGTCAACTGCGCCTCCGCTTGCAAGACCTCCGTCATGGTCGCGCCTGAATATGATTCCTCTTTGTTCCGGCACCAGCCACTTGGGGGCGGGTAAACGGTGGCTCGACGGCCACGATTGCTGCGGTTGCGGTTCTGTCGGCTTGGGCTAATAGCCGTTGTCCAGCGCTGACGCCGAGACCGTAGTCGTTCTTGATTGCTGATATGTATAGCGTGTGAAAATGGGGAAGTACTCCGTACTGGTGGCCTTACGCAGCAATGTTAAATACAACTTACTGTTGTAAGAGCCATGAGAGCGATTCTTTGACGACCGAACGACACAGCCGATGGATTAACATTCTGACACAACGGCCGGGTACGCAGAGTCGCCTTGTACAGCAGGACGTGCGATGAAATCTCCACACACCGTTCGTGGCTGTCCGTCACGGAATATTCCGATATCCCTCCAGACTTCTTTTTCCAGCGCTCTGCTTGTCATGACAACCAGACATCATTGTTTGGTTCGGCTTTGAGTCAGCTCATAATGCACAGCTTCATCGCTATTCCTGCAGCAGGACAGCCGTGAATTGTCAGCTTTACGGCGTGCCCCATGGGGATCTTCTTTTTGTTCCCGCGTATTGTAACCCCCACCGTGGCCACGAGGTCGGATTCTCTCGGGCCAAGTGCGGGGCCGTTGGAGGGGTAGTCGCTGTTGTGGAACGACAGTTGATGAGAGCATCTGCTGCGGAGTGTATTCCGGCTATGTTAGTGGGGTACTGTGAGGCAATGGACTTGCCTGACTCCGTGCGCCAGCAATTCGTGGATCTCTTTCATTAGACATTCCCTTGACTGAGGAGGGCAGTTCAGAGCATTGCATGTGGTACGGGGCTAAAGCAAGACCAGTAAAGAAGAGTCGTCTGAGGAGAATCGAATGAGATGAAGCTCGGCTCTGGAAATATATTCTCCTCCCAAAGGCCGCACATGAACCTCATGTACCCTCCAGCAGACCCCACAGCGAGCCTCTCAACTATCCATCTAGATCACTAATCCTCATTCCACCACCATCTCCGTCCGCGAGCTTCGGAGCTGCTTCCTTCCTCGGTATCCCATCAGCCCCAAAATAGCCCCACGTGGTGCCTCTGGAGCCCTGCCAGCACACAAGATCACAACAACCCCATCTGGCAGCTAATCTCGCCTCTTTCATCTATCCCGTCAGCAAATATGCCTCAGTTCGTATTCGCCCAAATGAGCATTAATGTGGGTAAATTAACGGCCTTATGTCCTACCACTCGGCTCGTGGCGGCGATATTGGCCACCGAGGTACCTATCAATGGGAGAATACAGCAGCGCAGTTGCTGATGAGAACAGTAACACAATGTTGACTTCGAAGCTTAGCAGCGACTGCCATCCAACAACAACAACAACTACTACTACTACTACATCCATCAGTCAGAAAGCGCCTTCAAAGAGCCGCGAGCTCCGGTAGGTTAGACACGGAGTACGACAGCAACACCATACCACGTTCCACGATGCATCCCAACCAGGCCACACTACGGCCGATTCCAAATTCCCCATCTATCAAATTAGCCTTAATACCTCCCCGCACTCTCCCTTGAGCCCTCAAAAATGCCCCAAATCCGTCCTCCCAAGCCCCCGCTAACCGGCGATCATAATACCACCTCGTACACCATCTAGAACCATTTCATTCCAGAACTTCTCCGCGCCAACTCCACCAATCCTCTCCTGGG
This sequence comes from Trichodelitschia bisporula, assembly GCA_010356995.1. Taxonomy (NCBI): domain Eukaryota; kingdom Fungi; phylum Ascomycota; class Dothideomycetes; order Phaeotrichales; family Phaeotrichaceae; genus Trichodelitschia; species Trichodelitschia bisporula. Next base: position 749,861 of record ML996701.1, read on the forward strand.
CCAAGCCGATCTGCTCTGGGAAGCACCCGGCTGGAAGGGAGCATTTAGCCCGCCGGGCCCAAGTATAGAGCCTCACGATATCCGAGCGATGGGTGTGCGCTATGAATACTTGCTTGGTGATGCTGTGCTGATGATGATGCTATTCACGATGATGCCGAGGCGGAGAAAAGAGGGAGACGGATACGGAGATGACTGAAGTCGGCAAGCGGCGGGCGGCCGTGAAGAGACAGAGCAGGAGACGGTATGTATATAAGGGGCCGAATCCTCCACCTAAGAAGCATCATCACCAGCAACAGCATCCTCAGCATCCTCAGAACCACCAGCACTTCAATCCTTCAATCCTCCCACCAACCAACCACCCAATCAACCAAAATGCATTTCTCCACCATCCTCCTCGCTGCCCTAACCAGCACCTCCACCATCGCCGCCCCCGCCCCGGCCCCAGCCCCAAACACCCTCTCAGCCCGCGCCACACCCCTCATCGACCTCTGGCAAGACAGCGGCTTCCTCGGTCTCAAATTCACGGGCAAGAGCAACGTCGGGACTTGTGAGAACCTGGCTGGCAGCGGGTTTAACAACAATGTCAGCAGTGGGAAGGCGAAGCCCGGTTTCAGGTGCACGATTTGGGTGTAAGTGGTCCAGTGATGAGTGATGAGAAAGGGGATGTGGCTGATGAAAACAGGAACAAGGACTGCGATGGCACGGGGTTTAGCTTCAATGCTAATCCGGGGAGCAATCAGTTCCCGTCTTGGATTGATAATAAGAGTAGTAGCTGGAAGTGTGTTGCGGCTTAGGCTGGGGGTGATATGGGGATGGTGAGGGGGGTGGGGAAGTCGAGGAGATGGGGAAGTTGAAGGGGATGTGGAAGGGAGCTTGTTTGGATTAATATGCGCTTCTTGTCGGTCATTACTGTCACTGCATAGGGTCAGAGTTTGAAGTTGTAAAGCTTTGCATTTGTCGCTATCTCGAGGCCTATGTGACCACTATCTGCATCTCAAATCCTACCCAGATTCTAGATATCTCCCGCGCCCAGCCCAGTTCCGAGATCAGCAGTAATCATAACACCTAGGCAGTGGGAAGTGGGTTGACCGGAACACCAACCACAGTGTCAATCGGCACCTCCAGCATCCTCAGATCCACATTGTTGTCCATCCCACGCTGCGGGTTCAGCATGTAGAACATGCTCGCCGTCCAATTGCCCATCGAAAACAGCGTCCCGACGTAGTAAACCCCTTCCTTGAAAGGCTGGGGCGGCAACTGAGCGATATCACGGCGCTGAATCCGATTGTAGGTCGGCAGATCCACGAGGCGGTTCAGATGTTGGTCGTCTGGGTACCGCCCAAAAGAGCGATACGCTTTGCCCAGCGGAGTTTCCATCAGAGGGACGGCGCGACGATCTGGGAGGCGCAAATTCGACAAGTACCCGATGCGGACCTGGTACTCATCCGAGTGCTGCAAGTCCATCCAGACGGCAAAACGAGGGTTGTCGCACAGATTGCCGTGCTTGAGCAAGAGGCCCTCGGCGGTCCAGTTCGCCGGGGAGACGTACGTTTGCTGTGCTGGAGCGGATGTGTCCCAGTCAAGGCGGCAGTGCGCTTTGTCCTGACTGTCACTCGTAACGTCGAAGTCCAAGTGCCCGGTCGAGTCCGAGAGGTTGCCGATGATATTTGCGACGTGGAGCGGGGCCTGCTGGGTCGCTGCCGTGGTGTACGGGATGACGGCCAGGTTCAACATCTCCGCGTCACGGAAGTACTGCCCGCGGAAGATCGGGTGGTCAGGCGTATTGTGCTGGCCCGACATCGTCCAGTTCATCTTTTTGGTGATGATCTCGGACTGGTCACCGGGCTTGAGGACATCGGTGACACTAAGGATATCAATATATGGAAACGAAATCTAGGAGATGGGAACTTACTGTCCAACGGTAGTATCGACAAGCCCAATGGACAGGTCATAGTCATCGCCACGATTGACGTTGTCCAGGACACGCCAGTACGTGTTGTTGCCACCAGCACAGTGCGTCCAGATCTTCAGGCTGTCGACGGGGCCGCTGCCAGAGCAGTTGCGAAGACCGGTGTACACACCCTTGACATCTTGATACGCAATCGTGAAGCCAACCGCAAGGTTGGATGTCCCCGCAAGGCTGGCATCATTGACGGGAGTGCGGAATTCCCAGACAGTCGTCGGAGCATCGGTGATATTGGAAGACACCGGAGGCACAGGGAGCGCCAGTGCCGGGAGAACCAGGGCTGCGAGCAACGCCAAACATTTCATGCCCAGCATCGTGAGAGCTTGATGGAATGCGCGTGAAAGGCGGACGTAGGCGTGGACTTTCACGTGGATGTAGGCGTTGGCGTGGGCGAAAAAAGGATGGGAGGGTAGATGATGGCGATGAAGACGTTGATGTGAAAGCTAAAGCCGAATGTCGGCATTGAAGTCCAATTCACCAAGTAAACTGCGGCATTGAAAAAAAGTCACAGTTAGTCGCTGCTTCTTCAATGAGAAGCCGCCTCAAGGGCAAAAATGGCAGGAACGCCCTCACGGTTAGCTTAAGTCTGTGATTGCAGTCAAAAGAGACAACATGACTATTGTACATTGAGAGCTGCAGTTTTGACTGTATATCCGACCTGGCAGACCTGATAATGACCACGAGGGTTATGCTGCTCGATGTTGGCCGCACTCAATGGATCTCCAGTCGAAGTCAAGTGCTGATCGAGAGTGATGTTCTGGTTCTGCGCTTGCGCAGCGTCTCCGGCTTTCGCTGCACTCGGATCTGCATCCTTGGTCTTACCTGTGTCATCATGAGTGGTATTTTCATCGGCCTTGTCCTTCGATCCGGTGGTTGATTTCGACATCGGCCTAGTTTGCGCTCTACGCAATGTTAGAGTTCTTACTCGTAACAGCTGAAAAGGGCATGAGAGTCATTTACCATGTATAATCGACTACCAAGGGAGATGTCTCCGTCAGCGAGGACTTGTATAAAACTGCTTTACTGGTATACAAGGATCGAACCCAGTATATATAAGGTGCTCCCGATCACAAAGACTGATGGTTGCTGCTTGGGAGACGTTTTTTTCTTGACAATAGTGTTCGGCGGTAACGGTGTCGGGATGTCAGCCTTGACATCAGGAGCAGTGGAAAAACCAGTTGTTCTGCCGCGAGCATGGCCTTATTACGCAGTCAACTAGGCATGGAGAGGGCAACCACTCGCCTCGCCTCTCGGCCAAGCCATCAAGATCGTAAGTCGTAAAGCAAGCATCACGTATGGGTATCTCAAACTCTCACGGCGTCGAGCTCCTAACCGTCCCGAAAAAAAGAGTAAAGCCCAGCACCAGTTCAACCTTTCAGAAGGTCACATTGATGGCGTGTACCATCCAGTAGGTGCAGCTAGTATCCCGGTCCATGCGGCATATAGCCCAGTGTGTAAGCCAATTGGTCCGGAAATTCTTATATAGGTCGTGATCCTCAGGATTCTGGCCCAAGGCTCAGCCCTTGAGCAACGAAGGACCAACCTAGAGGCAAAGAGACGCGCAGACAGGCGGTCGGAGTTGGTGGAGGTGAGCTCAGTGGAAATCTCCTTGACATGCTTCTCGAGATCCTGGTGCATCATCCATTTCCTCTTGAAGCTGAGTTCGTGTTTCTGTGAAAATTTAGAGTTCATCCTCGGAAACTTCGTTGATCTCCTTGTATTGCTCAGCGTCGTCAAGCGTTTGGTGCAGTGGAGCGTGCGGTGCAAGACTCTGGCGAAGCTGCTGCTCTGACAGGCGACCCAACATTATCTGTATCGCGTCCCGATGGTATTGATGAATGGTGTTTTGGCGATGACATGAAGAAAGGAGCGAAGCAGCTCGTTGACGTTGTCGCCGACTTCGGTGATGAGCATCTCGCCGAGCTCATACTTGAAGTTCTCGCTCGCCTTGACGTAGTGGCGTCTAGGAACTCCTGTAAGGTTATGTAGAACTCGCACATGAGGGTAGTCGTACTTGCTGTTGTGGTACTTGCGGGGCTTGACCGGTGTTGGGTGAGTTTTAGCTATACTTGATGTCGCTGAGGAGATTTGATATATTTTTGTGAGTTGTTGGCTTTGGAATTCTCATGGCCTCCTCCACGACTAACCTTATGAAGAGTACCTCCATCTCGGAGCTTTGAGTTTGGGTCACCGAACGCGGCCCTCAAACGGCCGGCAGCTGGAATGCGTGAGCAAGCAATATCCGAGGTTCATTATTCGTGAAGATCGTGACCGATGGTTGCCGGCCGTTTGTCACCGCCAGGATGCATGTCGTTGGCTGATGACATCAACGCCCAGCGCCGTATATGGGCTTCCCCGCAAACACTCCCGGCCCATGCGACATCCAACACCAGCCAGCACTCCATCAACTCCAACGAGACAATGCATTCCCTCTGACCATTTTCGACAAGCACTTCAACATGCCCAACTCATACGATCCCCAGCTCGTAAGAAGCACGCGTTACGATCTACCCGTCGGCGGCTAACCCCCTAGGACGCGTTCGAGCTGTACCATCTCTCGCAAGAAGACCCCCCAAAACCCGCCCTCCTCTCCGGTCCCGCCCTCCCAGCCCTCGGCCATGCCGTCTCCGGCGCAGCGGGCGCAGCCATCTCCACCGTCCTCACATATCCCCTCTCCCTCGTCATAACGCGTCTCCAGGTGCAGCGACACCTACGCCGGTCCGGTGTGAGCAAAGACACCGTCGAGTACCGCAACATCGAAGATGCACTGCGCAAAATCTACGCTACAGAAGGAGGAATAAGCGCTTTCTACGCGGGCGCCTTGCAAGACACAGCAAAGTGCATGACAGACTCCTTCCTCTTCTTCCTCGCCTACAACGTCGTCCGCGCAAAGCGCCTCCACGCTCACGGGACCAAGAAACTCCCCGTGCACGAAGAGCTACTAGTGGGCATGCTCGCCGGCGCCATATCGCGCTTCTTCACGACGCCGGTGCAAAACATCGTAACCCGTAAACAGACAGCCGCGATGGTGGACGAGGACACCACGCGCCAGACGACGCGCGACATTGCGAGGGAGATTCACAGGGAGAAGGGGATCGCCGGGTTCTGGGCTGGGTACAGCGCGACGCTGGTGTTGACGCTGAACCCCGCGCTCACCTTCGTGCTGCAGTCGGTGCTGCTGCGCGTGCTGGTGGGGCGGGAGAAGAGGGATGCGCCTGGGGCGAGGATTACGTTTCTAGTCGCGGCGGTGAGCAAGGCGATGGCTAGCTGCGTTACGTATCCGTTTTCGTTGGCGAAGGCGCGGACGCAGGTGGAGGGACGGGGGAAGACGGCGACGAGCGTGGAGAAAGACTCCGTGGTTGAAGAAGCAGAAGAGGGAGCGAAGGAGGTGGGTAGGACGGCGAGGGAAAACGTATTTACTGCGGTGCTGCGCATTGCGAGGGAGGAGGGCGTGGGTGCGCTGTATCAGGGGTTGAGTGGGGAGGTGTTGAAGGGGTTCTTCTCGCATGGGTTGACGATGCTGATGAAGGAGCGCATTCACGCGGTCATTATACAGGTTTACTATGTGGTTTTGAAGCTGCTGAGGCGGTACCCGAACCCGGAGGAGATGGCGCTGGCGGCGAAGGAGCAGGCACGAGAGACGGCGGGCAATGCGGGAGCGAAGGTTGTGGCTGCGGGGGTGAGTGTGTCTAATGCTGTGCAGGGCGTGGTGGAGAAGGGGCAGGAGGTTATGGAGGGCGCAAAGGACAAAGGGCAGGAGGTGTTGGGAGAGGTAAAGGACAAAGGACAGGAGATTTTGGAAGAGGCAAAAGTCAGAGGACAGGATGCGTTGGATAAAGGCACGGAACGGATAGGGTTTTGGGAGGATCGTGACATTTGGGATGATTATCTTGATCCAGATGACGAGTAGTCTTGATTTTACTGTAGGATTTGCGGATTCATGGAACGGTCAAAGGAAACATGTAGTTTTAAGCGTGTGTATAAACAGAAGGGCTTTGTACAAACAAAACAATAGGCGACAATGTGGTTACCGATTGAAGTTTAGCTCTCGCTGTAGGAACAGGACATCTCGTCACACCGTTTCCACCCGTCGTTCCGGTCGCTCAAGTCACACATACGCGTTCGTTGCACTTGCGTCCGCTTTGCAGCAAATTCACTGGGCGCTGCACCACGGGGGGGAGTTCTCGGGACACCTCTGTTCCTCCACGCAACCAGCGCCAAGCCCAACAGCCCCCGTCACAAGCATTCGGCGACAACAACTTCGAAACAACCAACGACAACCCGAACGGAGACGCTGCATCGCCAACCTCCCTAACGCCACAACCTCCCCGCCACGTCTACTAACAGGACGGAATAGCGACATCTCAGAGTCTTTTTGTGACTGAGCCAATCCGCAAAACTACGTCGAGCGCAGGTCCCGCCTGCCCCGCAGAGGATGGAGCGCATCTGATCATTCACCAACCCCCGGATCAGGCAACACTAACAATCGACAACAGCACCACGCAACGACACCTGCGACTATCGGACCGGCCGGGATACTTGAGGACTACGCTTCGCCTCGCTGCCGGTTTTCAACTTGTGCGATAACGGCTGCAATGGACGGTGCGTCGTCGCCGGCGCCCAAGGGGGGCGTCGAGGAGGAACTCGCATACTACAAGACGCAGTACGAGCAGCTCGAGCTCGAATTGCAGGACTTTCAGCAGTCGAGCCGAGAACTTGAAACGGAGCTCGAAAAGGACATTGAAGCGTCCGAGAAGCGCGAGCGACTGTTGAAGGAGAAGGTCGAGAGCCTGGGCTTCGAAGTGGAAGAGTGGAAGGTGGGAGTCTCGGACCCACTTTCGTACCATATGCTAACTGTCGCAGACCAAATACAAGCAGTCCAAGTCGGAAAGCAACACGGCACAGAATGCGCTGCAGAAAGAGATCACGACACTGCGCGAGCAGAACCGAAACCTGCAATTCAAGCTCCGCGACATCGAAGTGGCAAACGACGACTTCGAGCGGCAAGCACGGCACCAAACATCCTCACTGGAGGATCTCGAGTCCAAATATAACATGACAATCGAGCGCGGGGTCATGCTAGAAGAAGAACTCAAGCACGGCGACCAAGAGCGCGAGCACCTCCGCATCGAAACCCAGCGCCTGCGCGACGAACTCTCGGACCTCAAGATAGAATCAGAGATCATCCAGGAAAAGCTTCGCCTCGCGGAAGGCGCCATCGCGCGGCATCACGACCGCAAGCTGCCCCCGCTGGCGATGAACACGATGCGGCCGCGCTCGCCGCTGTCCGAGGGGTCTATGTCGGCGACCACCCTTCCGTCACCTACGACATCCAGCCCGCCGCACCCCAAGCTCATCGCGCAGGCTACGCCGCCGTCTCCTCCGCTCTCTGACGCATCTGCCCCGCCGCGTGTCAATCCAATCACACCCGCCCGCCCCCGCGGAACCATCGACTCGCTCACCACCCCTCGGCCCGCGCAGCGCCCCCGGCACTCCCGCGGCCCATCCGTCAGCATGGCGCCCCGGCCCGCGCCTACTACAGCAACAACCCGCCCAACAACCAAACGCCCCCCCCGCCCCTCCCTCTCCGCCGCCGAGCCGCTCCCGCGCTCAGGCTCGCTCTACCAAATCCGCGGTCTCATTGGCAAAATGGCCCAGCTGGAAGCCAGGGTCCACACCGTACGGTCCAAGCTGCCAGCACCGACGAGTACACCACCGCGCGCGTCGCCGCGGCATGGGCCTGTGGGTACGGCTATTCCTTCGTCGGTTACTGTGCGGAGCGCGCGCAAGCGCACGAGTGGGAGTACAGCGAGTAGTGTGGCGGAGTATCCTACGTCGAGTCTGCCGGTTAGTCGGTTGTCGCTTGGTGTTGGGGCGCGCTCCGCGCCGACGGATCCGGGGAGTATTTCGAGGCCGAGTTCGAGGGCTAGCGTGGCTAGTTCAGCGGGCGGGGCGACGTTGTCTGGCGTTCCGCTGTCTGGATCTATGGGGGGGGCGGCGAGTGTGGGGAGTCAATTCGCACGCCCACCGAGCCGCACCTCCCGGCCGCCCTCGGGGCTCGGACAGTACTCGGCCATTCCCAGCGCTTCGGCAATCCCGGATCACCCCAGGCGGCCACGGAGCAGCATCAGCGGGAGCTTCAAGGCTATGCACGGCGAGAGCGGCATCGCGCCCCCGTCCTCCATTCTGCGGACAAGTACGCCTGGTCCGCGGATGCACGGGTATAGCCATTCGCAGAGTGCAAGTGTGGGGGGCGGGGAGGAGGGGGTCGGGGTGGGCGAGTTTGTGTTTGTGAATGCGGGGAGTAGGAGGGGGACGTTGGAGAGGCAGAGTGGGGTTGGGATTGGGAGTGGGATTCCAGTGCTGGGGAGTGGGATTCCGACGCCTAGGAGGAGGAGTGGGGGGGTTGGTATTGGGGGGACGGGGGGGAGGAGGATGAGTGAGGGTGGAGGGGTGGTGGTGACCCAGGATGGGAGTATGCCGCCGCCTGCGATGAGGGGGAGGAAGTTGAGTGAGGTTGGGGAGGGGTTGTTGGGGGAGACGTATTGAGATTTGGGTGGGTGCATTCTTGTGTCGCTGTATCTAACCAGGGTTGTAGCCTACGTTGGGAGGCATGTCTTGAGCTTTTTTTTTTCTTGCTGTTATGCTGGGTCGGTACTATGGTGGGTGTATCTGGGCTGGCGGACGGGTGGAGTACGGGTTTTCTGCAATGTTGAGCTTGTGGGGGGTGGGATGGGTGGCGTGGTGCGGCTTGCGGATGCATTGTTGCTTGGGACGTTGTAGAATGCTTGTGGATGATTGGGGAGAGGGAGACAGATTATACCCTGCGGTCTGGCTGAGGTGCTGACTGTGGCGACGTGCGCAGACGCGTAGCTTTTTCTTGAGAATCTGATATGAAGAACTTGATTGAGGTGGTGATGATGATGGGTTGTATCTTTGAAAGAGAAGTCTCCGTCCAACTGACGGAGGAATATGGACTGGATCCATGTCTTAATGATCCCCCACAATATAATCCGTACGAATCCCATAAATCCCATCGCCAAATCCCATACGCCTACCCGCGGTTACCCAACTGTCGGGTACCTACCGACGCCGAACCACCCCGACGTGGACAAAGCCTGAGCATTGATGTGGGGAAGGCGCACATTACTTTTGGGAAGGAACATGATGTCATGCGCGCATGATAGGAGACAGGAGCATAGTAGGATACTTGACATTGTGAGGTGTTGATTCTTGAGAGTCTCTGACTCTCTTTGTCTTTGACTTCAACTTCAATTTTCAAAGTCGCCTCTGCACGTGAAGAGAGCCTTGCGCCCATTTACCGTAGAACTGCTTCTCCACGCACTCGACGCCTCTATCGGAACAACCTCCACCACATTCGCCACCCGCGAAGTAGAAATAAGGTTAAATGCCCGTTCCCATTGCTGGGGATGGGTTTGTAGGGCTGTGGTCTGGATGCACATATCGTACGATTTTATGACTTTGAGGAATGTCCGGGCTGGCGGGGCGGGCCGCTGGCGGGGGGCGCTTGGCGACATTGGTATCCGATTCGAGTGGAATGAGAATGGCATCGAGAATTGCATTGTGCTAGGTAAGAAGAATGGGATTTGGTTTCTAGTGGGAAGGATTATGATGGATGATGGGGTTGTGAGGTTGCGCGTGCCTGGCTGTTGTCTCGGAGGAAGCTACGATGGGCGGCTCACCTGTCACAGAACCTGGGCGACTTGACACCACAGAAATCACGTCGAGAAATTCGATAATATACATCAGAACGTGCTGCAGCACCTCGCGACTCGCATGTCACTTGTACACGCGCACCACGAGGCAATTGAAACGCGCCCTCCTCACACATGAGACAACAGCGACACAACGTGACAACAAATCCCTCGATATCGCGCTCAGCATCGCGATCGCCGATTCCAACGGGCCAGCTGTCCCCTTGGTTCTCGACGTCAGCCGGGCTCGAGCGTATTGGGAGGCGTTCACGGGGGCTGGCTCCGGGCGGTGGGTGCAGCGCGGGTCCCCGAAGTCCGAACGGGTACGGTGGGGGGCCGATGGGTGCGATGGACCGTACTACGATAGAGGAGGGAACGAGATGGGGTCGGTAACACAGATATCACGAAGCGGGGAGGAGGAGGCGGAGTTGAGCTTACTGCTTTCTTGCATGCCATGCGAGTGTGCAATGGGGAAGCGTTTGATGCACGTCGCTCGCGCGCTCGTTGTCCCTGGTAAACTGAGGCACGAGTGGCCGCAGGGTTGCCCGGGTCGCTGCCGATCAGGCACCCCGAGCCGCTTGGGCGTGGCGCTTTACCGTGCGGCTGCTGTGCGGCTGTGCGCGGTAAGCCTTTTCAACTTTGGGCGTCTCACGAGAGGCTGGGATCGTGCTGAGCTATTTTAGGGGTGTCGTGGAACTGCTGTGAGTTGCTGATGGTGCTTGGTTGATGATGCTGCGAGTGGTGGTCGTGGGGAGCCTTACAGTAGTGCGGAGCGGTTTGGATGGGCTAGCGGGCAGGGTGCAACGACGTCTGTTACCACACTGGATGGTTATGAGGATGGTAAAGGGTGGTACGCTGGCTGTGCCTTCTCCAATATCGCTATCCATATCAATTGACGGTTGATCGCGGGTTGTGCGGCTGAGGGATGGGGATGTTGGACAGGGTGGGGGGTCCGGAGTGGGGACGGGGTTGGGGAGGGGGGAGAGGAGAAGTGGAGTATCAAAGTTGCTTGGGAGAAAATGGAGCAGCGACGTATGCGGCTTCGAGTCTGATTGAGATGTTTCATCAGTGGCGTTGATCGGTTCGTGGCCTTCGTTTTTGCACTGTGGCCTCTTTGCTTTCCCGATTCAAAGTCCCAACGGGGCGATTTGGGGGACCCGCTGGCGAGGGGATGCGCTCAACAGTTTTGGTCGCTCATATCGGGGTCGACGGGTGGATGAGGACTGTTGGGACTTGGTAAGGTTTGGGGGAGGAGAGAAAGACACTGCAAAGAGATGAAGTTGGAGATGCAATGGAAGAGAGATCAGACGCCTCTTTTGTTTCCTCGACGGACGTAGTTCACCCTCTTTCTTGCTCGTCTGATGCGCCATATCCACCGTCGCACCCCCTCGTTCTCTTCTCCTACAGAGCAACCCCAATCTTCATCCGCACCTCCGCCAGATAGGTGGCCGAGCGGCTGTGCTAGACCACAATCAGCAAGGCGCCGGTTCGGACAACGCTAGAGCTCAACATTGCCATCGGAGTTGCCAAGACCTTCCATCCCCCCCAAAATAAATCTAGTGATTTCAAGGCTTCGCTTTCCTTTCTCACCTTCTTGCTTGATCTCTCACTCCCTCCTCAACCTGTCTGTTGCTGTTTCTGCTTCAGCTAAATAGTCGCTGCTAAAAGACTCCCCATCCTTCCTCCATCACCATCATCGTTCCCCCACTGCCCCAGTGCATCCTCCCGCCTTCTCTTTCCCCGCTATTTACCTCCACTTCAGCCGCGGGCTTACATCTTCTCTCCCTCGTGTATATCCAGGCCAGTCGGCTCCGAGCGTTGGCTCCTTTAGCACGTTGTAATACTCTTTCTTACCTTTCTGTTGAGCGTTGCCAGTGTGCCCGTAAGTGAACTTTTGCAGCTCTGTTTCCTAGCTGAACCCGTACGCTCAAAGTCAACCATCGGTCCGAACGGTTCCAACCCGTAGTAATCCCTAATCCTCTTTCCACATAGTCGACTCAATGGGCCTTCCCACAACCAGCATGACTTCTAAAAGTGCAAATGGCACCCCGAGCAGCAATGCCGCCAAATACGACCTGCCGTCTCACTTCATCGGAGGAAACCACATCGACGTGGCACCGCCGAGCAAGATCAAGGACTTTGTTGCCGCACACGGAGGTCACACCGTCATTACGAACGTCCTGATTGCGAACAATGGTATCGCCGCCGTCAAGGAGATCCGCTCGGTGCGGAAGTGGGCCTATGAGACGTTTGGCGATGAGCGGGCAATCCAGTTCACCGTCATGGCGACGCCTGAAGATTTGCAGGCCAACGCCGACTACATCAGAATGGCGGACCAATACGTTGAGGTAGAGACTTATTCCAGGGAGCATTTTGTGCGGTACTGATGAGTTAGGTTCCCGGTGGCACCAACAACAACAACTACGCCAATGTGGAGCTCATTGTGGACGTGGCGGAGCGGATGAACGTGCAAGCAGTGTGGGCTGGATGGTAAGTCGATCTGGAGATGAGAATTTCGTCATGCTGATCAGTGTTAGGGGCCATGCGTCCGAAAACCCCAAACTGCCTGAATCGCTCGCCGCGTCGCCGAAGAAGATCGTCTTCATTGGCCCGCCGGGCTCGGCCATGCGCTCGCTCGGCGACAAGATTTCCTCCACCATCGTCGCACAACACGCCGGTGTTCCCTGTATCCCTTGGTCCGGAACGGGCGTTGATGAGGTGACCGTCGACTCCCGTGGCATCGTAACAGTGCCAGACGATGTCTACGACAAGGGCTGCACACACTCGCCCGAGGAGGGTCTTGAGATGGCGAAGAAGATCGGCTTCCCCGTCATGGTCAAGGCGTCCGAAGGCGGTGGTGGCAAGGGTATCCGCAAGGTCGACAACGAGGAGGACTTCCCGGCCCTTTACCGCGCGGCTGCTAACGAAATCCCCGGCTCCCCCATCTTCATCATGAAGTTGGCGGGCAATGCGCGCCATCTGGAGGTGCAATTGCTGGCGGATCAGTACGGGAATAACATCTCTCTCTTCGGCCGTGATTGCTCCGTCCAGCGTCGCCACCAGAAGATTATTGAGGAGGCGCCAGTGACGGTTGCGAAGGCGGAAACCTTCCATGCCATGGAGAAGGCGGCCGTGTCGCTCGGCAAGCTCGTCGGCTACGTGTCGGCCGGCACTGTTGAGTACCTGTACTCGCACGCCGACGATAAGTTCTACTTCCTCGAGCTGAACCCGCGTCTGCAGGTCGAGCATCCGACCACCGAGATGGTGACGGGTGTGAACCTGCCCGCTGCGCAGCTGCAGATCGCCATGGGTCTGCCTCTGCACCGCATTCGTGACATCCGTCTTCTGTATGGCGCAGACCCGCACAGCGCGTCGGTTATCGACTTCGACTTCTCCAATGTGGACAGCTCGAAGGCTCAGCGTCGGCCGAAGCCCAAGGGCCACACCACGGCTTGCCGTATTACCTCCGAAGATCCAGGGGAGGGCTTCAAGCCGTCCAGCGGCACGATGCACGACCTCAACTTCCGGTCCAGCTCCAACGTCTGGGGTTACTTCTCCGTCAGTTCCGCCAGTAGCATTCACTCGTTCTCCGACTCGCAGTTTGGGCACATTTTCGCCTATGGTGAGAACCGGCAAGCGTCCCGCAAGCACATGGTCGTCGCGCTCAAGGAACTGAGCATTCGTGGCGATTTCCGCACTACGGTCGAGTATCTCATTAAGCTGCTCGAGACGCCCGCTTTCGAGGACAACACTATCACTACCGGCTGGTTAGACGAGCTCATCACCAAGAAGCTGACTGCTGAACGGCCCGATCCTACTGTGGCTGTCATCTGCGGCGCTGTCACCAAGGCTCACATCGCCAGCGAGCAGTGCCTCAACGAGTACCGTGCCAGCTTGGAGAAGGGTCAGGTTCCCGGCAAGGATGTCCTCAAGACCGTCTTCCCGGTCGACTTCATCTACGACGGTCAGCGGTACAAGTTCACGGCTACACGCTCGAGCGCCGATGCGTACATGCTCTTCATCAACGGCTCGCGCTGCTCCGTCGGCGTACGCGCGCTGGCTGATGGTGGTCTCCTGATTCTGCTTGGCGGAAAGTCTCACAACGTCTACTGGAAGGAGGAGGTTGGTGCTACACGCATTAGCGTCGACAGCAAGACCTGCCTCCTGGAGCAGGAAAACGACCCCACGCAACTGCGCACGCCGTCCCCTGGCAAGCTTGTCAAGTTCACAGTGGAAAACGGAGAACATATCAAGAAGGGGCAGACCTTTGCTGAGGTCGAGGTCATGAAGATGTACATGCCGCTGATTGCGCAGGAAGACGGTATTGTCAACCTGATCAAGCAGCCGGGCGCCACCCTCGAGGCTGGTGACATCCTTGGCATACTCGCGCTCGACGACCCATCCAGGGTCAAGTCGGCCACGCCCTTCCTGGGCCAGCTCAAGGACTTTGGCCCGCCTGTCGTCCTCGGCTCGAAGCCCTCTCAACGGCTCGTGTACCTGTATACCATCCTTGAGAATATCCTCAAGGGTTACGACAACCAGGTCATCATGGCCCAGACGCTCAAGGATCTGATTGACGTTCTGCAAGACAAGCAGCTGCCTTACGGCCAATGGGACTCGCAGGCTTCGGCGCTGCACTCTCGCATGCCCCAGAAGCTCGATGCCCTGCTCGGTTCCATTGTCGAGCGCGCCCGCTCGCGTAAACTCGAATTCCCGGCCAAGAACCTGCACAAGGCGTTTACGCGTTTCATGGAGGAGAACGTCGCGCCGTCGGACGTGGCGCTGCTGAAGTCCGGCCTGACGCCCCTCATTGACATCATGACGTCGTACTCGGAGGGTCTCAAAGTACACGAGTATGATGTGATGATCCAGCTGCTCGAGCAGTACTGGAACGTCGAGAAGCTGTTCTCGTCTCGCACGTCCCGCGACGAGGAGGTCATTCTCAAGCTGCGTGATGAGAACCGCGACAACGTCGTGTCTGTTGTACAAACCGTTCTCTCCCACGCGCGCGTCGGTCCCAAGTCGAACCTCATCACCGCCATCCTCGATGTCTACCGCCCCAACCGTCCCGGGGCCGGCAATGTCGCCAAGTACTTGAAGACGACGCTGCGCAAGCTGGCCGAGCTCGAGGGTCGACAGGTAGCCAAGGTTGCCCTTAAGGCGCGCGAGGTTCTCATCCAGTGCGCCATGCCATCCCTGGAGGAGCGTACCAGCCAGATGGAGCACATCCTGCGCTCGTCCGTCATTCAGAGCAAGTACGGCGAGACGGGCATGGAACATCGCGAGCCCAACTTCGACGCGATCCGTGACGTGGTCGACTCGCAGTACACCGTCTTTGATGTGCTGCCGCAGTTCTTCGCTCACCATGATCCGTGGGTCGCGCTTGCTGCGCTCGAGGTGTACATCCGTCGCGCGTACAGGGCTTATCTGCTCAAGGATATCCAGTACAATGTTGATGACACGCCGTTTGTCCTGGTGTGGGAGTTTGCCCTGCGCAAGGTTGGCCAGGCTGAGTTTGGCTTGCCGGCCGAGAACTCCTATCCCGGCACTCCGGGCACGCCGGCCAGCTTCGCCAGCGAGATCACGCCCAAGCGTGTACAGTCAATTTCTGACATGACCTACTTCAGCTCCAAAGAGGCCGAGCCCACCCGTAAGGGTGCCATCGTTCCCGTTGCCTTCTTCGACGACGCGGAGGATTCCCTGATGCGCGCACTCAACATGTTCCCGTCGACCAGGGTTGGCAGACCTTCCGGTCTGCTTGCCGATTTGTCGCGTAACCGCGGCGGTCCGCAGATCAAGGCCGATAAGGCTGAGGACCTGGCCGCGGTTGTCAACGTTGCCGTTTCTGACGCTGAGAGCTTCGATGATGAGAAAATTTTGGAGCGCATCCTCCCGATTGTCAAGGAGGTCCGCGAGGAGCTGCTCTCGCGCCATGTGCGCCGTCTCACTTTCATCTGCGGCCACAAGGACGGCACGTACCCCGGCTACTTCACGTTCCGCGGGCCTGCGTACGACGAAGATCTCAGCATCCGTCACGTGGATCCTGCTCTTGCTTTCCAGCTTGAGCTTGGCCGTCTTTCCAAGTTCAACATCAAGCCCGTTTTTACCGAAAATCGTAATATTCACATTTACGAGGCTATCGGCAAGGGCGCGGAGAACGACAAGCGCTACTTCACTCGCGCCACGGTCCGTCCTGGCCGTCTACGGGATGAGGTCCCGCTTGCCGAGTACATCATCTCGGAGGCTGACCGCCTGATGAATGACATCCTGGATGCCCTAGAGATCATTGGCAACAACAACTCTGACATGAACCACATCTTCATCAACTTCTCGCACGTCTTCTCGCTGAACCCCAAGGAGGTAGAGGAATCGCTCGGCCCCCTGATCGCGCGTTTCGGCCCCCGCGCGTGGCGCCTGCGCGTCACCGGCGTCGAGGTGCGCATCATCTGCACCGACCCGCAAACTGGTGCTCCGTACCCGCTCCGCATCGTCATCAACAACACGTCTGGCTTTATCGTCGACGTGGAGTTATACGCCGAGCGCAAGTCGGACAAAGGCAACGAGTGGGTGTTCCACTCCACCGGCGGTAGCACGAAGGTTGGCGCCATGCACCTGCGGCCCGTGGGCACGCCGTACCCGACCAAGGGTGCGTTGCAGCCCAAGCGCTACAAGGCCCACATCATGGGCACGCAGTACGTCTACGACTTCCCGGAGCTCTTCCGCCAAGCCATCGAGAACTCGTGGATCGACACCGTCAAGGCGCATCCGTACCTCAAGGAGCGCCAGCCGAAGCAGGGCGAGTGCCTCGAGTACAACGAGCTCGTCCTTGACGACCAGGATAACCTCGTAGAGGTCAACCGCGAGCCTGGTACGAACACCATCGGTATGGTGGGCTGGCTCGTCACGGCTCGCACGCCGGAGTATCCCAAGGGTCGGCGCTCGGTCATCATTGCCAACGATATCACCTTCAAGATTGGCAGCTTCGGCCCCGCCGAGGACCGCTTCTTCCACAAGTGCTCTGAGCTGGCGCGCCGTCTCGGCATTCCGCGTATCTACCTGAGTGCCAACTCGGGTGCGCGCCTGGGCATGGCCGAGGAGATCATCCCGCACTTCGAGGTCGCGTGGAACGACAAGAACAAGCCGGAGAAGGGCTTCAAGTACCTGTACCTCACGCCCGACAAGAAGAAGCGCTTTGAGGACAGCGGTCGCCGCGATGTCATCACCGAGGAGGTTGTGGAAGATGGCGAGACGCGCCACAAGCTTACCACCATCGTCGGTGCTGAGGACGGTCTTGGCGTCGAGTGCTTGCGTGGCTCGGGCTTGATTGCCGGTGAGACCAGCCGGGCTTACGAGGACATCTTCACCATCACCCTGGTGACGTGCCGCTCCGTCGGTATTGGTGCCTACCTCGTGCGTCTCGGTCAGCGTACCATCCAAATCGAAGGCCAGCCTATCATCCTGACGGGCGCGCCGGCCATCAACAAGCTGCTCGGCCGTGATGTCTACACTTCGAATCTGCAGCTCGGCGGCACGCAGATCATGTACCGCAACGGTGTGTCGCACATGACGGCCGAGGATGACTTCGCCGGCGTGTGCAAGATCGTCAAGTGGATGTCGTTCGTGCCGGACAAGAAGGGCAACCCTGTGCCCATCTCGCCCTCCGTCGATGTCTGGGATCGCGATGTCGTCTACTACCCCCCGCAGAAGCAGCCGTACGATGTGCGCTGGCTGATTGGCGGTAAGGACGACGAGGAGGGCTTCATGTCTGGTCTGTTCGACCGCGGCTCTTTCGAGGAGACGCTCGGCGGGTGGGCCAAGACTGTTGTCGTCGGTCGTGCGCGCCTCGGCGGTATCCCCGTCGGTGTCATCGGCGTCGAGGTCCGCTCGGTTGAGAACGTCACACCCGCTGACCCTGCCAACCCGGAGTCCATCGAGCAAATCACCTCCGAAGCAGGTGGTGTGTGGTACCCGAACTCGGCGTTCAAGACGGCGCAAGCCATCCGCGACTTCAACAATGGCGAGCAGCTGCCACTCATGATCCTGGCCAACTGGCGCGGTTTCTCCGGCGGCCAGCGCGACATGTACAACGAAGTCCTCAAGTACGGCTCGTACATCGTCGACGCACTCGTCAAGTACGAGCAGCCGGTCTTCGTGTACATCCCGCCCTTCGGCGAGCTGCGCGGCGGCTCCTGGGTCGTCGTCGACCCGACCATCAACCCCGACTACATGGAGATGTACGCCGACGAGGAGGCCCGCGGCGGTGTGCTCGAGCCCGAGGGCATCGTGAACATCAAGTTCCGCAAGGAGAAGCAGCTGCAAACCATGGCGCGCCTGGACCCAACCTACGCTGAACTCAAGGCTAAGCTCGCCGATGCGTCGCTCTCGGCTGAGCAGCAGGCCAAGGTCAAGGCTGCGATGACGGAGCGCGAGCAGACCCTCCTGCCTGTCTATGCGCAGATCAGCATCCAGTTCGCGGATCTGCATGATCGGGCTGGGCGCATGATGGCCAAGGGCGTGATTCGCGCGCCGCTGAAGTGGACCGAGAGCAGGCGGTTCTTCTACTGGCGCCTGCGCCGCCGTCTTAACGAAGAGTATATCCTGAAGAAGATGACTGGGGCCGAGGGCAACGAGGTTGGTGGTACCCGGGCTGGTCGCCTGGCGCTGCTGCGCGCTTGGTCGGGCGTGGAGCGGTTTGAGACTGCGGATCGCGATGTCGCGGTTTGGTATGAGGAGAAGCGCAAGGAGACGGCAGCGAGAATTGAGACCCTCCGCCGCGAGGGGGTGGTTAGCGATGTGGTTTCCCTCTGGGGTAAGGATAAGGAGGGGGTTGTGAAGGGGGTGAGGCACATGCTGTCCATGATGCCGGTTGAGGAGCGGGAGGAGGCGCTGAAGTTGTTGGCCCGCGGCTAGGGGGCTTGGTTTAGGGCGGGGACGGGGGCGGGTGCGAAGGCTCGCTCTGTGGAGTGTGGTGGCGAGTTTGAGGAGGTTAATCCCATCATGGAGGACGATGGGGTGGAAAGGAAGAGTGATGTTGTGAGGGGGAAGATTATGCGGAAGGATAGGGCGGGGAGTATCGTTGCGCCGACTGCTGAGGTGGTGGATGCTCCTGCGGAACAGGAGAAGGAAATCGAAAAGGAAAAGGAGGCACCGGTGTACGAGCCGCTCGCATCAACGGACGTCGGCTTGGTTGCCGGAGGGGTTGCTTTCGCGGCTCATGCGTGCTGGGTTATGGGTGTTGTTGCGAGTTTTGTTTGGGAGTGGGCTTTCTCGCTTTTGTGCTAATGCGTTCTTGACGTTTTTTGTTGCATGATGGATAGGGATGGTGTAGAATAGATGGTGCGGTTGTGGAGCGTTGAATGCATTGGCTTGACGATAAATTTGTCTTGTCGTGAGTGCCTGTGGTATCGTGATTGCTGATGAGGATTCCCTTCTATCCCAATTTTACTCAACACCTCTCCGCACGCCTGTCCAACCTTGCCAGCTGATAAAGGTGCGTCGTCTCCTCCAACTTTTATGTCACTCTCTTAAAGAATCGTAGACATCGTGAGGCTGACCGACTGCCTCAGATTACTGTGAGGCATGTGGCTCAGCCGTGTCTGATGTGGCTCGTATCGGACAAGTCGGCAACTCGGGTGCAAGGACTCGAGCCGTTCTCGGCCCTATCGCATGCAAACTGACGGCACGTCATGGCCTCCAACCAACCACAGCCCCCATCATCGCTCCATCGCACGCGATCCCGGCCTCACGACCTGCAGCAAAGCTCGAAGCACGCAGAAACCGTGGCAATGTCTTGCTCCGACGAATCCCGTCTTTTCTCCGCCCGCCGCCGGCAGGAAGTCGCGAATCCCATCTCCCTCTCGCCATCAAAATTGCCCCACTACCCCACTAAGAGCCTCAAACCTCACCATGTCCCTCCTCTCCAAACCCTTCAAGTGGCTCTACCATGAATTCGGCCTCTCCTCCGTCACGGCCACGGGCCGCGACGCCCAACTCATCATCCTCACGCGCTGCTGCCGCATGTTCGCCTACGGCACCAACTCCCTCATGCTCGCGCTCTTCTTTTCCGCGCTCGGCTTCGCAGACTACCAAATCGGCCTCTTCATGACTCTGACGCTTCTCGGCGACGTCTTGCTCAGCCTCTTCCTGACCCTGATCGCCGACCGCGTGGGCCGGCGCCGCGTGCTCCTCGCTGGGTCGGCGCTGATGGTCATGTCTGGCGCGACCTTTGCGCTGAGCGATAATTTCTGGATACTGCTGCTTGCGGCGGTGATTGGGGTTATTAGTGCGACGGGGGGGGATTTTGGACCTTTTCGTGCGATTGAGGAGAGTACGTTGAGTCATCTGACGGGCCCGAAGACGAGGTCGGATGTGCTGTCGTGGTATGTTATGATGAGCAGTATGGGCTCGAGCCTGGGGACGGAGGTGAGCGGCCGCGTGATCACCTGGCTCCAGGCGCGCGATGGGTGGTCACTGCCGGATGCGTACCATGCCATCTTTTGGGTGTACACCGGGATGGGGCTCGTCAATGCGATTCTGGTGTGGTGCCTATCCGACGCATGCGAGCTGCAGACCCCGTCCGGCAGCGACGAGGCGGCCGGGATCCTCCTCGTCTCGGACTCGGAATCGGACGACGAAGGCTCCTCCACGCCCGCTCCGGCGCCGGCTAAGAAGAAGTCTGGCTTCTTCAGCCTCTTCGCGGCGATCAGCCCGCGGACGCGAACCACGATGTACAAGCTCTGGTTCCTGCTCATCGTGGACAGCCTCGCGGATGGTATGGTGCCCTACAGCCTGACGAACTACTACATGGACCGCAAGTTCCACCTCCCGGCGAGCACGCTCGGGGACGTGACGTCCGCGAGCTACGTCCTCTCAAGCGTAGGCACTGCGTTCGCAGCGCCGCTGGCGCGCCGGCTCGGGCTGATTAACACCATGGTGTTCACGCACATCCCGAGTTCGCTGGCCGTGCTCGTTTTCCCCGCGCCGCCGGGGGTGGTGCTCACTGTCATTTTACTGTTTATCCGCACGGGGCTGAACAACATGGACCAAGCGCCGCGGTCCGCGTTCATTGCCGCGGTGGTGCTGCCGGAGGAGCGCACGGCGGTGATGGGGATTACGAGTATGCTGCGAACGCTGGCGAGTACGGCTGGCCCGACGGTGACGGGGGTGCTTGCTGGGAATGATCGGTTTTGGATTGCGTTTGTTGCTGCTGGGGCGTTGCGGTTGGCGTATGATTTGGGGTTGTGGGCGATGTTTGTGAATATGAGGGTTGATGGGGATAGGAAGGAGGAAGGCAATGATGTGCAGATGACGGAGGTCAGGAAGAAGAATGGGAGTACGGTGTAAAATGACGGGTGGTGCTTTTGGTAGGATGAGGACGGGGAAAGGGGGCGTTTCTGAATAGATTGAAAATGGCGAGGAGGGGTTTGATAGAGGCTCTAGTTCTACACCCTATATCCGTTATGACGCTGACTGTGCGTATCCCTATTGATGTTGTAGAAGGCGTGTGTCGTGATAAGAAGCTGCCACTGAACGCCGACTCCATGGCCCCGGGCTTGAGTTAGCTCGAATTTAGATGCGCATAGCTTCATGATGGAATAATTGATAGACGACTAGTTCCGCACAGTACCGCCCTAACAGCTGTCATCAACGCCGGATCGACTGTCTCTCTGCGCGGTGGGCACCTGATCATTCACTTGCATCATTCCAACATGAAGAGCGTTGGTGGTTTAGTGGTAAAATCCGTCGTTGCCATCCGAAGCAATTCGGGATGATTCGACGGGCCCCGGGTTCGATTCCCGGCCGACGCATTCTTTTGCCTTTTTGCTCCATTCGACGGCCCCTCAGGGCGTGCGTAGTGTACAAGCGTAGACATAAGGCAGAGGCGTTCCGATGTCAGAAAGGAGCACTGATGTAATGTGCTCACGATGGAAGGAAGGAGCATTGGTGGATACTTGGCAACATCATATATTTTAGTATCGAGCTTCACCTCTCTCTCTCTCTCTCTCTCTCTCTTTCTCTTCTTTGACTTCTATTGGACTCTTCACTGTCGCCATTGCGCATGTCAAGCCTTTCGTCCAGGTGTGTGGGTCGGCTCGGTTGATGAACACAGAAGGCCTGCCGCTGTGCTGCTTCTCGGCCCGGGAAACCGCAACGGCTGTCCGCAATCCGCATGGTGATGGAATTACCGGTTGACGGTACCGCCGTTGGGTCGGCCGCACTTGTTGTTGGGCTTGGGAACGCAGCAAGTGAGTGTCAGAAACGTTCTACGATATGGATCCTCCTGAAGTTCAGGTGCCGTCTTTGGCACCGGCCACGATTGGATGCCGCGTTTGTCCAACTCAATGGAGGTTGCAGATCTCGTGACACCGTCTCGCGCGACGCGCTTCCTTTTGCGGGGCGCATTTGCCTGTCACCGCCTGTAGCACATTCCATCTTCATCGACGACCCACCACTTCTCCACCTGCTGACCTTTTCCTTCACAATCTAGCATGTGCATTCAATGATGACGTCCGACCTGGACACGCAAGTCAAGGTACATGCCCCGCTTCTTCCCGCCTCCGTAAGCACTCCGGGTAAGGTTAATGGTGCTGGAGATGGGAGAGTCTCCATACAAAACTAACGGGACAGACTCTCGTCGCCCGCGCCGTCTGCTCCGTCCCTTTCCCCAACACCCCTTCCAACCCTCCAAGAACAACTCTCGAGCGTCTGCGCCAGCAACTCGAAATCGCAGAGCGTACGCATTTGGAAGTCCGGCACGCGCTCCCCCCTCATCTCTCCTCCCTAGGCTAACCTCCTAAAGCCAAAACATAGTAACCCTCTCCCTAGCCGCTCCCCCCCTCGCCGAAAACCCCGCCGATGCATCCCACTACCCGACCCGCGACGCAAGTGCAATGCAAAACATCCTCCTCATCGCAGGGCTAAACACACCCTTCCGCTCCTCCAAGCCCGGCACCCCGACCACACCCATCGGCGGCAGCGGGCCAGGCACATCCTACTTTTCCCCCTCCGCGCCCGGCACTGCCTCAACTCCCACAATATCTCAAGGTCGGAAACCCTACTACGCCCCCAAAGCCCCAGGGGAGGCGTACTTCCACCCCCCGCCTCCGCACCAGAAGTCTCCACTCCCGAGCGTAATGACCGACGCGGTCGTGGTCGTCCGCGCGTTGGACACGTATAATAGACATGCGGCGGTTGGGCTCCAGTCGTTGAAGAAACGCATCGAGGCGGAGAAGGCGCGAGAGAGGCACAAAGGCGCCGGTCATGCGAGAGGCAACCGGCGGCGTGTCAGCGCTGGGGCCATTGGGAGGACGCCCAGGGCGGGCATGGCGAGGAGGACGGTGAGTGCTGCTGGGCCTACTTCTGTGCCCCCGCCACCCCCTCCCCATCCCTCTCCCGGTTCCCCGCGCCTACGCAGAACGGATCCCTTGCCCGACACATTTTCTCGCCATGCCAAAGCTGACGAGCCTCCGCCGCCGCCGGCAGCGGCGGCGGAGGATCGGACTGAGCTGCCGCTTGATCCGCGTGCCGTTTTGCCCGTGGGTTTAGACCCGCGGATGAATTCGGCGCGGGCGGCAATGCTTCGGGGGGCGAGTCCGACTGACGAAGAGGATATGCAGCTCGATGAGCCGCGCAGGTTGGGGATTTCGCAGCCTGAGGAGTGGTGGGAGGCGAGGCCGAGAAGGGACGCGGAGCGGGATGTGGAGGCGAGGCCGAGAGCGGACGTTGAATGGGATGTGGACTGCTTGATTGAGAAGCAGAAAAAGGCGGTGAGCAAGCAGCATGAGAAATGGAAGAAGGAGGAGGAGAGGAGGGAGAGGAGTGGCAAGGAGAGTGGGGAAGTTTCGGAGGTGGACGGGATGGAGGGCGTGGAGATGACGGGCCCGGCGGTGCCGGTGGTGCCAGAGAGCGTGGAGATGACGGGCCCGGCGGTGCCGGTGGTGCCAGAGAGCGTGGAGATGGCGGGCTCGCCGGTGCCGGAGGGCGTGGAGATGACGGGCATGGCGGGGTCGGCGGTGCCGGCTTTTCGGTCGGTGGAGCTGTCGGCGGAGCGCCCTTCGAGTAGGGAGAAGGAGAAGAGTCCGGGGAAGGGGAGTCCGGGGAAGGGGAAGAGGAGTCCCGGGAAGGGGAGTGGGAGTCCCGGGAAGGAGAGCGGGAGTCCCGGGAAGAAGACCGAGGAGAGTCCGGGGAGGAAGTTGAATGGAGAGAGGGAGGTCAAGGCGGGCGGTAGTGTGGCGTTTATTGATCGGGGACGAGATCCGAGGCTGCGGCACTATATGGGGGGTGGGTGTTTGTAACGGGTATTGGTAACATGGTACTGGTGGGATGGAAGGGTTCACGAGCGACGCTTTCGGGTAGCGTTGGAAACGCTTCAATCGCGCCCGGCCGCAGGAGGGCCGGGGCACTACATACAGTACAACCAGCCGTCTACCTACGTGACCCCCATATCCGCTCCCGCGGAACCAAAAAGCGCCAATCCCGCCGCCCAAGAACTATGCCATACAAGTCGCCTCCAAAAGCCGTCACACATAACGATAATCACAAGTCCCCCACTCTCTTCACCGCGATCCGATCCCCCAGCAGCACACGCACCGCATCCTTCACCCGCCCCCCACCCCTCCGCCTCACCCACCCCCAGAATAATAACAACACGAGCAAATCAACAGCAACATGCCGCACCACCGCCCCTAACACCCCGCCCACCCACCGCACAACCCGAAACCGCACACTCCCCAGCACCCGCGCGCTCTCAAGCTGCTCCCGCAGCGCCGCGACTTCGGCCGTCATGCGCACCAGCGCGTCCTCCACGCGCCGCCGCCACCGCCCGTCGGACGCATTACTCTTCCTGCGCGTGAGCTTCGAGCTCTCCGGCGCGCCGTCCGAGCCCCTACTCTCCGGGTGCGGCGCCTCCTGCGCGGCTTGGCTGTCGGGCGCGTCGACGAATTCGTCTTCCTCTTCTTCGTCTCGCCGTCCAGAGTCGTCTCTCCGTCCGGAGTCGTCCCTCCGTCCGGAGAGCATGGGTTGGGGCGGCGTGTACGCAGGCGGCGGGCCCGTGAGGGGCAGGATGGGGGAGGATCCCGGCGAGGGGGAGGGCGAAGAAGGTACGTTTGATTTGACCTGGTCCCAGACGAATTCGAGTTCGGCGACGAGTTCGCGCGCGTCGGGGCTGTGCGCTGCGTAGCGCGTCATGGTGCTGATGAGGGTGGTTATGTACCGCCGCTTGGCCTCTGTCCGAGAAAGTCCAGCCTGAGAACTCCACGCATCCCTGGCACCGCATTTTAGCCTTTTATACGAGAGGTTTTTGGGAGGGGAGGAGGCGCACCACTTTTCGCGCGCCTGCCGCGAGCCCTCGTCGTCCCCCACCGGCCGCTCCATTATCCCCGCGACGTCGCCTTCCATGGACTGCTTGTACAGGCCGTAGAGGGAGAGGCGCACGGCGGCCGGGGGTTTGGTGGCGCCGGTGCGGATTTTGTTTACTGTGTTTAGGGCGTGGGAGAAGACGCGGTCTGTTTGAGGGGGTTGTTAGTGGGATACAAGGTGGGAGGATGAGGATGCGACGATGCGCGGTGATGGGGTGGCGGACCGACTGAGTCTGACATGCTGGGCGAGAGCGGGGGCGCGCATGCGCTGCGTGCGCTGGGCGTGGTGGGAGTGCTGTACGGGTCTGGAAGGTGTGGTGGATGTTGTTGTGCGTGGGCATGGTTGTGATGCGACGACGTGGTGAGGTTCAGCACTGGCGCATGGGTCGCCGGGTCGGTCCTCGGCTGACGGCGTTGCGGCCGGGAAGGGACACGCGATAGGCTGCGCCGGGCGGCGAGGGAGTACCGAAGGGATAAGCGGGGGATGGGGAGGGATTGGGTGGGTTTACTTGTGCTTATGGTTTATGGTACTCGTGCTATTTATCCGTTTTGAGGGGGGAGTAAAGTGTCTACTTGGTTCAGGGGCGGGTGTTGTCCGCGGGATATGGTTCGGCGATCTTGACATGTGAAGCTTCTGTGCATTGACTTTTCGGATGCGGACTCCAGTCCGTGACCCTAACCCTCACTACCGTACATGCGACGCGTCAAAAGTCTTGCAGTGGACAGCCGTCCAAGCTGGCTCCCATCTTCTCTCGCACAACATCCCGCGTTAACTTCATCAGTCGCTCGCCCAGTTCCTCGTCGTTCGCCATGTCGCTCCCCTTCTCCACGATCGCGGGCGAGCAGATGTATTCGCCCGACCTCTCCGCCCGCGTTGCCGCGTACATCGCACTTACAGCACCCTCGAACTGATCCTTCTTGAACGGCGCATAAACCATTGCATACCCTCCAAGCGGGTATCCATCCAGTATGTGCTCATAGCTCTGCCGCGTGTCCACGATGCCCGGATGCGTCGCGTTGACCAGGATGCGCGGATACTTCTCCCTCAGATGGCGGCTCAGATACTTCGTGTACAGAATCGCCGCCAGCTTAGACCGGCCATACAGCTGATTCGGACTGTACTCGCGATTCAACTCCTCCAGACTCTCCCACCGTACATCCTTCGGCGCCTGCTCATGCACATTCGACGCCGCATTCACAATCCGCACTACATTCCGCCCCTCCGCCGTGTGCTTCATCAGCGGCAGCAGATGCGACGTGAGCACAACATGCCCAAAGTGATTCGTTGCCATGTGCATATCCACCCCATTCGCCAGCTGCCGCGACATAATTCCGCGCCCCGCATTGTTGATCAGGATATCGAGCCTCCCCGCGTCCTTCGCGATGTCCCGCGCGACCTTCGCCGTCTGCGCCCAGTCCGCGAGATCGCAGCGGATCCAGCGGACGCGCCGCGCGGCCTCGTCGCCAAGCTCTTTGCGGATGGCGGTATTGGCGCCGTCGGCCGTGTCGCTGTGCCGTGAGAGGACGTAGAGGGCTTCGATGTCTTTGCTCAGCAGCGTGTGTGTGCATCCGTAGCCGATGCCTTCGGAGCCGCCGGTTACGAGGGCGACTTTGCCTGTCAGAGGGGCAACGGCGGAGAGAGTGAAGTGGGTGCCGCTGGGTGCGAAGGAGTTGCCGTGAGCAAGGTTTTCGGCGATTGTGCGGCGGATGGTGTTCATGCTGGTGTTGATGGGAGTTGTTTGACAATTGTTTGGTGGTCATGGTGGTGAGGTGGGGGATGACATCACCATGATGGCGGCAAGGTCGCGACTTTCCGTCTCCATCACCACAAAAAGACTATAATTACAACATAGCTAATGCAATAGGCCAGCCGTCTACCACTCCGAACCTGAGTCGTCATCATCATCATCATCATCATCATCATCATCATCCGAACTGCCCTCTGACTTATCCTCGTCCTTCTGCTCCCGGAACCTCTTAACCGCCGTATCATTCGACTCTTGAAGCATGAGCATGTTCAAGCCGTACTTCCCGCCGTCGACAAAGTGTGGTAGGTACAGTTGCAGGTCCGTATGGTCCTTCAGCGGGCAGCCGGGTAGTGGATCCGTAATGAGCACCTTCAGGACGACACTAGTTTCTGATGCCGCTTGAATGATGCGCTGCACTAACTTGACAGAGTCGGCATCACTCCCAAATACCCGCGAAAACGACTCCAAGAGAATGAACATCGTCTCTTTGTCCGGTAGCAGGCCGAGCAGCCGGCCAAAGAGTGCTATGCCGTGCTTGAACGTCTCCCGGCTCCGCTTGCTCCACTTGGCGTCGCTGAGGAATCCAAGATGGACGGTTGGCCGATGCTTTTCTATGAATGCCAGCAGCTGACCATTGAGACTCCTTAGAATGGCTATCGGGCCCGCATCCTCGTCCGTGCAAGACAAGTTCGTCCTCAGCCCGCAGAAGAAAGACAGCACCGGCGACTTGGCCCCTCTGCCGAGCGACTCCGCTAGCATAGCCACGGTGAAAGACATGGCATTTTTCAGGTCCGACGGAGGATCCTCTGGTTCAATCACCATGACGCAGCCGTCAGTCCGCGTCACCCATTCGAACATCTCCTGTGAGTTCATGATCCACTGCGCCTTGTCTTTCTCTCCCAGGCTGAGGTTCTCCATGCCGTCGAGACACTCCTTTATATCATCTGCGGGGTCGGGGTTGAAGTCGCCTAAGCCATCGATCCATTCGGAGACTATCTCCGTGTTATCTTCTACGGCGAATACGGAGCCGCTCGTGGCGCTTTCGATCGTTCGCTGGCGTTTCAGTCCAGAGAATACGTTCTCTCGTGCTCGATCGATGTCCACTGCTGGTGTTAGTCGCAGCCAATATTCCACCGCGTCACTTGCCTGTCCCGTCTACGGGATTGAAGGATGGATTCCCCGCCAGGAACTGATAGAACCCAGTATATACTTCCGCGTGCAGCTGCTCAAGGAATTTCTGATCACGGTGATCTAAGTACTTCTGGAGATTTTCCGCGATCAGCTTCATGCCTCCCTCGTTGCTTTCCTTCATTGCTGGGACCGTCAGTAACCTTAAAGCTCAAGAGAACCAACGACCTCACCTTCAAGTGACGCAGCGAGATTGACGACTATATCCTTGACTTGCTGCCCGTTCTCCTCGATCCTGCCCATTCGCATCTGGGCGCAGATGTTGACTTGCTCCTGGAACTCGGCTATGCTTGTGTCCAATCCAGCCAAGGCTTCTGTTATGGTGCCATTGTTCTTGAACTTGGACTTGAAATTCTCGCCCATGTTCATGGACAGCTTGTCGACGATGCGCTCGAGGACTACGAATATAGAGAGGAACACGGAATCGGCAGCGTATTTGAGCTTCTTTGACTGGACATGCACGCTGGATAGCTGCTGGACGGTGTTCAGCTTTCGCGGGATGTCGGCTAGGGCGCTCTGGATCTCCTTCCGCATGTTTTCGTGGTTTTCGATGCCCTGGTGAGTTAGATGAGGCCTCACGATTTCATAGCGATTGCCTAGCAATTGGCACCACTCACAGCAAGAATCACGGTGAATGCACCGCAGATAATGGACCCGTAGGTGTCGTTTGGCACAAAAGTGAGCAAAGTCGACAGCGTCGCTTTGTGCTTCGCAGTAGCCCTGAAGCACTTGCGGATAATGCGCATGGCTCCCTTTGTGCTATCCGATCCCTCCTTTCTCTCCTGAATCTTGGTTGCAATGGCGATGACATCCTCAATCTTGTAGTCCTTCGGATCTTTGATTTCGATGTTGAGCTTCTTATCCAGCTTCCGTTTCCTGAGCGTCTGGATGAAGCTGTTCAGCGTCTCCTGGAACACCTTCATCTGGGCCTCAGATTCCGCGTAATAGTCTTCACTGCGCGCGTCAGAAGGAGCTTCATTCGATCTTCAGAGCAAAGCCTACGTAGGAACCTCCGCCCGCGGCACAAATTTGTCTAGTTCCTCTACAAACTCCAAATTCGCACTCGAGGCCGCAGCCGGCCCCGCCACCTGCGCGACGATGGTTTCCCCACCACGCAACTCAACGTATTCGGCTACGGTATTCGTGAGCACCCGTGGGCGCATCACCAGCGGCTGCTCCTGCACTTGCGCCATGATGGTATCGCACTACAAGTGAGCGAGAGAAGCGAACCAGTGTAGACGTTTCTTCGACGTTCGTGGTTCAGAGGATCGTCTGCAGCCTTCGGTCGTAGAGCCGCAGCACCAGGTTCGAGCACTGCCCCGCCCCCGCTCGTAGCCTTGCTGCCTCTCCCCATGTCTGAGGCTGAAGTAAATTTCGGGCATGCATGGGGTTGGGGGCCTAATGCACGCACGGCCCGCGTCTGGCGCCATTATGGGCATACGGGCGAGCGAAAACTCGTTCTCTGGCCTGTCATCCGGCCTCACAGGCGTGCGGCGTCCAATCCTCGCTGTCGTGCTGCGGGGCGTCGAAAGTGTGAACGCCAGCCTTGTGTGAGGCACGAAACACGTTCCGTTGCAGAGTGATGGGCAGGCTCGCAGCTGCAGCTAGGGGTGCGGGTACTTGATTGATGTTGATACTGGAGGCCAAGCTTGACCGCCAGGAATGGATGAGTGAGGCAACTGTAAGTTTGGCTGATGGATCATGTAAGGATACTTGACGCCAAGAACGCCGTCCTAGTTGCAGCGGGGGTTTAGTTGGACGTCTTCGCTTGGGGATGGCGATACGGGCGGTTGGCTAATCAGCGAACCAGGGTTGCGGCTGAACTGCACCCACTATCCGGTGCGGGACGAAGCGACCAGACAGCGGGGAGGGATTGCGCCATGGCGGATTGGGCATGGCCGGGGTGCTGAATAGCGTTTGCCCGTTGCTGTGGTGCGGGGTGGTGTTACTCCGGTCAGTCCAGCACCTACAGCTAGCGGGGGTGGTTGGGGAGGAATCGTACATATTAGCGTAGCCTTGCTGTTTGGGCGGGGGCGCCAGAAAACTGGTAACTCTTTGTCCAGCTTTCTCGTGAACGCTGAGCGTCGAGAGTTGCATTCTACGAGAGAGTTTTTTATCGAAATGACAATGACGCCAAAGCAGCGAATGCCGGCGCCCAACGAGGAAGGTCCTACGAGTACGTATCCCGCCCCCGAATTCGAGCGCTGGCTAACAGCTTCAGACCCGGATCTCCTCTCCCCGGAGAAAGCGACCGACCGCTCTGGCACCAGCACGGCCAGCTCCGTCTCTGATCAGCTATCTACCGATGTCACCCCGCAAACCACCGTCTCTAGCTACTCCGGAGATGACAGTCCGACCCCCAAGGCCACAGAAACAGTCTTGACCCCCGCTCCTAGCGAGGGTGCTTCTACAGAGGCAGTCCTGGGAGAAGCTTCCGGCGAAACACTCGCCGGCGACGCTCCAAGCGGCGAAACCGAAGCCGGCAGGGAACCTGCGTCCGCCGAAGCCGCCAGTGGCGATGCTACCGCCGGAGCCGAACTGACTGCCGAAACTACAGAGGCCGGACCGAGTGGCGATGCACCAACCGGCGAAGATGCGGAAGCCAAAGACCCGCTCGACTTTTTGTCGCCTGAAGCGGCAGCGCAGATCGAGCGCATCACTCGTGCGATGATCGATGACAAGACGACAGAGAGCGGCGGCGAGGAAGATGAGGACTACAACGCCCCATTTGATGCCTACGGACGGCCTAGGTCGGGCCGCATCGCGAGCGCGAACCGGCTCAACGCCCAGACGCTCTACCGGCTGTATTTGCACAAACTGAATCCGTCGGTGAACTACAAGGGGCTGAAGAACGAGAAGGGATTCAAGCTGATCAAGAGCTTTGTCGATTACGTCCGCGTGCTCGAGGAGCGTGTCGAAGTGCTCGAGTCGCGCCGCGAGGAGCCCGAACCCGAGCGCGAGGAATCGGTTGTGCCGCCGGAGCCGGAGCCCGAGCCTGCGCCGCCGAAGGCGGAGGAAGAGGCTGTGCCGGAAGTGCCGCCTGAAGAGCCGAAGGAGCCGGAGTTCGATTGTACGCCGAAGTGGTACGATGTTGCGAAGCACAATTTCGGCCCCGATGGGCGGTACGAGGACGACAACCGCCAGGGGACGTATGCGAGCACGTTGGACGCTGAGGGGTTGATGCGTGTGCTTTTCCGCTGGTCGGACGACGTGGCGCAGAAGCCGCCGAAGCTGGAAGAGGGTGTGCAGCCGGATGGGCGTCACGTCGAACCGCTGGAGATTGGCATCTGCTCGGAGCCGATTGCTGAGTATTTCCAGGAGCTGATGGGGATTGAGAATGCGCTTCCTAGCAACTTGGTGCGCATTTCTAAGCCCTTCCGCCCGCTGCTGCGCAACCTGGACTCCCTGAGGGATCACTTGACCAAGTTGGAGGGGATGTTTGGGGACAAGAAGGAAGGAGATGCGGAAGGAGAGGCGGAAGAGAAAGACGAGAAAGCTGAGAAAGACGACAAGGAAAAGCCTGAAGGCGAGGAAGCTGAAGTCGCAAATGCTGAGGAGAAGACTGAAGGCGGGGATGCTGAGGAAGAGAAGACGGACGAGATGCCGTACCCGCCAGGCCCAGAGGATGAGGACAAGTCCATCAAGTCGTATGAGCGTCGCCCCGCCCTCGAGCACTTCCGTGCCTTGATTCAGTTCGTCGACAAGTACTTTGCTAAGCAACTCAGCCTCCTCAAGGGCGTCAAGGCCGGCAAGGTCGCGCGCCTCGCGTTTGACAACCTCTGGATGCTCTTCGACTCCGGCGACAACATCTACTCCTCCCAACAGCAGGGCGGCCAGACACTGCGTGGCGAAGACGATGAAACGCATGTCAGCAAGCGGCGTGACGTGCCACAGGCCTACCGCGTGCTGGCCACCATCGGGGGCGTCCCGCTTCAAAAAATTCTGGCGCCGCGGAGCTTAAACACCGAGTTCGACGCCATGGACGACTTGTTCTTTGCGCCGTACTATCAATGGCGGCCTCGAAACAACCAGTTCCGCGGCCTCGGGACGGGTCTCGGACAGCGCGCCGATAGGCGGCTAGGAGGACAACGTGGGCCGGTGCAGGCCCAGGAGCAGCCCAAGCGCAACTACTCGCAGCAGATGAAGGGGAACTACTCGCCGCTCTACGTTCACTGCTTCTACATCGACTTCGACGGCACCAAGTACGGCACCGTTACCGAGATCTTCCAGTTCAAGCCCTATGACGACGAAGTCGAGGTCCGCAGCCTCGAGGCTTTCCCGCTGCAGTACCTCGACCCTAACCCCGCGGCCTTTGACGACCCGGAGCGCTCGCCGGAGCATGAGGCCAAGCCGCCGCCGGAGCTCGACATGCTGCTTGAGCGCGGCAAGAAGTTCATTGACTCGACTGTCGTGTCGCACATGGCCTACGATGGCCAGACTGTCGGCGAGAGCCGCGAGGAGATCAGCAGTCCCGTGATTGTGGACATGAAGCTCGCATTCCAGGAGGCCGAGCGGTCGCTGGGCGACGCGAGCGCCGCGCCGCCGGAGTTTACCTCGCTCACCAAGTTCTGGCCGCGGATCCGAGAGCCGCAGTTCCATGAGTTCATCGGGTATGACAGCTGCACGACGCGGTGGTGCCAGACGCGCGACCACCAGTTCGATCACTACGAGCGGCGCCAGAAGAAGCTGCGCGAGAAGATGGAGCCGAAGATCAAGTCGCTGCTCGAGGAGTTTGAGACGGACAAAGCGGACCATCGCGAGGGTTTGAAGAAATTTAAGGAGTACATGGAGGAGAAAGATCTCGTGCGCTTGCTTCCGGGTGTTGTACGGGCCTTTGCACTGCGGAACCGCAAGTGGGTCCAGGTTGACCTGCGGAAGCTGCAGTACATCAAGCAAGCGGATGGCTGGAACGATCTTGTCCTTCCCAAGGGCCACCGGAAGATGGTGCAGGCTATGGTCGAGACACACACGTCGTGGTCGAACATGCAGCGCAAGGAGAAGGTCGAGATGGATCTTGTCCAGGGCAAGGGCAAGGGGTGTATTATCCTTCTGCACGGCGCGCCGGGCGTGGGCAAAACTTCGACTGCCGGTACGTCTCCCGGCACTTTCCTGATACTGCAATGCTAACTGGTCAGAATGCGTGGCAGCGTACACCCAGCGACCGCTGTACCCGATCACCTGCGGCGACATCGGCTACCTCCCCGAGATCGTCGAGAAGAATATGGAGCGGCACTTCCGGCTCGCACACAAATGGGGCTGTGTGCTGCTCCTCGACGAAGCTGACGTATTCCTAGCGAAGCGCAGCGTAAGTCCCATGCTCTCACCTCAGTCCCTCCTAACACCCCCAACAGAAAGACGACGTCAAGCGCAACGGGCTAGTCTCTGTCTTCCTGCGCATCCTAGAGTACTACTCCGGCATCCTGTTCCTAACCACCAACCGCGTCGGCGCCATCGACGACGCCTTCCGCTCGCGCCTGCACCTGACTTTGTACTACCCCAAGCTGAGCAAATCGCAAACCATAAAGATCTGGAAAACGAACCTCGACCGCCTGATCGCCATCAACGAGACGCGGGCGGCCAAAGGCCTGCCGCCGGTCGTCTACGATAAGAAGAAGATCATCAAGTGGGCGAAGAAGTACTGGGACGCGCTCAACTGGAACGGGCGCCAGATCCGGAATGCCTTCCAGACGGCGGTGGCGCTGGGCGAGTTTGCGAATACGAAGGGTGTGAATGGCACACCTGGGCGGGATGAAGACGCGCAGGTTTCACCGATCATGGATGTTGAGCATTTTGAAATTATTGCGCGGGCGAGTATTCAGTTTAATGATTACTTGCTGTTGACGCATGGGGCGGATGAGGATAAGATGGCGAAGCGGGATATGGTGCGCACCACGGAGCCGGTGAAGAGTAAGTTGTTCGAGTTTGAGGTTAGCTCGGATGAGTATGATTCGGACTCTTCAGACGAGTCGGAGGAGAATGATAGTGAGTCTTCGTCGTCGTCGGACTCGGATGCGAGTGAGAAGAAGAAGCGGAAGAAGAAGAAGGCCAAGGCTGAGGTGAAGGACAAGAAGAGCAAGGGCAAGGAGAAGACCAAGGACAAGAAGAAGGACAAGAAGAAAGAGAAGTAGACGAGGCCAGTCTGTTCTCGGGAGGTTGTAATGCCAGGTTCCCTTCAGCCCGTGGACTGCTTCTTTGGGCTCGAGATTTTTATCATTTGATGGATTAGGGACTGGGCCTGCATGGTTACATATAATGATCCTCACTTCCATTCGCAAGTGTGCTGCACTCATGTATGTGCCTGACATCGTGAAGTCTCACTGTGGGACCAGCCGCGCGTCGCACCCAGGCAGCAGCAAATCTTCCGTGCAGCAAATCTTCCGTGCGCCAAAAGCGCCTCACATATCCACAACAGGCAGCACCAAGCATATATAAGATCTCGCGAACCATGGCATGGTATATTGTATCTACATCTTCACCATGCCCCTCGCAACAATCGAAAAGCTGCCTACGGAACTGCTGCAGGAAATCTTCCTGCACGCGCCGGAGGTCAACCTCCCGCGCGCATCACCCATCCTGGCATTGAAACTCCAGCACCCGCTCATCTACCTCCAGGTCTGCGCCGATGTGTTCGAATACCCCCCGCCGCAGCGCAGGTTCGCCAAAGTCGAAGCGGAGGTGGTACAGCGACAAGCCGCCGTGTTCGCCATGCGCTGGATGACACTTCCCCTCCTACAAATCTACGTCATCCACCGCTCAGCCCGCACCCCTTGCTCAACACCCATATCCTCAATCTACGACCCGCCAAACAGAGTCACTAAGACTCCGCCATGGCTCCATTGCGGCATCCCAACCCGCCTCCTCCACGGCCCCTGGACGGCGGACAAAGTCGCGTTCCTCGACTTTCTGCTTCACAACCTGCATATGCGGCTCGACCGGACCGACCGCACCGTTGCGGCGATAGCGAGCCAAGGGAAACGCGATGCCGTACTAGAGCGGAATTTCGAAGTCGTGCACCTGCTGGCGCATGTGCGGCGGTTGGGACGCCCACCGACGCGGGATCTGGTTCGCTTCGCGGTGATAGAGGGCGAGTGCGACCGGAGCATCGTGTTTGCGCTGATGGTCGCGGCGAAAGACTGGCGGACGAGTCGGTGGGAAGATGCGGAGCTGGATGAATGGGTGGAGCGCGAAGAGGCAAAGGGTAATCCCAAGGCGGCATGGCTGCGGCTCAAGCTGATGGAGATACGAGCCGGCGCGAAGAGCTATCCGCAGGCTGAGACCGGCAACTACGAGTTGCCTGGAGACGTGCTACAGACCAAAAAGGCAAAACGTTGGGTAAGTGATGTCCGGGTTGGAGAATATGCAGACTGATACATATTAGTGTCTATGAGCTAGCCGAATTCTCGCTCGCCGCCGTCGCCAGCTGTGCTTAGCCGGGCACACAAGCTCAGGAATACGACTGTCTCCGTTGCCGCGAGGTAGTTTAGCGTGTCGAGGAGAATCTTAAGGTGGCGGGAGAAGTTATCTTCAAACTTTTGGAGCAGATCCTCGAGTTTATCGAGCTTGGATGGATCGGGTGGGGCGACGTTGCCCGTCTTGGCCAGCTCTGGATCGGCAGAGATGATGTATCGTGAGAAAGAGGACGTGTAGTTGGCGTAGGCTGTGCATGTGGATAGGATACGTGAGTTGATCTGTGCTGTTAGCATCAAGTGAAAAAAAGGCGAAAGACGTACGCGAAGCAGCTTGGAGTTTGTGAGCATGCACTCCTTGAGGCACGTCGCAAGGAAGTCGACGTGGTCCTGCATCAGTTCGTCCACGGTGCGTTTGACTCCGGAGCCCTCCTCCTCGTTACCGCCGGTGCTTAGCCGGCCCATAAGCCCCTGCCAGTTCGGCTCAATGACCTCTGCTGTGCAGTAATAGATGAGCTGCTGCACAAAGATGAGCATGCGCGCGCGCAGCGTCCACGCTTTGCGCTTTGCCTGCTCGAGCCGCGGGTTCCCGCTGCGGTGTCGCCAGCCGACGACCTTGCTGTGGTCCGTCCAGGCGCCGACAAGCAGCGTCTCAAGGTGGCGCAGCGACAACAAGTAGCGAAAAAGCAACTGGTAGCGGGTGAGAGTGACACGGCTGACAACCAGCGAGAGGGGAAAAGGGACGGCGTAGTCAAGAACGAGCGCGTCGAAGCCGATGATTTTCGTCTCCTTCTCGGCGCTCGATTGCGTGGCAGGCGTATAGGAGGAGATGGCGCCAGTCGCCGCGTCCTGGTCGAGGCCGGTGACATTGACAATTTTCATCAGCCAGTCCGTGAGACCGATCTCATTCATCGCGACCTTGACGTCTTCTTTGTACGGATCCTCGGCGGCGACGCTCCCTGGCTGGCGGAGCACAATGTCGAGCAGCGACTGAAGCTTGCCGACGTTGACTTCGCGCGCAGGTTTCTTCAGCTCCGAAGCGCCGAGCTCGAGGAAGTAGGTGAAGAAGTCAGAGCGGTCGAGGAAGAAGTAGTGTTTAAGGGATCGGAGGCGGGCCGGGAGAGCGTGCGTCGTTAGGAGGAGCGCTAGAAGGGAGGAGTTGGCGTGCGCGTAGGCGCTATTGACGTTTTCAAGGAAGCGCGGATCGTCGAAGCTGGTCGGAACGTCCCTGATTTCCTTGCTCACGTTGACGCCACCGCACTCACGCACGACGTTGAGGTATTTGCCCGCGAGCAGTACCTTGTCCTTGACGCCCTCGAGTTGCGGCGGCACGAGATTGTCGCGGATGGTGTAGCGCTTCTCCCAGTACTCGTCAGTATAGTCCTGATCGAGACGTTCCCGCTTGATGCTCTTCTGCTCTTTTATCAGAAACTCGCCGTGCGGATCGCGGATGCCACCGTGATGCAGCCATTCATTGAGCATAACCATGTACGGCCGACTCGCCTCGCGGAGGAGCGTCGTTAACAGCGTCCGCGCTGCGGGGTCACCCGACATGGACGCAAGGCGCCTAGTGATGAGGCCAAGCACGCTGCCGCCTTTGCACATTTTCTTGCTGGCGCCCGGAGCGGTGCCCTTCAGTGACTCCAGTATGTTCTCAAGGTCGTCCGTGTCGTCGTCGGAGGGCGCGTCCTCTTCGTCGTCGAGGATCCCGTTGGCCCGCAGCAGCTCGATGGCTAGATTGTATAGTTGAGAAAGCATGTGGCTTGTCGGCTTGGTGTGGAGGTTCAAGACGTGCAGTGTGAAAGCCGAGTTTGTGAGCATCTGGTGCTCGAGCTGCGCCATGAGGACAAGGTAGTCTTTGAGCAGCTTGCGGACAGCAGCACACAGCGCATGGTTGACGGCGCCATACATCTCGCGACTTTGAACCTCAATGAAAGCCTCAACAGCAACGTAGTGCGATGCCATCCGCAGCATTGTGGTGGTGAGGTCCCGCAGGCTGGGATCGAGCCCGGGAAGCAGGCGGAAGGAGGGTCCGAGGAGCCGGTCCTTTTCCTCCAGTGGGTTATAGGTTCCGACGTAGCGGATGAACTGTCCCTCAAAGCCCATGAAGACGTACAGCAGGTCCTCGATAATGACCTTCTCCTGCTCCTCGAGGCTGAGCTCCTCCAGCGGGCGCGGCTGCAGCGACTGCGGGGCTAGGGACGCGAGCGGCGGGACGGAGACGCGAGATGCGAGAGGTGCCGTGGTGTGAGCAATGAGCGACGCCTGGGGACTCCATGCTGGAAGGTTAGCGGTGCCAATATTCAGGAGGAGTACACACGTTGGACCTCCTCCTCCGGGCTCTTTGGCGGGGGAGTATCGGCATTGCGGCGGCGCCTGTCTGTTTTCACAGGGCTGGTGGTGCGTACGGCGATTGTCTCACGGGTGAGAAGCTGACGCCTTTCCGTACGGCGCTCGGTGGCCTGCACGCGAGCCTGAGAGGCCGAGGACTTGCGGTCGACGGAAGACATTGGTGATGTATGGCGGAGAGAAGACGCGGTTGTGGCGCGAATTTGGCTGGTTGCGATGCGCGTTCACGTGTGGGGTCGCTTGGCAAGTTTGCTGGGCCTGCGTGCTTGCCCTGGCGCCTGGAGCTGTTGTCTCGAGCTCCACCACAGCTTGCGGGGCCGACTACATATCGACTACTACGTACAGCCTCACCCAAACTCTCTCATAATCTCCCGTAAATTTCGTTTCACACCACCACGATGTTCATTGCACGCTCAGAATACGGTATGTTGTTCCACTTTTGCAGCCTTCGCTAACGTTGCAGACCGGGGAATCAAGTAAGGCTACTCGCTACTAGACCGCCGTCCTGTACTGACCGACCACCAGTACCTTTTCCCCTGAGGGTCGTTTGTTCCAGGTGGAGTACTCGTTGGAGGCCATCAAGCTTGGCTCTACTGCTATCGGGGTACGTACCTCCGTCCCACAACACCCCACCACGCTGACCGCCAGGTTTCCACGGCCGAAGGCGTCATCTTGGGCGTCGAGAAGCGTGTGACGAGCACACTGCTCGAGACCTCATCTGTTGAGAAGATCGTCGAAATTGACCGGCACATCGGATGCGCTATGAGTGGGCTGCAGGCCGATGCGCGCAGCATGATCGAGCATGCCCGCGTCGAGAGCCAGAACCACGCCTTCCACTACAACGAGCCGCTGCGCGTTGAGAGCTGCACGCAGGCCATCTGCGACCTGGCGCTGCGGTTCGGTGAGGGTGCTGAGGGCGAGGAGAGCATCATGAGCCGGCCCTTCGGTGTGGCCCTGCTCATCGCGGGCTACGACGAGGACGGCCCTAGCCTGTAGGTGTCTTATCTCGGATATGAAATCAAGCTAACGCCGCAGGTACCACGCCGAGCCATCCGGCACCTTCTACCGCTACGACGCAAAGGCCATCGGGTCGGGGTCCGAGGGAGCACAGGCGGAGCTGCAGAACCTGTTCCACAAGTCACTCACGCTCGAGGAGGCGGAGCTGCTGGTGCTCAAGACGCTCAAGCAGGTCATGGAGGAGAAGCTGGACTCGAAGAACGTGCAGCTGGCGAGTGTCACCAAGGACAAGGGCTTCAGGATATACTCAGACGCGGAGATGGAGGAGGTTGTGAGCAAGCTGCCCAAGAACTAGTCTAGATTTCTATGTACTAAAACGGATTGTCCTCGGGCGCGATTTCCACCTTGAAGTAGTCGCCAAGAATAGGCACCTTTTCCATGATGTCCATGCGCACCCGTGGCACCTCAGCAAAGAAGAACAGCGCGAAGATACCGGCAGAAGCACCCATAGCGCCGGCGATGTAGCCCCTGTCTGGTCAGTGGGAGGACGTAATGGAGGATGAGGAGCGTACATTCGCGTAGCGCGGGAAAGCGTAATGCCGTGGAATTGAGGCTCAATCTTGTACCTGGGGGTGTTAGCCGCCGCGTTGTATCGGCCGGTGGACGTACTTGGGGCCGTAGGGCGACTTGTAGGTCCGGTAGTTGGACCGCACCGACCAGGGCTGGATCCCGTGGTGGCCAGAGACCTTAGCTTGCGGCAGCTGGAGAGTATTAGCGCGACAGAGAGGCGCAATGGCTGGTAAGGGCATACCTGGGACATGTTTGCGTTGTGTGATGTGCAATTCTGGTGGTTTGCGACTTCGAGATTGAGCAGAGCCAATGCCGGGGATCGGGAGGGATCGGACAAACGATTTGGCGTGTCACGGGGTTTCCAACGTCATTTTGCCGGTTGACTTTGCGCGACGACTTCAACTTCACATCTCAACTGGAAAACTTTCATCCCCGCGACTAAACAGATTAAAGAGTTCCCCGATCTTGGGTATGGCTCCCGACAGATCATGTCAAATAGACCACCGACGGAGTACCATTCAACATTTTTCTCAGCGGAGCTGCCAGAACTCAGACGCATGGATTATTTCCAGAAGTTTTGACATATATGTCGATGGGCATTCACGGTGCGTATCACCTTGTCACAGGTGAACTTCTGGACTTTATGACATCCATCCGATGCATGTTTCGTTGAAAGTGCCAATTCCAGTGGGCTTGTGGGAATTCTCAGGGGCTGTTATGGCTTCGGCAGCGGAGAGCTCGTTTACCACATGCCCAATGCTTCAACTCTGAAGGTAAAACTCCTTAAATCAACTAAGCTGGACGAGATGCCATCTAGGAGCTCACCGCTGCCGAAGCCATGACTGTCCTTGAAAATCTCTACAAGCCCATTGGAATTGGCACTTTCAACGAAACATGCATTGGTTGATGGTGAGGTGAAAGGCTCATGAGCCGATGAATTGTAGGCAATTCACAGTTTATAACCTCGTGCACGGAACTTAGACCATCGTGACCCTCTTGATGTCGTATGGAATTTTATTCATGATAGACGTCAAACTTCATCTCGAAACCGCCACTCCCCTCCAGGCCGCATAGCCTCAGCATGTCTCAATCCCACCGCCACCCTCTCTCTCCTCTCCCCCTCCCTCCGATCCTCCTCAAGCTCTTGCGTGTTAGGCATCGCCACGCGCCAGTATCCAGGCGGACTCTGCGCACGCACCATGCCCGTCGCCCCACCATGCGCACGATGTTTGCCAAACTGCTGCGCAAAGTACCACTCACGCGCGCGGCGCATACTATCCCTGCGCTGCTCAGGCTTCATGTCTTCCGTCCACGCATCTCCCATGAACGCACGGAGCAACCGTTCCTCGTCGCTGAGCGCGCGGGTCTCCGGCGACGCGAGCATTGTGGCCGGAAAGTGGACTTCCATGTCTGTTGCTGCGAGGTTGCGGATAGTGTCGCTGCAGCGCGGGCAGGAGGCATCGGTGCAGCCCGTTAAATGTGTAGTGCGCGTATTCCCTGCACCCGTGTTATATACGAAATCTTCGAGACGGAGGGAGGTAGCGGGGAGGGTGCGCAATGGGGCCTTTGGAGTCTCTGGACGGGTGGAGCCCCGACGAGAGGCAGGTGGAGAGAGGCGACGCTTTAGAAGGAGGCTCCGCCTTGGAGATGGATTCCGCTCGGGGGCTTGCTTTGGAAGAGTATGCGGTTGCGGGTGGGGAGACGACAAGCCGGACTCGGGGGGATCTTTGATGGCTTTAGGAAAGCGTTCAGAGAAGGGAATCTTCGGGGGAGGCGGCGTTTCGAGAAGGTCCTTGAGGCGCGCATCTGATTCTTTCACAAGACGGGCTCGCTCTTCGGCGGAAAAGATGCGCTTCCCGCTGGATGCAGAGGTCGGGCGATTGCGAGGAAGTAGGCGTGTGTTGTTGCTGATGGGCTTCAGCGGCTTGGGTGCCTCAATGGGAGTGTCGTCGCGCTTGGTGCTGACGACGGAAGAGGGAGATAACGAAGCCACCGAACCTACGCCGTCGCTGCGGCGCTTCTTGCGAGGCGTTGCAATCGGTGTGCCCAGCTCGTCTAGGTCTAAGGTAACAGTGCGAGTAAGGGGGCGCTTAAGGACGTTGTCGACTTGGCTGTCTGGTTCCAGTTTGACCTTCGGGGCCTGTCGACGCGGAGGGCGTCGGATGACGCGCGCTGAAACAAAGGTCGGCTCGTCGTCCGAGGAGGGCAGCTTCACTTGCTTCTCTCCAACGCTGGCCTGGTCGCTGTCAGTAGACTCGTCGTCCATAGCGTCGTCCGGCAAATGAGTTGCAGTTTGGGACGAAGCACGCGAGGTGGGTGGCATGTCGGACCCATCAGAGGGGATTGAAATGGCCAGGCCAGCGGTGGGTATCCGGTCCACAATTCCAGGCTTCTTCACGGGAGTATCTTTCGTCAGGTCAACAGTTGGTGCCTCCATTTCCAACACAGTGCCCACAGCATCGATGGGCATCCCCGACCCGACAGCAAAGCCATTGCGCTTAGCCCACTTCTCCCACCGTTGAAGCGCGTCTTTAAGCTTTCGGGCCTCCTCCGTAATCCGGTCCCGTGCCTCTCTCTCCACCTTGAGATTACTCCTGACGCGGAGGTACTTGGCGTTGAGCTCGTCGTACTCGGCCGCGGTTTTCGTAGGCGGTCTATCCGCACTGTCCGTCCGCGACGGGCTACTGGCGTCGGTCACGCCTCTCTCCGGACCTCCCACTCTCGTGAGTCGCAGCTTCAAGCCCTCCAGCAGCATGATCTTCTCCTGCAAGGCAGCAGTCTCGGTATTAACCTCTAGTCACGGTCAGCACGCCACAGCCTCGCAGATCACAATCAACACTGCCCATACTCTCCAAAGTAGATGCTTTCGTTTCCTCAACCACCGTCTCCAGACTCAGCCGAATAGCCTCAAGCTCCGCGGCATTATTTTGGGTCCCCGGCGCGGGCCCCATACCGCCGTAGGCGCGCGCCTGTGTCACGCAAGACAGTGTCAGATGAAGGGCGGGAAGGGTGTTTGCCTGTGACGCAGTAAACTATGAATGAATTGACGGAATGAATGAATAAGGTGTACGGGAGAGCGTAGTGGGTGATGACGATAATACGACAGCTTGCAGGTGCAGAATGAGCGGACCGGGTACAAAGGAGAGGGCGTGCCTGAGTGTGGGTCGGTCACTGGTATTTGCTTCCCGACGTGTTGTGTGACGCGACGCGGCGCACCCATGGCGCTTGCCAAGGTTGGGGCTGGCGGCCCGCTCCGACTGACGAGAGCAGTGGCTGGGACGGGAAGAACGGCTTCTCCCGCCCGGACAACATCGACGGAAGCGGGAAAACATTCAGTTGTAGATTTCCAGTTGAAGAGTTGCACTTGT
Organism: Trichodelitschia bisporula; assembly: GCA_010356995.1. Lineage (NCBI taxonomy): Eukaryota > Fungi > Ascomycota > Dothideomycetes > Phaeotrichales > Phaeotrichaceae > Trichodelitschia > Trichodelitschia bisporula. The sequence goes on from ML996701.1 coordinate 792,484, forward strand.
AGCCAGCGCACAAGGTGATGAAGACGGGACACAAAAATAGAGAGGATCATTCATATGATTATACTGAGTGCCACGCCCTGCTCCTCGCCAACGCCTCAAGGAAACAGATCCCAAAGTCATGCCAATCCCCTAACTCTAACATGCGGGGCCAAAGGGCTGCGCAAGACTACATTAACAGTGAAAAGATCCAGAAGCTTACTTGCGGCGTCTCTCCTCCCCGCCCGTGGCAACACCGCTAGCCTTCGCTTCACCTTCCTTGATTGCCTCCACAGCGGCAACCTTCCCTTCTGCACTTGCGGCATTCGGGCTCGCCGCCAGCGGCTTAGCAGCCACCTTCGCGTCCTCCCCCTCCTCATCACCGCCCTGTCCAAACTCGTTGACGCGAGTATAGTCCACCTTGTACTTGTAGTTCTGGTAGAGGTACACGAAGAAGATGACGTCGTCGCGCAGCGTCGCGAGACGATGCAGCATGGGCATCTTGATGGTAAAGGCAAAGAGGTCATCGATGAACGTGTTCAAGAACTTGTACATCATGGCACGGCCGGGCATGTGCGCCACGCTCTTCAGGCGGTAGTTGATGTACAGCGACGGCACCATCATGAGGAAGCCGTACGCGTACACCGACCCGACGAGCGTCGCGATGACAAACGAGTACCATGACTTGTGGGTCTGGTACTTGAGCGAGTACCCAGCGTATGCCAGGAGCAGCGGCACCGCCACCATATACAGGTACTTGAAGGCGATCTGGTCGTACTCCTCTGTCTTCTTCTCGGTCTCCGACAGCTTGTGCTTGTCCTCAAACGTGATGTTGTAGGGGAGCCACGAGCCAGGTGCCGTCGGACGTACACGCACATTGACCGTCTTGGTGATCTTCCACGCCTCAATGGCAATGCCCATACCCTGGCCGAAAAGGATCATCCACGACGTGTTCTCGTTGTTGTCGAACAGGTATAGGAAAATGATCAGCTGCATGACAACATTCGCCAAGATTGTGCGCAGCGACGTGCCCACATTGTCCTTCTTCTTGCGCCAGTGCGAAACATCGCTCTTAAATGCGAGCATCTCAAAGATCATGTGCAGGATGCTGACGAAGAACGTGGTGCCGAGCAGATAGGGGTTACTGTCAAGCAAAATGCGCTTGAAATCTTCAAACTCGGACCCGTCACCGCCGGGGACCGACTGGCCCTCGGCGACCTTCTGCGCGTTGGCCTTCATGCCCTCGTCAATGCTAGCCATAATGCCGAACTTCCAGTTGGCGAAGTTGTTGAGCGTGATGTGAATTGGCAGCTCCTTGACCGTCTCGTTGAGCTCCGTCATATGGTTGCGCAGCTGCCAGAAGGTGTTGACGTAGAGAATCGGGTAATACCAGCCGTTCTTGCCCGTCGCATCGCGCGAGCCACTACCCTCGAGCTGCACGAACTGGCGCACCGCGGGGTGCATGCTCGGATAGTTTTGGACACCGGAATCGGGGATGAAGGACAGCGTGAAGTTGGGATGGTAGTACGACGCCATGGTGGGTCCGGCGATCGCCTCCTCCTTGACATCTTCCGAGTCATCTGCAAGCAAGTTCCGCGTCTTGGCCACTTTCTTCTTGAGGCGCTGCTGCGTGAGTGGACGAGTAAAGTGGTATGCCTTGGAGCCATCGTAGTTGGAAGCCGTGGGATCAAGGGGACTGCCGGATTGTGCAACAAGGAAGTGTGCCCACAGAGTGCCCTTGTTCTGCACCTCGCGAGATATGGGGAAGGTCTTGTCTGCCTCGCGCTTGTCCTTGTAGTCGCCAAAAACGAAGCCGTCTTCCTTGAGCACCAGCGACTCAGCGGGTAGGGCACGTAGCGACGGAATGACCAGGGATGGCGACACATATACACGCACGTCCAGCGGTGTGCCCGCCGGCCACATGGGGGCAATTGTCTGCGGGATGGCGCTGTATGCGACTTCGGCGCCAGAGGCGTCGGGACGGTCGGTAAAAGCGGGAACGGAGCCGCTGGCGCCGGTAGAGTCTGCAGCATTCTGTGGCATGAACTGCTTCATCGCAAATTGGATGAGGATGAAGATGCCGACGCTCTGAACGAGGGAGCGAATGACCTGTTCCGTGTAAGCGATGGGATAGTTTGAGCAGCAGGTGCACGACTCACGCCACTGGCACCGCCTCCTTGCGTCTCCTGCGCATTGCGCTGCTGTGGACGCGCTTCGGGCATGGTGGACGAATAGCGGTAATTTACCGCGTGGAGATGGAGATGATGGGGATGTAAGGATGGTGTTTAAGAAGACGTTGAGATCTCCTTGACCAAGCGACGTTTCCCGCGTTTCGGCCAGAAGCACGCAAGCGGCGCGCAACCCTGTCACGGCCAATGCGCCACAAGAAGGCGAGCACGGCCTCGCTTGATGATTGTCGATTAGACAGATCGATTGCTTGACTTCTGGCACCTTGTCACATCCCGCCGGATCTACCGGTACATGCGGAGTGGCTCTACTTGGAGCAATTATCCCAGATGGGCGGAACAAAAGAATGTCATGAAACGAGATAAACGCTTCATACGCCCTAAACGCTGTCAATCCCGCCGTGTCCGCCACTGACACAACCAGTTTGTCTTCCCAGTTCCCCACCCCCTCCGGCCCGCAGCTGTGCGTCACGCACATTGTGACACTCAAAATGGTTACGGTATGCCGGGCCTTGATCCATATGCCTCCCCCCTCCGTGTGACACGTAGACCCACCTGCTGTTTATAACCCGACATCCTCAGCCATGGCAGATCGTTCACAAGCTGCTGATTTACGTTCCCTTGCTCTCGATTCCAACATGACGCTCCCTGAGTCTGCTTCCGACGGCAATCAGCCGGTTGTTTGTGTTTTGTAAGTTTCTTGGGCAGCTTGAGCTCCCAATGGCCGTCCGCACTGCTAACAACATAGCTGCGGCTCTAAACCCGGCGCGGGCCCGAAGCATCTGGCGGCGGCGCGCAACCTCGCCCAGACCTTCCACGAACATGGCATCAAGCTCGTCTACGGCGGCGGCACCGTTGGCATAATGGGCGAACTGGCTCGCACGCTGGTTAGCCTATCCGGGCCGGACGCCGTCCACGGCATCATCCCCGCGCCGCTGGTAGCCTACGAACAAGGTACCGATGCCAACAACCCGGCGGTAGGCAACGTCATCGATGAGGCGGTCTACGGGCGCACGACGGTCGTGAAGGATATGCACACGCGCAAGCAGATGATGGCCCAGGAGGTCATTGCCGGCGGCAGTGGCAGTGGCTTCGTCGCCATGAGTGGAGGTTACGGCACCCTGGAGGAGATCATGGAGATCACGACGTGGAATCAGTTGGGCATCCACGACCGCGGTGTCATCATGTTCAACGTCGACGGGTACTGGGACGGTATCATGCAGTGGATCCGGACTGCCGTCTCTAGCGAATTCATCACGCCTGTGAACGGGGGGATCGTCGTCGAGGCGCGCAACACCGATGATGTTGTGACGGCGCTTCGAGATTACAAGAACTCGGAGGGGCGGCTGAACCTGCAATGGACTGCAGAAGGATAGAGTCTGGACAGTGTCTCAGGTGAACTTGCTGCATTTTTTGCATGCGGGAGCCGGCGGATAGAGAAATGGAAATGGAAACGGGAATGGCATGAATGATGCTAGATGAATAGGCTGGCGTTAAGAAATTCAGATGCATGCGTGATTGCACCAATTGGTAGAAATGTCGTTGTCAGTGAAATGGTATCAAACTGTGAACTTTAAGCTCTGGGCATTCATCTTATCCTTGGTCTACCATATACTCACTACCAACGACTTCGAAACAGGCTCTCACTGGGGAAGCCTGTGCCTTCGTGACAGATATTTCGCCTTGAAGAAGATTCACGGTCAAAATGAAGGTGACAAAATTATTAGCGGGATCCGCTCGGTGAGCTATCGCAGTTCAGTGACGATGGGCTGGTGACGGTCGAGTCCCGTCATAGGTCCGACTCTGTCGATAAATACCACAAAGCGGTCCACTGTAACCCATTTTGACATCCTCATCACCACTCTAACACGGAGACTCTCGTCCCAGTCGTCATCCACGAGGGGAGCCTTGTCGTCTTGTACCAGTTCGCGCGAGGGTAGGCAATACCTGCGCTTTGTGACGATGCTCGACACCTGGATCAGTCTGGACCAGCTCCTGATATCTTCGCTGAAATGGAGCCTGGTGTGTGTCCCAATTGGTGCAGCACTCGCCGCTGTTGGAGTATCTGGTCAAAGTGTGTGCTGCCCTAACCTATAGAAGTCGGATACGACAAATAGAGCGGAGGCTAAAACAGCAAGTTTGCTCAGAGATGCCATCTCGATGGTAGTGCTCTGCGTCTTACCGTGCATGAGGCGAGGCAACTAGCAGCACAACGTCGACATCCCTGAAGGCTCGAGCCAACGCGTCCACGGCATCTTCCACGTGCGGATGCCATCCGATGAGGGACACGGCTAAAGTCTCAATCGGCTGACTTTCGTACTTAGCTATATATTCTTCTCATATTCGCCAGCTACACCGATTGTTGTCGTACATACAATTGGTCGTATATATATATATGTTGTGGTGGTATACATATCGGGGCGCGGCATGCCCTGTTGTCGGGTGAGGCGCGGGGACGGGAGGTGGAAAGTCGAGGTTGCTTGGCACTCACCAACTCAGCCAGCCTGGGCAACGACTTCAAGTCACCAGCTCGCGATCCTTTCACCTGCCCACCCCGCCCTTTCACCTAAACCACAAGATAAATATCGATTTCGCGCCGCCAAGAATTCTATCTGCATCATACAACCTTTCTGGAAAGCCCAATTCTCGTTGCAAAAGCTTCGCGTCGACCTTCCATTCCGGCCCCAGCCACCCCCGACACCGACACGCGTGCAAATTAAATCGCCGCCGGCACCTACCCACCGCGCACCCCCAAAACATCCATCCCGCGGCCAAAACTTTCCACTCCTTCAGCCTCGCGTTTGCCCGCCATGGTGGTCCACGAGATATCGACGCGCGCCCAGGTCGTCGGCCTCAAGGCCGCGGGCATCACCAACGTGGAAATCCACCGCCTGACCGGCGTCCCCGCCCGCACCATCAACCTGATGTACGCGCGCGCCCAGCGTCGCGGCTTCAACCCCGAGGTCACGCCCGCCATCGTGCTCGACTCGCACGTTCGCGACGCGCCGCGCTCTGGCCGCCCACGCAAGAACCCGAAGCCGGAAGATGGAAACCCGGCCGACCCTGCCAACCCTACTGCCGGTCCGACTGACGGCGCGCTCCCCGCTGTCGACGACCCGTCCCGCGACGAGTCGCCACTGAGCCAGACGGAGGCGGCTGTGGCGACGCATCTCCAGGCGGCCGTGGCGGCAGAGACACTTCAACAGGATGCGCGTGCCGCCGGCGCTCAGTCCGGCGTGGGTGCTCAGTTGCCGCGTCCGCTGCTGCCTGGCATCACGTCGGCTAACCATCAAGGTCAGGGCCAGAGCGGTCCTTACTATTCCGGTATCGCCAACATGTCTCTCGTCGACCCGCAGCTTCGCAACCTGCCGCCGACGTACCCTGCGTTCCCGTACCAGCAGCCGCAGCAACAGCATCCGCAGCAACAGCAGCAACAGCAACAACAGCAGCAGCCACAGCAGCCGCAGCAGCAACCGCCGACCGAGGGATCTTAGCGCTCTGTTTAGTGGGAGGAGGACGGCTTCGAGGCTCATGCCCTGCCGTAGAGTCTGCTATTTACAAAGGTATGGAGTTTGCGATGATACCCGGACTGTCTCGTATGTGGTGTTATTGGTCTGGATGCTGTCTTCGTAACTAGTGGTCGATGTCTTACGGTACCAATGCCACTGGATACAGCTTTACATGGTCTTTTCCAAGTGCTTACTCATGGATATGCGCCCAAATATACTTTTGATGCGGTGCCTTCCCACTGATTTCACGAGGTTTAGGTTCACGATCTCCAACACGGGGGATATGCGGTCAGTCAACGAATACGCGCCGTAGACTGTTCTTTGGCGGTAATCGGATGCTTGGTCCACGTGCATTCAGCTGCCCTGGCGGTGGTTGACCCTTGCCGGATTTCGTCCAAACTGCCTAACCGAATACTTTGGTTGTGCAGCCGATTAGAGCCATATGGGAGCATGACGTGTGTCTAAGCTATTGGGCATGCCTCTGCTGTCAATACTTAACATCAATACCATCACCTTCTTCAGCGGCTTTGCCTTAGACTAATATTTCAACAGAATAAGTGACGAAGTGGCCGTTCGAGCACCTTTTAGTCACCGTTTCTTGACACACTTCTTCCCCTTTCTCGTCAATGATACAATCGGAGGAGGAGACAGATCCATCCTGATGGAGGGAAGAAGCCACGAAGGGAAGAAGCCACTACAGTATAATCCATTTACTAAATCACTGTGCACGAGCGGCCATGCTCACCTCTTAATATAGGGGAATCTCATTCGAAACTATGAAGCACACGGTCATCAGATTTGAAGCCGGCGCCGCAAGGCTAAGGCGATTTCCTGGACTCTGCCATCAGCCCTGGCAGTGCCGATAGCAAATCTTGCTCCCTTTGGGAACAGGCGACGATCAGCCATATCAGGGCATCATCAGAGCCGCCAAGCCTTACCGGGCATGCCGGTATAATAGCCAGAAGGCTCCTCGGCGGTTACATCATCCAATCGGCCCGAACATGTATCCCGAGCTGGAGCAGTGACTTTGCCCGACTTTCGGGTGTCATTTCGAAGGGGCTCGAAGCTGTCGGCGGAGCCTTGTCGTCAGCACCGTCTTCGAGGTTCTCCTTTTGGAATTCACCCGGCCGACTGAAGCCAGATGAATGACTTGCCCTCCATCATTGAGTGACCAGCAGATGAGAATGTTCTTGGGATCAACAAGCAAGTACTTCAATTTGAAGGCGGTAAGAAACCAAACACGGGTATTTGTCATAGAACTCACGGTTATGGGCTTTCGACTAAAGAGTGACGCTTGATTCGAAGAGCATCTAGAACTAGAACTAAGCTGCAGGCCTGCACCGCCGCTCATTATCTCACCGCTTCGACGCCCGTTGATCTAGCTACTGTACAGCATCATCTTCATCAGTTTTGAAAAGCTGTGTACTTGTCGAACATGGCCTCCAGTCGTGCAAGGAGCATCCACTCTGTAAGTCCTCACCCTACGGTGCCCGCTGCTGTAATGTCGCAGTGTAATCACGCACTTCGCATCTGCTCCATGAGGCTGCGAACCAATGCCACATATTACGGCAATCTGCGGCAATCTACGGGCGACCCTGCCGGACTACAAAAGCTCCGCAGCAAATTGCCATAGTGCTCTGCCTCTAGCACATGCCTTCAGCCTTGCCTTGTGGTCGCGGCCGAAGGATAGCCCGCTGACCTTGATCCTGGCCAATGCACCCCACACCGACGGATGAAATATCGAGGGAGTGGCTGAAACTCGGGATTTCCGGATGCCAACCGCCTCACTCTGCTTGAACCAGAGACTTGAGGGTGTTTGGCCAGGGGTTGGAAGGAAATATACGTGCCGTTCCTTCACACCAGAAGTGCAGGAGGGATCGGCAACTATTTTCTACCCGCCCATGAGTAATGGCACTGGGGCTGCATGGTGCCAATGCGTCCTCTTTGCACCTCTGCCTGATTGAATTTGAGATGCCCTACACCTTGGCTTGTATAAACATTTACATACACGCTGACCGGGCCACAGCCTTCTGAGCGAGAATGTCATGATATGTCGCGACAACCGTCACCCGAATCGTCATCGGAATGGTGCCGCAAGAAGCGCAGAACGTTTGCATGTCACGCCTGCCGGCGAAAGAAGGTACGCTGCGATCGTGTGTACCCGGTGTGCGGGCGGTGTCGGTACTTTGGGCAGTCGGGACACTGCGTGTACGATTCGAAGCCGTCAGATGCGAGCGAGAGCGCCGCCTTTTCGTACTCGGTGCCGCCCGACACCCCCAGCGACCGGCTGGCCGAGATGACGGATTTGGTGGTGCAGCAGTCACAGCGTATCAAGGAACTTGAGAGCCGAGTCGCCCACCTGGAGCTTGATTCGGGCCGCACGTCGCCCATCGAGCGGGACTGCTTCTTCCAAAACAGTGGATCGGACAGCCGGTTCGGCGGGCCTAGCGCGCCGCTTAGCATCGTCGACACGTCGTTGATGATCCTCACTAGCGTGAGTATTCTCATCTATGAGATGCGTCAGCTAATCTCCAGTTCCCCGAGCTTGCTATCTTCATGTCTGACCCCACCGGCCACAGCCCAGCGCTGCTCCAGGCACGGAGCGAGGCATGGCAGCTCAAGCCGCGGCTTGACTATGCGCGCCTGGTTGCGGCGGCGGCGGCGTCGAGCAGCCTGACCGACTTGCTCCCTGACCAGGCCGAAGTCGCGCGGCTAACGGCGGCCTACTGGGAGCACCTTGAGCAAACGACGCGTGTGCTCCATGCGCCGACGTTCTGGGCCGCCTTTCGCGCGTTCGAAAACGGCACGCGCAGCGAACCCTTTGTTGTGGTGCTTTTGCTCGTCATGGCGGCCGCGAGCTGCATGGCACGTCCAGTGGCCTACATCGGCATTAGCCCAGTCACCCGCGAGAGGGCCGTTACCTGGATCAATGCGTGCGCTGCATGGCTGGCTGGCGGGCCCAAGCTGGCGGTCCGCGAAGAGTTGCAGATCCGGCTGCTAATTTTGGTCGCCCGTCAGGCCAATGGCGTACCCAAGCTGTGGGAAGAGGCGGCGTCGTTACTCAATGACGCGCTTGCGGCCGGGCTGCACGTCGATGGTGGGCGCTTGGAGAAGACGTTTTCGATGGAAAACGCAGCCACCGGCCTGCCGGGCGTGCCGCGCGCCCCGCTATCCGTTTTCGAAAAGGAGATACGGCGCCGGCTGTGGGCGAGCATTGCCGAGCTCGAGTTGCAGGAGGCGTTCGACCGGGGGATGCCGTCGTCGGCGGCGGCAATGGCGTCGGACTGCGGGCCACCGGCCAATGTCAGCGACGACGACTTTCACCAGCTCTCGGCAGATTTACCGTCCCCCAAGATGCACACGCGTATGGCGTATCTGCACACGTCGCACCGCAGCTTCCGGCTCCGTGTCGCGCTTAACAAGGCGGTTAACGACCCAACAACCGCCTTGACATATAACCGAGTACTTGCGTACGACGCCGAAGTCACAAAAGAGCTTGAGCAGCTGCCAAAAGACATCCCGAGGGTGGCAGCCCTGCAGCTTAACGTCCAGTTGCGCCAATTTCTGCTCCCGCTGCACGTCCCATTTGCGCGGCGCACCACTACGAACCCAAGGTACGCCTACTCGCGCATGGCGTGCGTCAACGCCGCGAGCGCCATCTTGCAGCTACATGCGGACTTGGAGACACCAAGTGCCAACATTATGCGCGAAGATGTCTTCCGGGCCGCGCTGACCCTGTGCCACAACATCGTCCTTTGGAAGGCCCTGAGCGGGGAGCCCTTCATGAACCAGCTCGGTGGACTGTTCCTCCAGCAGGTGGAGAAGGCTATCGAGCTGATCGAGGAAAAAATTATCTACGTGGGCCAGCACTGGGGCCAGATTTGGTTTGCCGTGGCCGGGCAGGGCATCCTCCGGACCGCTGTGGCTCCCCAATTCATTGAGAGCCACATGCAGGATATCACGAGCCGGCTGGCAAAGCTGTTCTACAAGGTGTTAGCGGCGCAGGAGGTGGATGTGAATAGAGGGGTAAACTTTTCCGCATACAACTCGCGCGGGCTGACTGACAATCATAGCGAAACGCCCCCGCCGTATTTGATAGTGAAGTACCGCATTCCGAGGATGGCCCACCGTGGCCGTGGAACGGAGTTTTTGGCTAGAGTTTCCCTTGACTTAGCAGTAGACGTATCTTACGGCAATGTATTCAAATCGAAATGCAGTAGCGTCTTCGGCGTGCCCTACCCAACCGCATACTGCGAAACGCATCTCCGCCCCATCTCCGACGGATCGCGACCCTATGCGACGATTACCCGCGGAATTCGAGACATGACACTATTGCAGTGATCAGCGTATTTGCATTGGTTTGGACAAGATGTTGTTGGGATATCTCGAGATCAGTACTTGGTGACATGGACAAAAAACGTTGTCATGCCGACAGCGCTGCTTACTAGCTTTGTTGAGCATGGCACTCCTCCCACCGCATGAATCGAGTCTCAAAGTATCTGGCGCGGTTGTATCTAGAAAACACTTAAGTACCTCCGCCAGACCACCGCAGCAGCCTAATTCTCGCCATCGCTCTCTTGCTCCTGCTTCTTCAAAATCTCTTTCCACTGTTCCGCAAACTCCCGCATCTGAGTGGGTCCTGCTGTGCTCGCATCAACGACATCACGCGGTAGCTTGTGTGCGCTATACTGCGGTGTGGAAAAGCTGTATGCCTCGGGATCATCGCGGCGAATGAGTCGGAATTCTGGCCTAAACAGCTCCACCACGTCGGACTCGGACTCCGACTCGGACTCGGGGTATGATATTGAGCCCGAAGCCTCCGCTTCGCCGTCAGGTGCCTCTGCCGTCTCAGCCGTCTCGCCCTCAACCGACTCGGTCGCTCCGGCCGTTTCTCCGCTGTTCATTACGTCGTTCGAGTCTGTGAGAAGTTCTAGCCAGCTAAAGAGGAGAGGATCCGTCCGTTGGGCCCAAGGATTGAAGTCTATAAGCCAGACGCGCTCGTAGGGCGGCGGGATATAAACGTCAAAGACGAAGTTGTCGTCTGGGAAGTCGCGAAGGTCTTCGTCGAAGAAGGCCTGAATCCGCTTCACAAGCCGGTCCTGCATTTCGAACAGAAATTCAAAGTGGTTTTGGTCGCGTTGGCAGATCCCTATGATTCGACTTTTGCGCACGAAACACCGGAACTCGAGCGCGGGATTGAGCTCGACGTGCTTGCGCAGCACGAGGTAGTAGTCAATCTCCTGGGACGCACTGCCGTCGGCGCAATCATCGAACGCGTGGTCGAGGTCATGTGTCACGAAGTCGGAACTCTTGAGTAAGAGATAGACGTCGTTGGGCGTGCGGCATTCCATGCTATTGTTTAGCATGAACGTGGCGTCCTTGGGAGCGGACCAGTTGAGTTTCGGAACCACCTTGCCGCCTAGCTCGGCAATGGTGCGCTTGATGCTTTCGTGAATCTCGGGCCAGTCGGCCGAAGGATCGACTTCCGGTTCGTCGGAATCATCTGTGAAGATGCCGCTATCAGCGTCAGAGTCGACGATGACGTCGGACTCCGGCGGAACCACGATCCCATCGGCACGGAGGTACTCGACAAACGGAACCGAGAGCTTGATAGTACGAGCCTTAGGCGTCACGGCCCGGTACCTAGGGGGTAAGCGGCGTCCCATGACGGTGTATACCTCGGGGGCGTACCGCGCGTGCCAGGAGGGATACGAGCAGTTCAGTATGTGTGCTTTGGTGAGAGGAGGGAATGGGAGTTCGGTGAGCCTCTCTGGGCCGCTCTTCTCAGGAGGTGCAAGGCTTGCCTCGGAGGAATGATTAGACTCCGCCATGCCGATGCGTTGCGGCGAGGTTGACGTCGCTGTTGATGTTGATGTTGTGGTTAACGTCGAAGTTGGTACTTGCCAATGAAATCCAGACTTTTGTCGCAAGACTGATCCCGAGAGGACTGAGTAGTGTACAAGAATGTGATCGCTCTTGACTCTTCCGTTCAACACCTTATCGACGTTAGTTTTTAAACACAGGAAGAGTCATTGGTAATGACTGGAGGCGAACCAAATATGTAATTCAACCGTCGAAACTGAATCAACAACAGGGGCTCTCCGAATTTTCAACCGATCTGATTTCCCAATCATGAGAGTAATAAAGACCACAAGTGTTATTGTAGAGATCCTGAAGGCCAGGAATTTTTGACAGATATCTTTCAGTTGGCGTCTGCGGCTTCGACTTTGACCATCGCGCTTGGCAGGCCATCATCCGCCACACGCCATCAGTGCGCCACACCCCGCTCCTCCCACCATCACCGACCTCGCCGTTGCACGATCACCTGTCTACCGTACAACTATCAACCATCATGTCTGCCAACGTCGGCCTCTCTACCCCCCGCGGTAGCGGTACCTCCGGCTATGTGCAGCGCAACCTCTCGCACCTGAAACCGCGCGATCACGCCGCGCCGTACCCGACCGATGACCTGCGGCGCCACCGCCAGCGCCAACCGGACCCTGAGATCCTGGAGCACGAGCGGCGGCGCAAGATTGAAGTTAAGGTGTTTGAGCTGCGAGACAAACTGGAGGAAGAGGGGTACGTTTGACCGCCCCAGACAGGACTCGGCTGATTAGGCAGTGTCGACGAGGACGAGATCGACGAGCGGACCGACCAACTGCGCAAGGAACTCGAGGCGGAAGACCAGGCCAACATCGGTAAGGGGACTGACGCACGCGGGCTCAAGTCGCACCAAGTGCACGACCTGGCCAAGGCGAAGATCGAGGAAACAGAGCGACTGCGTAAGGCATTCGGCATCCGGGAGGACTACGAGGAGGGGAGTCACTGGAAGCGACAAGAGGAGCGGCTGCGGAACACTCTCGCGGAGAACGAGAAGTAGGCGGATAAAGGCGTTTGGTGTTGGTTATGAGAGGGCGCATTGATACCCGCCCGAAATTGACAATGCAAAGGGCTTGATCTACATGACTTCTACTTTCGAACTGCACCTGTCCATCCGACCTGCGATCTACAACTTGTGCTTCTTCGTCCCCGCCGCGATCGCAGCGAAGTGTCCCTGCGGGATGCCGGCGACAAAGCGGTCCAGACCGCCAAACACTTCCAACACGCCCTGCGCGTCGAGTGCTTTGCGCCCCGGAGCCTGGATGAGCGCCTTGACCTTCATCATACTATCGCTGTCCAGGTGGTCTCCCATACGGTCGTCGACCTCAGCCAGTACAGCCGCCAGAAACTTGTCGCTGTCCTTGCCGGTGTCGAAGATCTTGTTGACGAAGCCAACTTGCACCAGCTCCTCGGCCGAGATGCGCTTGCTCTGAATGAGCGCCTCGTTCGCCTTGGCTATCCCCAGCCGCTGCACGAAGCCGATGCTCGCGCCACCCTCGGAAACGAGGCCCAGCGACGTGAAGGGCGTGAGAATGAACGTGTGCGGGGCCGCGTAGACGAAGTCAGCGAACCCAACGAGCGCGGCCGAGAGTCCGACAGCGGGGCCGTTGAGCGCTACAACGAGGATTTTAGGGTGCGAGTAGAAGGCGTGGGTGATGAAGAGGTTGTTTGACACAAAGGAGCGTAACCAGTGCCGGCGTATGTCCTCGCCCTCGGTAGGCGCGGACGACGAGAGGCCTACATCAGCGCCACTGAGCTGTTAGTCGTGGGGAGAGAGGATAGAGAGAGGGGGGTAGTCGGGTTAGGGAGGAAGAATGCGGGGCGGAATGGAGAGGAAACGGGAAGGGCGGAAGGTGAGGAAGGGGGGAGTGAGGGAGAATGGGCGAGAGTGGAATGAGATGAAAGAGAGAAGTGGAATGAGATGAAAGAGAGAGACATACGCAGAGAAGAAGCGGCCCTTGCCAGTCAGGATGGTGATGGCAATCTCCGGCTTCGCGGCGACCTCGTTCATCAGCGTCGCGAGCCGGTAGTAGAGATCCAAGTTGAGTGCATTGAGTTTCTTCTCGCGGTTCAGTGTGATGATGGCAATCTTGCCGCGCGTCTCGAGGGTGATTTCGTCCGACATAGTGATTGTTTGGTGGTACTAAGATGAGATTGAGGTTGAGCAGCAAAGGCGGGCCTTCATAGCTCAAGGCTCAGGCGCGCAACGCAGCCGTGAGTGTGGGGAAGCGCTGAGTCTGGGTGAGAAGCCTCGGCCATGGCGACGGCGCTCACCAGCCACAACGGGAAGCGTTCTCCAGTTTCACGTGCTGTGGCGTCTGGCGCATCTTAGCCGTGAATTGTGCATCTCGAGACCGCCACACCTCTGTCGAGCCATCATTATTCACACCACCAGTATCCTCACTACGGTACCGGTACCACCACAGCAATGGGAGGCCCCAATCTCGAAGTCTTCAAGGTGCGGCGCTCGTCATCATCGCCTAAAATCCCGCTGACCAACAGTTCGGCATGTACATCATGTTTCCCATCGGCATCATGTACTACTTCGGAACGAACCTTGACAGCAAATTCTCTGTACCCAACTTCTGGCCCAGCCCCAGCCAGATGCACAAGATCCCCACTGAGCGAGATGAGATTGACGCCGAACTGCAGCGGCTGCGCGCGCGGCGTCTCGAGTTGCGTCGGCAGCGTCTGATGCGAGAGGAGATGGAGAACCAGTCTGGGAACCAGTCGGAGAACAAGTGAAGGGACAAAATGGGACGGCGTACGGTTCACTTGACGGTTGACTTGTAAATATTACGGCCCTGCGGCGTTTGTGTATACTCCCTGCACAGCAGAGTGATTATTCAGCTCCGCAATGGCCGCCTGCAGTGCTGTCGCGTCCGCTACAGGGACCTCATCCTTGGGCACCCACACCATGTCCAGCTCGTCAACTTCCAACTCGAGGCTGCGCGCGAGTGTGTCGGCCACGACCTTGGTCGCTGGCGGCTCGGTCGTCACAACAATGCGCCCGTCCTGCGACTCCACGTCCAGACAGCCGTCCACCTCAAGGCCGGCCTCGAGCGCCGTGTCCAGGTCTACCTCTGCCGGCTTGAACGCCACCCTGCCCACCATGTCAAACAGATACTTTGTTGGGGACAGCTGCCCATTATGCGTCTTGGTAATGACCAGCCTGAGCTCCTGCAGCGTGCGCGCCTTATTGTCCGTTAGGCTTTCGACGATGACGGCCACGCCCGGCGGGAGGAGCGCCTCGACACGGAGTGACTCGAGCTGGCTGCCACCAGGCGCGATGCCCTGACCGCGCATGATAGCGGCCTCAATCGAGGCCTTCGGGAAGCCAGCCTTTTTGGCGGCGGCGAGGACACGCGCGAGATGCGGGTTGTCATCGGGGTTAGCCCCGCCCACTGGGACGGTCAGAGGATATTTGAGAGCGGGGTAGCTACAGGATGGGTATAATCTACGTACGCTTGCTCGCAAGCTCCAATTCGTGTGCAAACACTGAGCGCTTCTTGTTTTTGAGTGCGTCGTTCTTGGCCTTGTCGTGCTTGATGGTCGACCATTTGTTATGGCCCGAGGCGCGGGCGCATGAGGTTGAGAGCGGTCGCAGTTGGTGTTGGCAATTGCGACGCAGGATGCGAAGGAGGTTGGCAGTTGGTGCTTTCATCGCGGGGGGGAGCAGAGAGAACGTATACGAGGGCCTTGGGCGGAGCTCCCGTTGAAGCTGCGGCGCAAAGTCACAGTTGAAGTTTTCCACCCCGGAGTTGAAGGGTGCGGGCAGCGCTCGAGGGGGAAGCGATGAGGAGCTGTTGTCTACGCTTGCAGTTTGCCTCTCAGTCGTGAAGTTAATGGACCACGCCGGCCATCTTTCGTAACCTTGTTAGCAATTGATTCGTGGCGTTGGCAATTCTTTGGGCACCTCCGAGCGCCGAACCTCGCCGCCCGCACCCCCAGTCGCGGAGGCAACGATAATCCGTCACCAATCGCAATGACGCAGGCTTCGCGAAGTACCCCCTTGAAGCTGCTTGAGCATACCAAATGTGTCCCCAACAACAGGTCTCGATCGTGTCGCGTATCTGACAGCCTGACAGTGCCGACCCGAATCGCCACCATGGCTACCGCTAACGGCGACCCCGCTCCCGAGCTCGATATCCAAAAGCTTCACGCACTCTCCTCGGAGCAGCAGGACCTCTACCTCCTTACCTTCACCGCCGACCTCGCCAAGTTTGTCAAGGAACTCGACGCAGACGGCGCCTCGGCTCACCAGATCTATGTCAAGAAGGAGCTTTTCAAGATCATCAACCTCCCCTCGCCGGCACCCACACGCGTTATCCGCAACAATCTCGCGCGCTGCTTTGCTGGTATCTTCGCCAAGGGTGACCGCAAGCTGCTGTTCGAAAGTATCAACGAGCTCGTGGCTATCCTCAATGGCGGCAGCAAGGCGGACAAGGAGAGCCGGGCGAAACATGCCGCTGCCCACTGCTTGGGAGTCGTGTACGAGGCCGCTGGTGACAGCGCTATCCACCAGTCCACCCTCGCCGTGTCCAGCTTGCTGCGCGTGCTCAAGGGAGCGACCCACGCCGGCCTCCGCGCCAGCATCTACGGTGCTCTTGGGCGCGTCTACGTGAGCATCGGCGCGTCGGGAGACGAGGCAATCGTGCGCGATGTGTGGAAGCAGGCCCGTTCCGCCGTCGGTGACAAGTCGCTGCTCGTGCAGTCCAAGGCGTGCTACTGCCTCGAGCAGCTCGCGGCCCATACCCCTTTCTTCGACAACTCCAATGACTTTGACAAGTTGCAGTATGCCGCATGGCGCGCGCTGGAGTCACCGTCTCACCTTGTGCGCGAAGCGGCTGCCTCCTGTTTTGGGCGGGTGCTCGTCAAGCACTACTCGGAGACTGCCGCCACCGTCGCGCTACCCAAGCCGAAGACGAAAAAGGCGAAGCGGCAGTCACGCATCGACGGCGACGATGAGGACGAGCGGCCGGGGTCGCCGGCCCCAACGAAGCCGGTCACAACACTCGCCTTTACGCTTGCCGACATGCTTCGACAGCTTTCGGACCACTACTGTCGCCCGCACACGTCGAACCGCGCCCGTGCCGGCGTTGCTTTGTGCTACATCAACGTGCTGCGACACCTGGGCGAGGCGGTGGTTGAGTCCAACTACTCCAGCATCGCGAAGCACCTCTTTACCTACTTGCTCGGCTACCCTAGCATTACCCACAGCCGGTACCGTCTGCTCATGGCACGCAAGTTTGTGCGCGTCATTTTGGAGGATGTTGTTGGGCGCGAGATTCTCGGAGAGTCGGCACAGCTTTCGGCGGCCAGGTTCCTTATCAACGACATCCTAAAAGACTACCCACAGGCACTCAAGGAGCGTCCAGAGCCATCCAAGCACAGCCTGACCGGGGCACTGAGCGCGCTCGCCTCCCTTATCTCGTCTCTCGGCTCGGCGGTGTCTGTCATTGCGGACACGTGCCGTGACGCGCTGCTGCAGGTTCTGATGCACCCGAGCTACACAGTGCAGGTGCACGTGTCGCACTGCCTGCGGGCTTTTGTCGTTGCGTGCCCGCAGCAGCTGCTTACATCGGTCACCATTTGCATTAACAGTGTCAACCGCGAACTGAACCTCCTCGGCGGCCCGCGGCAGTCCCCGCGACGGTGCGTCGGCTATGCCAACGGTCTGGCTGCTGTGCTAAGCACCTCCAGCTCGCAGCCGCTGTACGGATCGGTCGATGTGTATTCGCGCGTGCTCTCGCAGGCGACTACGCTGCTGAAGTCGAGCAGCAGCTCTGACCTCCGCATATCAAGCACGCAGATCCAGGTCGCATGGATTCTGCTCGGTGGGCTGATGAGTCTCGGGCCGAATTTCATCAAGATTCATCTGTCCCAACTGCTCCTGCTATGGAAGAACGCCCTCCCGAAACCACTGAATAAGGACAACATGACGAACCGCAATCTACTCGAGCTCAGCTTTCTTGCGCATGTCCGCGAGTGCGCCCTCGGATCGATTCTGACGTTCCTCGAGTACAACAGCCGGCTGCTGACGATTGATGTCACGAAGCGCCTTGCGGCGATGCTCCAGAACACATCCGCCTTTCTTCACAGTCTCCCCTCAAAGAAGGCAACGGACGACATTGCGCAGCGCCTTTCCCCCGCGCTACAGCTGCAGGATTTTGACATCATGGTGCGTCGGCGCGTGCTGCAGTGCTACACCAGGCTCGTCGAGGACGGTCCCGGCGGCGAGGCGCTGTTCCAGTCGAACCTCCTGCCACTGGCCATTTCGTGCTTTGCGGACCCTGAGAACTACGCTAACTCGCTGAGCGCGTCCATCGCGAGCTCTGCCGGCAATTTCGAGAGCATCTGGGACGTCGGCGATAACTACAGCTTTGGCGTTACGGGGCTTGTCAACGGCTTCGACCTAAAGCCGCTCGCAGGCGAGTCGGAGCGCAGTGACCGGGCCCACTGGATCACCCGGCGTGGGTTGGAGGCGCAGATCGACCGGCTTCTCGTGACGCCGGCCTTTGGCGCGCGGGAGCACGACTCCATTATGCTCTACAGTGGGAACACCGAGTTATCGGACCCGCCCGCGACGCAGGTCGTCAACGCCGCCATCTACCTCTTCGCAACAGCGCTCCCCGTGCAGGCCCCGAAGGTCCAGGAGAGTATCCTCGAGCAGCTGACTTCATTTTTATCCGACAGCAACCTGCAGCGTGACCCCGCCCGGAAGGCCGCCATGTCCGTCAACATTGCGACAGCCCTCTTCATGGCGCTTAAAGTCGCGACTCGCGAGACCAGTCTGCCGCCCGGAGACATCCGTTCAGAACCAGTCCAAAAAGCGATGCGCGAGTTGTTGCGCGTCTTCTTGCTAAGCTCCGATCAATTCGTGCGGAGTATCGCCGCGCAGGCACTCGGACGGTTGTGCAAGTCGGCCGGCAACGCCTTCACCGTTAGGGAGGTGGATGACCTCATTGACCAGATCATCGCAAACCGCGATCCCGTTGCTCGCTCCGGGTTTGCGACGGCGCTGGGCCACATTTACGCGCAGCTCGGCGGTATGGCTGGCGGCTTCCACTTGAAGAAGATTCTTGGGGTGCTCAACTCCCTGAGCAGCGACCCGCACCCAGTTGTCCACTTTTGGGCGCTGGAGAGTATCTGCCGTGTGGCCAATTCGGCGGACCTCAACTTTGCGCCGTTTGTGACGAGTACCCTCGGCATGCTCGCGCAGCTGCTCATTGCCGACACGCATAACGAGGAGGTTGGCTCCGCCATTTACTCGAATCTGGAGGTGGAGCTCCCCACACCAGCGGTGATTGCGCGCTGTGTTGATAGTATCATCAACGTCCTGGGCCCTGACCTGCAGGATGCAGCCAAGACGCGCGACTTGATCATGGTGCTGCTTGAGGAGTTTAGCGGCGACGTCGAGGAGCTGGAGCTGATCGAGACACTTAAATGTCAAGAGCATCTGTCGCTGTACGCCCCGGGGCATATGAACTTCAAGGAGTACGTCTGCCGCCTGCAAGCCAACCTGGACTCGAGTTTCCCCACCCTGCGCGCCATGGCCGTCGACGGCCTGCACAATTTGATGCGCCGCAACGCTGACGAGGTCATCCGTACCGCCCAACCTGGCCTCGAGGAGAAGCTTTGGCTACTGCTGGATAGCACCCCAGACGACGACGCCGTCAAGAACATTATGCGCAACTGGCTGCACCAGACAGCGCTGACGGATACGGCTCCGTGGGTGCAGCGGTGCAATACCATCTTGACGAAGGTCATGGTCAAGTCTCGGGCCGAAGCCGAGGCGCCGAAGAAGGCCGCCCTTGACCTCCAGGACGAGGAAATTGCCGGCTTCGCCACCGCCGCCGGCACTGTTGAGGATGAAAAACCGGCGGGTAGCTCATCACAGGAGCTTCTGCGGTGGCAGACGCGAACATTTGCCATGGACCTGCTAAGCGAGCTAGTCGTCATGGTTGCCCGCGATGCAAGCGCAAGCGACGAGTCCGCCGCATGTCTCGCGCTGCAGGGCAAGGTGGCCGACGTGGTGCGCATCGCCTTTTCCGCCTCAACCGCTGGCGTGATTGCACTGCGACTGCGCGGCATGAAGATTATTGACCAGATCCTGAAGGTGAGTTTTTACTCTGGATTCCTCGCCACTGTCCGAACTTTACCATGGAACGAACAATCACTGACCCATCTGCTGGCAGCTCTTTGGCAAAACACCTGATCCCGACTTTCCGGAGGCCTCTCTGCTCGAGCAGTATCAGGCCCAAATTGGCTCCGCGCTGACACCCGCCTTCGCCGCCGACTCGTCCCCCGAGCTTGCCGCCGCCGCCATCAACGTCTGCGCCAGCTTCATCGCCACCGGCATCGTGACGGACGTCGACCGTATGGGCCGCATCCTGAAGCTGCTCGTCTCGGCGCTTGAAAACTTCTCCGCCGACACGGAGAATGCGTCCATCGGGGACCTCAAAGGCCTGAGCTCGAACGCGCTCGTGATGGTAAAGATGGCCGTATTTTCCGCTTGGGCCGAGCTGCAGATCGCCAGCGCCGAGCAAAACTACCTCGTCGAGGTCGTGAAGCCGCACATCGCTAAGCTTACGCCCCTCTGGCTTGCGTCGCTGCGGGAGTACGCGCGTCTGCGCTTCGAGCCCGACATCTCGACTACTGGCTCCGCCGCCATGTCCGGCAACCTCGACTCCATATACGCCGCCCTCAACCGCGAGACTCTACTGCACTTTTACCAATCGTCGTGGCTCAACCTCGTGGACGCCATTGCAAGCCTCATTGATGAGGATAGCGAATTTGTCTTTGACGCCCTGGATGGTAGAATTGATGAGAGCCCCAATGGCGAGCCCAAGCCAACCGACATCAACTACCGCGACGAGCCCGTTGCATTTTTCTTTGTTCTCTTCGGTCTGGCCTTTGAGGCCCTCGCTGGTCGTTCTGACTCGCAGACCAGCAAGGAACAAATGCTTGAGATTCTACACGCCGTCAAGAAGATTCTGCGCCCGTCCGTCGCTGGCCTTGCCATCTATCAGGAAGTTGTCTTTTCTGAGGCCATGGACATGTTCGATCGCCTCGTGCTAACCGAGGCGCTTAATGTACAGGCTGTGGTCGTCGAGATCGCGAAAAACCTCTGTCTCGCGCATCCCTCTGCCCGTATCGGCCACGCACCGGAGGAGGAGAAGCTGTCTGAGGACATTGACCAGCTCTTTGAGTTGACTCGTATCATCGTGCTCGTGATTGGAGGACTCGTGCCCAACCTAGCCGAAGACAAGAGCAGAGGTATGTCTTTCTTTTTCTGTCCGTTCCTCACTGACCGTTAGTGCGCCACGAACTCAACGACGAAGCCGTTGGCCTGTTGACGCTGTCTCTCAGCGCCCTTGTCGATGCCTCTGCGGTCTTTCCGTCCGTGATCAAAACGGATCTATACGCCTGCATCATCCACATCTTCGCCACCATCCTCGCCACACCTTCCTGTCAGACGACCGTCGTTCCACAAGCTCTCCCTATCCTTCGCCGCTTCCTTTCCAGCCTCGTACAGACTCCGCAATCCGAAACACCCGCCCAGCTCCGCAGCGCCCTCGCTCGCTTCCTGGCCATTCTGTCCGTCGCGCAGCGCCGCGAGTTTGACGACGCTCTCGCCTGCGAAAAGAACACTTTACTCGCTTGCACCGTCCTCTTGAGCACGGCCGGCAGTCTTTTCGAGCCCGCCGACCCAGTGCTTGCGCGCACCGTCTCCGCAATCACAGACTGCCTCGCCAGTCGCCTGCCCAGCAAAGTCGCCGCCAGCTGTGTGCGCTCCCTCTTGCTCCTTCCGCGGCGCGATCAAGTCGCCGATGCGCTGGCTACCCGACTTCTTCCGCAGCTACTGACATTTTCGACGCAGCCGACAGACATTGAAGGATTGGCCGAGAGCCGCGAAATCGTAGTTGCCGCGCTAACTACGTGGGCCGTCACCATTAATCCTTCGAAGCGTCCCACTGCCGTCGCGCTCGTTGTGCCGGCGCTGGTCGGCCGAGCGGCGTGCGACGGACGCGAGACGTATCGCGAAACAGCAGGGCGGCTGCTCGAGCTTGCCGCAGCCGACGCCGCCGCATTTAAAGCGGTCGTTACTGGGCTTATACCGGGCGTGAAAAGTTTGCTTGAGGAGGTAATTCGGGAGGGAAACGTAAAGAAGAGCGCGGGGCTGGAGGAGGGCAACGGCGAGCCAACAATCGCGTTAAAGATGAACTTTTGAGTAGAATAGATAAAGCGTAGATAAAGCGCAAATAATAGACGAGTTTAGTAATTCCCGCTAGCGTTTCGTAGGTTACCCGGCATTTAGCAAGTTACCCGGCATCTAGTAAGTTACCTGGCATTCAGCTAGTTACCCGGTATTGAGCTAGTTACCCGGTATCACGCTAGACTACCCATTTTCTTCCCCGTACAATCAATGTTTGTTAAACCTACACTCTGCTCACAGTGATTGCCGTGGACCCCTGACACGTTAATTGTAACAACTGACGTAAGTCTCCCTTCCAGCAACTCCGTTTCAAGACACGAACAAGTTTTCGCACGAAAGAATGAACCAGCAATCGGACAACCAACAACAGAGGCTGAGCGAGCTGGCGGAACTCGCACGGACGAACCCCAATGAATTCATTCGCATCTTTGACCAAGGAAGGGAACGCGAGACGATACCTGACGTTCTAACCCCGGAATCGACCACTCCGTCAAGCTCAGCCTTCGCCCAGCTCATCGCGGCTCTACAAGGGTTTACCGCAGCCGCAGCTGCGGCCCCACATGCTCTCCAGACAATAACTGCCGCTTCCGCACGTCGGGATAGCGTGAAGGTCACACCCTATGACGGCAACCCAGAACTCCTCCACCGCTTCCTCGCCGACCTCACTTCGAAGTTGAAACTTGAGAAATGTGAAGACGAAGAGGAGAAGGTTGTCATTGCCGAGAGCCTCCTTGTCAAGAACAACCGCGCTGATAAACTCATGGACTGCCATTGCGTCCTCGGTCAAACGACCATCAAAACGTTTGACGGATGGAAACAGGCTCTTACCGACCTCTGCCAGGACACCGGCGCCCAGGAGAAAGCGAACCTCAAATTTCACGACTTCCACTTCGATAAGTCCCTTCATAAGTCTTTTACCGAATTCTTCTCCGAATTCTTCTCCGAATTCTTCTCCGAATTCTTCTCCGAATTCTTCTCCGAATTCTTCTCCGAATTCTTCTCCGAATTCTGCGCCCTCGCCGGAAAAACATGCAAATCGGACTCGGAAAAATACGACCAGCTCGTGATGGGAACGCCAGCTTGGTTAGGACGCCTCGCCCGGCCTATCCCCACTGAAGCCCAACGACCATTCTGGCGAGCTCTTGGGCACTACTACAATGACGTTTTTCTTGAAGACGAACAA
>ML996702.1:5551-83470 GCA_010356995.1 Trichodelitschia bisporula
CTCGCGAGTTCGTGCTCCGATCCTAGACGGTCTGAATGATCTTCCCGTAGCATTTTCGATTGGATTGCAACGACGTGCTCCAAAAGTTTGATCGCCCGGCCTATTCGCCCATCGCGACCGTATGCGCTGGCCAGGCTAAACTCGGAAGCAAGAGTTGCTGCATCATCTTCTCCGGAAATTTCCTTTCTCCATTTGAAAACTTGCTCAAGCCAGTATATACACTCCCGGAGTCTCCCATCCCACATAAAGAAGTGCCCAAGCAGCTCGCATAGGGTGTAATGGCTGGCCAAGTCTTCGCCCTGAGCAGATTGAGCAACTTTTAACGCGTGGGGCAGGTATTCTCGACACATCGGCATGTTGTCGTAGCTGACCGCAGCATTTGGAAATACACCCGCAAGGTGCTCCACCGCCTTCTTCCTCGCCTCCTCTTTCACCAGGGGATGCTTGTCAAGCCAAATCTTGGTCGCCTTTTGCACGAGTCTGTGCATGTCGTACATGTCATCATCCCGTTTGGTGAAGAAAGCGTAACCAAGAAGGGTACCAATGGCGCTCACCAAGCGTGCTTTCGTCAGCACTGGAGGCAGGATCGACCTAGGAATCGCCTTTGGCTCGACGTAAGACACGAAGGCGAGGAGATCGGCGGCAGTTTGATCCGTCTGACGAATTTTTTCGAACGACAGTATCCATGTGTTTGCAATGGCGTTCGAAGTGCTCTGGGGTCGTGTAAGGTCGGTGAACTCGGCGCTCATGAGCTCGGACATGTCTTCGTGGGTATTCCTCAGGAGATCCAAATATTCGGAAATGGACACCGGGTTTTTCGTGATGTAGGCTGCTGCTTGTGCGATCGCTAAAGGAATGAACTCCAGTTCAGTCAAGAGCTCGTCTGTGATCGAAGCGCTACACAGTAACTTTTCCTCTGACAAGGAGTTTCGGAGAAAGTCGAGTGAGTCTTCCTTGCTCATTTGCTTCAATTGAATGATTCCATTACGTGTCAGCTCGGTTGCGATATGTCGTGTGCGCGTCGTGCAAAGCACCTGGCCGTTCGGGCTTGCCGGAAGAAAATGGGCAACATGCTTGGACTGATCGGGGGACGGAGAAAAGATATTCGCGTCGTCGACGTTATCAATAATCAAAAGCCAGCGCCCTGCCCTTCCGCCACTTAGATACTCCTTTACCAAGTCCTTCACGTCCTTGTCCTTTTCTTTCTCTGAAAGGATCGACAACTCCCTTGCGATACTGGAGCAGTCTTGGGTAAAGGTTGCCGCGCTCACAGCGGAAACCCAAAATACAGAGCACTGAGGATGCTTCTCTTTCACCCAGTAAGCGAACTGCAAGGCGATCTGCGTCTTTCCAGTGCCGCCGAGACCGTGAA
Source organism: Trichodelitschia bisporula (assembly GCA_010356995.1). NCBI lineage: Eukaryota > Fungi > Ascomycota > Dothideomycetes > Phaeotrichales > Phaeotrichaceae > Trichodelitschia > Trichodelitschia bisporula. Next base: position 6,924 of record ML996702.1, read on the forward strand.
CTACCAGCATTCGGTTGGCTTTGTCGGCGAAGAGGCCTTGGACCTTCGCGAGCTCAGCTTTCCTGCCGACGAAGTTTTCGTTTGGTTGAGAGGGAATGAAATAAGTCGCTTTGGGGGCACAATCTTAGACATTTAGTCAGGCTGCAAAGCAACTTAGGTTTGACGCTCACCTTTGGATGAGCCATCCATGGCTAGCCGAGGATCCTCAGGCGGTCGAGAACCAATTTCAGGTGACCGGGCCAAGTCAGTATTAGACGTTGCAATGAATTTAGGGGCTCACTTCACTGGCCTCCAGTGCATCACGGATCGTGTTTAGGACCTTCAGGTAATTGGAATCTTGCCTGCTGGTGTATTTGCAAACACCATGATGATCGGCCTGCAAGGACATGTACATTTCCCCGCTACACATAAGTCTAGCCGAGCCTTTGTCCACGACCTGAACCTTGCCCGGAAACTTCCGGCTCAGTTGGGCGAATAAGGGGGTATCCAGAGTCTCCCAGAAGGACGCAAGAAAAAGCTTGCCCGTGTGGTGGCGAAAACCTTCGTTAATGGTTTCCAAGGTCTCCGAATTTCGTTCCAGACTGTGCCTAAACTGGGTGTCTGAAAGGACGACTGACACTGAAATGAGCTTCCCGAGCAATGGGGCCGCGTCAGAGCCGATATGGGGGGTCGACAGAAAGATCATAGCATTGACGGAGGAGCCGATTCGGAGGTATTTTGGGTTGCTTTGGGCATTTAGGGCATCAATGTATGCTTTTTTCACGACCAACCCTCCCATTGAGTGGGCAACAAACAGAATAGGCACGGCTCCGATTTCGTGGCTTTCGCCTGTATCATTATTTCGGCTACGAGCCATCAAGGCCAGTAGGTCCATGGCGAAATTCCCAATAGTCTGGTTGTTGGCTTCGGTCGACAGCCAATCCGCGTTGTAGCCATAGGTGAAAATCCTGGCCTTTTCCATAGCACGCTCTTTCGGAAGCCATTCACCTGGCCAGAAGAGCTCCGGTGTACCGTCTTTGGCCCAGGTTGCATGGCTTGAACCGCCGAGTCCGTGAACGAATATGATATCCACAGCGGGAGAACCGCTCGGAGCCGCAACGAGGGTTAGGGTGCGCAAGTTTGGTAGCGATGTGGGAACAACCGTCTCGCGGCCTGTGGGGCCGGGACTGGATGATGATCGTGGCACGCGCTGCTCGCTGGGCTCGGTGGAGGGCTGGTCGACGGAGGGACGGAGTGCAACATGATTATCAGCTGCGCTAGACTCGGTCCCGTCACCGGCTTCATCGCGTTTCTTGCCAGATTTAGGCCTTAGTACGTTCCGAAATTTTCTCTTGAACACGGTTAGTAAGGACCAAAAGCAATGGTGGAAAAGAGCTCAGATACAGTGAATACAACTGCACCACAAATGGGAGTGAAAAAGGCATACATCAGCCTTAAGGAGCAAGGGCAGTTGTAGCGAAGGAGAATACGTACCATGATGGTTCAGAGCTGTGAAGACGCTTCGTTGCTCAGTTTTGAGATGCTGGAGAGGCGAAAAGCTGATGGGAAATGAACCAGGTCCGCGAGCGACTCACCCTCAGCTGTGGGATTCCTCAGTGCGGGGGGGCTCGGCGCTCCCAGTCCCGTGGGGGGCTGGGGTAACAGCGTCAAGACATTCTCTGTCTGTCCAGTAACAGCTGCAGTTGGTACCAGCACCGGGGGGCGCAGCCTGACCACCTACAGCCTATCTCGAGGGACACGCTGTCCCCCAAACCCAGGAGGAGGACCAGTGGGAACTCGCTGGGCGAGAAGCGGAGAGAGGGTAGTAACATGGCAAGCAAAAATGAGTTAAACGTGGAGCATCATATTGCTCTGAAAACTGAGGTTAACAGTTGGCGGCTTGATGTCAAAACTGAGTAGGATAGGATCGGTATGCAGGGTCTGACGGGTCGCGCCTGCGCCTGCGCCTGCGCTTGCGCGAGCCCCACTTTCATCTACCCCGCCACTCCAGACTGGACACCACCAGCGATCAGCATTGTTAGACGACGTTGCATAGAGCTAAGCACCTGTGAACCCGCCCGGTGCTTTCCTTCTTTAAGGCTAGCTGTGCATGGCTTGAATGCCTCGGCATTCGGAGGATGGTTCGCGGTCCGCTGGAGTTTAGGACCAAATGCTGGAACCTGTAACTGTTGATGGCGGCTTGAGTGGGCGAAAGCATTGATGGAGGGTAGGTGATGTGGGCAACGCTCAGTCATAGGCAAAGCGCAAGTAAGCTTTTTAAAAGGTTGGAAAGGACAAAGAAGACAGCAGCGTCGCGGGGCCCTCAGCAGTATGTAACAGTAGTCCCATATCGCCTTCCACTGTCCTGGTCAATACCTGCCCCTAGGCCTAGTGTTGACCGTGACTCCCTGCCCAACTCACAGATGGGTCCCTTCCAGGATACAAACGATGCCTTCCATACTCATGAGTACCTTAACAGTACTTGCTTGGTGCCTTTGTGCCTTACGTCCCGTCTTTACATCAGCCAGTCCACCATGAAATAGTCGCGATTCTAAAGCATATCGGGTTTCTCATCCTACCTATCCACTCGTACAAAGGTAGTCGAAAATTTCCTCCTGCTCCTTCAGCCGTTCAGCGCGAAGCTCGTCACTATCGACTGCTTTTGGGGTCGGGCGCGATTGGGTCAGGCGCGCTTGCCTCTCTTTCGAGGACATGAGATATTAGATGGTCGTGCCTAAGGCCATCATGGACCACTTGGAGGCGGAACGTAGCATTTATATACCTGTGGTCGCAGGGACAATTGGTTCAAGAGTCCCAAAGCGGACAGAGTGCACTCCAGAAGCCACATGCGTTGCGTACGTCAGCATGGTGCGTAGTACTACGGTACCAGGCCGAATATATGTTAGGGGTCCAAAGTCCACCCAGAAAAGTAATGATTCCTCTCCCGGTTCACTGGCCATGCCTCACAAAGCGCCGCGGGGGCGGTGTCATTACTTTTCCGGGTGGGTCCTTGGACCCCTAACGTACGTAGTACATTAGTGGCGGCTGTAAAAACTTATGGAACCTTGGAGGGGATGGTAGTGGGATGCTGCCTACGTATTAACTAGTCGTGCCAGTTACGTCAGCCAATCAAGCCCGCTGATGCGGCCAGTCGTGGAACCCTTGGGAGGTGTGAAGATGCGGACAAGAATCTTTATGTATAAGCACTACTTACAGTCCATATATTAACCACGCAGCGATCCCAAGGCAGCAGCCGTCGTCCCAACAACCCAAAGGTTTCATCACCCACGCCTTTGAACACATCAGCGAATTTCTTGAAGCCAACGCCTGCATAACACAACTCGGTGCATAGTAATGGGGAACATGGGGCTAAGAAACCGTAGCCGCCCAATCATATTATGCATATTCTTTGCATGCTGTTCAACTTATCATTTTGCGACAAGCCGGAAATGTTTCAGGAAATGCTTGCGCCCTCAAAAATAGCGGTCCAAGTAGGGATCGTGAGTTTGAAATAGCTGTTTTTGTGTAACTAACCCTGCTCTCTGTCACGGTGCCAGCGAAGAGCGGTGCAAAAACCATATATTGCTTCGAGACGATGATAAAGAGTTGGAGAAGTAATCTACAAAGATGGGTGTGCAAAAGCATAACTGCAGTGTGGGGGCTTGGCGCCAGTCGCATGACTGCGCTAGTCCCCATAGGTCACCTCGCTATTGTGCTGCCACCCAGACCACATCATGGCCTGAGGCATCACACCGTGTATAGCCAGAACCATGACACTTATATCCTGCCGGCATCGCTAAAGACCGGCGGACCAATTAGAGAACAGTACTTATTACAGCAACTAGGTATTTATTACTGAGCCAACTCATAGGCTCTAGTTGGTCTGCTAGTCCTTGAGGACACCAGTGACGACGCTAGCCGTAAAACAAGTAGTTAATCCCTCCATTCTTATTCCGATCCGTTATTTCAGTATGCCGAGTACGAAGTTATCCATTCCCTTGTACGGCCCAGATACCGGCCCAGGTACTTGCCCTGTTACTTGCCTAGGTTCAAATCGCAGTCATTAACCAATTATAGAGCTGGAGTTTAGGCCTGTAATGAATTCTCAGGTTCTGTAACAAATCCTAGCTCTTTAACTGGTCAATAATTGCGATTTGTACCTGGGCAAGTACATGGGCCGTATAAGGGATTTGAAGGGATATGGAGAAACTGATGGGCTGCGCTAACGTATATGAATAAATTAACTTTGGGGAATGATAAGGCTAGAGTCCATCTAAAACTCTGCGAGATGCGGCGGCTGCGTAAATTTTATAAGTTCTGGATCTACCAGAAGATGCTTTATATCTTCGTCGCGTAAGCAGAGTACAACCGTAAGGTCCCCTCTTGGAGTCTGTGGTAGTATGTACATCAAACCCTCTACCGGCGTAAAATGTGGACGACGCACGGCAATCGGCAGACCTAGCCTAAAGCCAAAGTCGCATATATAGTAGTTGAACTTCGCCCACGAGCTTAGTATGATATCGCGCGTCCAATCGACCGCGGCGGTCATTGAGATGGACGACTTATCCGGCGACCGCGTAAAGACCGCGGCTAGTGCGGCGGTCTGCTTTTTTAAGTCTATCAGGTCCAGAGCTGCAAGAAGGCTAGTAGCAACATTTGAGATGGGACCAGCGAGCTGCTGTACCGACATCCGGGTGTAGGTCATGTTTTGCGCCGTTCCCATATATGCAGGTGGAATGCCGAAGAGAGCGCGGGCGTTCATAGGGCGTGCGACCAGGCATACAGCGTTGGGCTCAATACGGTGCGCTCGCGCGCGCATCACGGTCTGCTAAATGTGGGCGCGCTTAGAGCGTCATCGGTCGAAACAAAGGTGGGTGATGTGGCAGATGGCAGGCTTTTAGCCTGAGAGGCTGCGTCCTTCAACGTGGCGAGCGCACTGGCCGGAAAGGTAAAGTCGGCCCAGCCGCAGTCGGCGGCCTGAGCGGGCGGGGCGGACTGAACCTTCTGTTCGTTAGATATAGGGCCGTCGCCGATGGAAATAATTTTGCGGCGGTCGGTATTCCTAAGCTCCAGCTCCTCGTCGGTAAAGGCTGTTCCACTGCATGCCTTGTGCAGTAGCTGGATAACCTAATCTTGGCCAATGCCATCCATCGCTCGATGCTCGCTAAGGAACGTGAGAATGATGCCGCCGGTAATGAAATTGAGCTGCACGAGGAATACGGGCAGAATGGGATCATCGCCGGGAAGGCCTTGAAGAGTGCGCCGCGGGGCAATCATACTCTCATCTAGCGTATGGATGGGAAACTGGGCGTTTTTCAGACCATCTATTATAAGTTCTGAAGTGAGATCGCGGAACGTCAGAGGAATTTGAGACAGCGGCCGAATTTTGAAGATGCCAGAGTTTCTAGGACTTGCGTCTTCGTTGACCACATGCCCCGTGAGCTATGGGAACTTGGCCGACAGCTCTGCTAGGCCGTGCTCGAGCTTGCTGATGAATGTCGCACTCTGAGCTGTGCTAGCCGAAAATAGAAGCAGATTTGTGTGTAGACTCTAAGCAAAGGCTGCTGGCTAAAGATGTCGAAATAATACTCTTCTATAGCGGGGATTTGAAAGCGGCGTTCAGATGCTCGAGCTCGGATAGCCGTACTGGAGGATGGCAATTGTTCGGAGACATCAGGTGTTGTTGAGGAAGATATGCGCAAATGAGGGAAATGCGGTGACTTGGCTAGGAAATGCGGGGAAGAGCCAACCTCGCACGAAACTGTTACGTCTTTGGGGGCCGTGGGGGCCTCGGCGGCGAAGTCTTTACATTGCCGTCACGCATCAGTTGCTCCTGGGAACATCAAAGGCGGAAAAGCTTTCACTCAGCCGCAGAGAGCTTTAAGGTTCAGTTACTAGATGAAAGGGTTGACATTGGACTCGCAACTCGACCACGAGAAAGCAAAACAAGCACGCGCCATAAGAAGTGAACACCCAGCAAAACGCACCACTAGCAAAGCTCACCACAAAAAGGCATCTACTTCAAGCTCAAATACCATTCTTCCGCCGCGCCTAAGACCTGCAACGGTTTCCCGAACGGCGTCGCACATACCGCCTGGCCCGCAGACAACGACACCGACCCGCTTGTACCCGGCCTCTGCCTCGCTCCGTAACAACCCGTCAAGATTTAGACGCCCGCCAACGACAATTTCCTTCTCCACGTCCTCCTACACGCCTACCAGCTCCTCCAGCAGCGGCCGCGCGCTCTTTCTCATGCTCCACGCCAGCTTGGCGTTGGGATGGCGCGCGCACCTACTCAACGAGCCCGGTGATACCAACTCCGCCGCCAATCAGCACGACGCGGTCGCACTTAAGGATGTCCGAAGCCGGACTGTGTCGGTAAGGTCCGTCAACCAGTGCCAGTACGTATCCAGCCCTCAAACGCTGTGTCAAGCCGCCGTGTTTCTTAACGAGAAATGACAGGCCGGCCGTACTCGGTCGCGACACGTCTACAGCGGTCACCTTTCCAGCCGACTTCTCCGCATCGGACGAGTGCGTCGGTGATGGCGGCGTAAGAGCATGCCTCTAGCGACTGAAAGCGGCCGTCAAGCTGACTGAAAAGGGGTGGTTCTCCCACGGCCGCAGCCGATTGACGGTCGGAAAGTATACCTACGCCGTAGGCCTGGGTGCGCTGGCCCAGTGGATGCAGGGAATGTCGATGCGTACATGCTGTCCCACGTCCGTGACGACCGCTTGCCGCACACCATTCTTGCCCACACTTAACACACGTACGAGCCGGTCGAAGAACCACACCGCCGACGCCGCGTACAGCCAAATGAGATGAAGGCAGTGGCTAAAGCGATAGATGATGTGATACCAGCATCCAACGATAGCAAAAACGCATATCACAATTTGCAGCACTAGAAACAGCTCGTGGAAAAGCTGATGAAAATATAGATGGCTCAGCACGATCATCGCAACCGTCAAGACCGTCACCACGATGCCCTACTGCTAGTACGGCGTCGCCTGGTCCGTTTTATAGGCGCCTGTGTTGCTGTAGAGCCCTAGTAGCACGATGCTGTAAACAATAACATGCAGCGCACAGACACGCGCAATTCAGCGGTACAGCAGTAGGTCCGTCCGATACGACCAGTTAGTAATCCAAAGCAGGAAGTTGTTCCGACCGGAAAAGAAAATCCCCAGCGGCAGTAGGCCGTACCCAATGTGCCCTATGCGGTACTTAATGTACGCGAGGACCTCCGCCTTGGGCCTAACGCCCTATGAGTGCGGCTGGGCGCTGTGATAGTTGACGCAGCTGAGGTTCCGGTTTAGTGCAAAGAAATGGAAGTTGTGCAGCGCCTGTCCGACCGTTGGTGCGTTGCCCAGCAACTAGGGCAACGGCCGGATGTGCTACGAGCCGATGATTGAGGGATAGACGAGATATGGTTTGATCTTGTTGGGGGCAGACGACACGTACGGAAGACCTGCGAGCAGCGTGAAGAAAGATGGGAATGCCAAAGCCTAGTGAGAGCAGGACGAAGCTGGCGCCGTTAGTCTTTGCAACTCTGGATCGGGACCAATGGACGACAGGCCACTCATATGTATCGTGGCTACAGCTTCTCCATACTGGACACGACAATGATGAAGCGGTTCTGCTGGGTCTCGGCGGCGTCACCGACCCGCATCGTCTCCATCAGCATTTCGTGGGCGCTGGCGTTGAACAGGACGGTCGGCAGCTCCGCAACGGCTCATAGCGACGTGCTGCAGTCCCACTTTGTGACAACCTTCACGTCGCCAACCCTCTCCTTCGCCCAGAATGCCTCCCGGCGCCAGTTAGGGATGGTTCCGTGCACTTTGAGTTGATCCACTCTACTACGCTCGTCGGGAACGGCGTGCTTTCGGCCTGGCACTTCGCAGATGCCGCGCCCCCGGCCATGTGTCCAGGCACTCCGGCTTCCGACGGACACATGAACATTGCGCTGGAAAAGACGTTGAAGCAGGCGAACATGTAGGATAGCATCCACATGTCGTTGCCATAGCCCGGAAACTGAAATACTACAGGCACCGCTCCGAGCGCTAGTGTAATGAGTGAGAGCAAAATGTGCAGCTTTATGGCAACCATGAAATGAGCTATGCGCTCGAAGTGCGTTACAGCATGCACTTTGGAGAACGGTTTGTCTCGATATGTTCTCGATATGTGGAACATGGAGTGACGGGATGCGGTTCGCGTGGCAGTCGGCAAGGCTAACAGGCCTCATTTTTTCTATTGGTCGAGCGGCAGCAGATCAGCCTCCGTAGGATTCATGCAGTCTCTACCCCTACCGTACATCATGCTTCTCCGCGAACCAGGCGCTCATATTATTAACGCTTCAACTTGGCAGACTTTGCGTGCGCTAATTTGCGCGCGTAGATGTGAAGCTTGATCAAGCGCCAACTGCTTGTGCTGTCTGTGGCAAATTTCCGTCCGGCTGCTCAGCTGCTCAAATGCCCTCCGTACATGTATGAGTCGGTCAGTATTGCATCTTGCAAGACCCTGAAGGTGATGCGGGGCAATGGGAACAAATGTCAGCGGTCATGCTGGCAGAGGAGCTGTCCTAAAGTCCGCACCATTGCCGCTATCCGTTTGCCACGACATGGTAGCATGCAAAGGCCAAAGCAAAGGGAATGGGTTTTGGAGGGTACCTTGGACGCGGCCTTTCTTCTGGTGCTCGGCCCTTATCAAAACTCTCTAGCTGTGGCTCCCCACGGCCGACGACTGCGGCAAGCCGGTGGGGTTCTCGTCCCGTTTCCGAGATACTGCGGCACAGCCGCCCAAAGTGCGGCGTAGATCTCCACAGAGTAGATATATTGCAACACCTCTCCGGAGCCATCAAATTAACAAACTTTGCTCAATTCCACTCTTACTGCGTCCAAATTCGGTTCGGGATGCTTCTACTGCGCCGCAACATTGGTGTCGCCGCATTTCTCAAAGGTCGTCTAAGGGACGTGGACCATCTCCGCGCGTTTATAGACAGCCCGAAGCCAGTCCAAGCCGTTCTGCACACTCCACTCGTCAACATGAAAATCACACTCCTCTCCTTGCCTTCCCTGGCGCTGGCCATTACTCTCGGGGCGGATCCGGTACGCATCATTCCATTTTCCATTGCACATTCTGACCTCTTAGCGTATGATGCAAGCGGGCACTCCCCCTACGCCGTTTGGCCTTACCAAAAATGTAAGTCGAATCCGACGGCCAGCTCTTCTAGAACTAATAGCCCAGGCCGCATGCATGAACCTTTTCTGCACACTTGAACCTAATGTCTGCAACGGTGCGATTGATGCGTGGGGCGCCTGTGGGGAGTGTAATGGCTTCGGCTGCATCGGGCTCGGAGAACGTAAGTGTCCAGGAGGGGCGCGCGAATGTTAGGTTACCTGAATGCCTACTGGAAGTACATGGCTTTCATTTGATGCAATCGGATACTGTCGCCGTAACGTTATGCTCCTGGCTTCAAATTGTACATCTTTAGGGCCTTTCACCTTATTCTATCTGCCGTCCTCAACCTATCCAACCCTAGTGGTGCTGCTGATCATGCGTGACTACTTATGGCTAGGTGACTCGTGCTCTTCTTGTTGTTCGGCCGTGGTTGACTCTGTGAACCCCCCTTGAATCCGCTTCCCGTAGCAGTCCTAACCTCAGTCCCACGCCAACACAATGCTCGCCCAAGGCTTCAGCCCATAGAAGAGCTATAGATAATACACATGGAAAGAGGCCATCTCGAGCGGTCTATTAACTTCACTAGGGCTTGTGAATTATGGCTTCCTTGTTTCGCCCACCGTCGCCTTACTTACCCATTTGAAGGGCTACCAAGCTGGAGCAGCTAGACTATTACTGCAGATACGGTATTGCCCTTTATGGCCGACTACCGCCTTTTCCTGAGCAGCAATCGTACAAGAAGAGGGCAAAACGTCTTATCTCGTTAAGGCGTTTCGGCGAACATAATATCACCTCAATCAACCATCCTAATGTATCTACATCGCGACTTTAAGTGGGCAGTTGGCAGTCGGCATGCTGATGGGGTCTGGCCCGGATAAGGTTACGGAGATGGGCATCTAGGTTTTTTGGTGGTATGCCCCTAAAACAGCCCATACCGGTATAGCTGCTTCTAAAACTAGGCTGAATCGCATTTACGAAGAATAATACATCCGCAACAGCTCTATTTACATATATGTAATAATCCTATGCGTGATGCGGCTGCAATACGCTACCTAGGTAACAATTATATGGCTAGATTATTGTTCGCCATAGATAGACTAGGAAAGTATGGGCTATTCTGTATCGAGTAAGGGACACTATTCCACCCATCTTCTAACAACTAAAATATATCATTCAAGCATATCCGCCTAACGAGCGAATCAGATGTCGAGACTGCTCTTGTACGTTCATGCGCTGGCTGTCCTCTAGGTGTTCTTCACACTAGCCCCAACTGAAGATTATGGTTTAATGATAATTGCTCCGATGCCTATATAACGCCAAATAAGGTGTCAAAATATGAGCTTCTCTATACACTCTTAGCCTGTTTTTATCTTCACTTACTAACATCGCATGAATGTTTCGTAAGTTGAAATTATGCTCGATCATACCTTTTCTTAGGCTTCGGCCGGAACCCTAGCCAATACCATTGCCGGAGCCTCTGCCAGGGAAGGGGTAGCCTTTAGCCTACTTACGCTAATGACCCGTTAACTTCTTAAAAGTAAAACATTAAGACGCTGTAGAATGCGTACGGAACGGGATTATCTCTTCAATTGCTTGCTTCCACGCCTGCGTCCTCGCTTACGTGCTTGTCGGCGTCCTCGCTAGCGTCCACCGGAATGGCCGACCAGGTAGGGAGCAAGGATTTATTACAAAAACTAAGGATTTGTTAAAAAAAGAGCCGAGTATTTGTAACAAAATCCAAGGATTTGTTATAAAAACCAAGGATTTTTTACATGAGAAAGATTCTGGCTCTCTAATTGGGGCGTCGGTATTTGAGTGCGCCTGCGAAGACGCCAGTGTGGACGCAAGCGAAGACGCCAGCTATAGAAGAGATAGGTGCGGTAGATTGTTTAGTATTTGCTAGATATCCCCAAAGACCACCGACAATGACCGAGTACGGTATGCCTCTCGTCAAGTGCTGCTAAATCAAAAACGAACGTGGAGTGTCTTAGTTCCTTAGGGCGATTTTAGCGCAAACCCTTTTGAAATCTCGGAGCCCCATTGGCTGCTACCGGGGTTATATATGGCCGGTGCGGATAGCAGCATTTGGTGATATATATTAAATATTTCCTAACTTTATCCACTCGCTTCCCTAACGCGATCATCTGCTTCTTCAAACTATAGCCCCCGCCCCCGGCGACTAAATTACAGTTCCTCCCGCTAAAAATGCTATCTTGTGCATTCTCACCACCCAGCGTCCCTCTATCAAGGTTATTGTTACTGTCACCAAATTTGCAATTCATGTCATTTTGCTTATCGTAATTAAGTTAGTATTATCAGTCTCTTCAGTACGTAAATCTGAGGAGGTCCACAAGCTTCCACCCTTACCAAATTAATCTCGGGCCGTACTACGACACTATTAAGAGAGCCTTCGTGCTCTATCCCCGGCCTACCTAGCCCCTTGTTGTATCAGTCCTCAGAACGATAGCACCTACGGTTCTTTTAAACCAGGGTTTTTTATTTTAAGGCTGTATAGAAAGTCCTGAGGTCCGTCGCTCCTAGGGCTCGACAGACTAGGCCTTGCGAGATAGTCTAGTACCGCTTAAGGCTTTGTACGGAAAAAGCTGATCAGCTCTGGCAAAAACAAGAATACGAGCTTAGTAACTATCTCGTGTGATTTTACCAGGACATTGGCATATGCGATCTTACATATACGGGAAGAGCAGCGCGGTTCTACGGACGGCTATCCCTTACATGGATGGGTTCAGGCTGGTGCTCACGCTGATTAGCCTACCAATTAGAGAGCATTACTGCCCATAGAAAACATTTACCAGCAAGTCTTGCTCACTACATAGTCCGCCAATCGGCGTAAACTTCAGCCTGAACCCTAGCCTGAGGCCCATTTTATATCCCACCTTGGAGTACAGCCGTTTAAGGGATAGGGCAGGCAAATTCTGTATGGGAGCATTTTGGCCTAAGCGAATCTACCACATGCGCTCTTCCATATATACTCATAATGGCTAATACCACTGACTCGTAAAGTCATACTTAGACAAGATATTCTCAACCACGCCATGCGAGTTAGATGCATTAAGATAAATTTGCAACTGAGGAATTGCCGGAACGAGTCAGGCATTTATTTTGTTCTTTTGTGCTTTTCGTCTTGAGTACCAAAGTAATGCGAACCCAAATTGGGAGCGTAAAGGCTTTGTAAGGCATTTGGCTTTTATATCTGTTGCACTGAGTACCCAGCCAAACCACTCTGAAGTTAGGTATTCAATAGAAATGCACGTCTGGCGAGCTCGTGTAATTTGATAGCATATTTGATTTCTAAGGGAACTACGACGAAGTACGGCTAACTTCAAGTTGGAGCTGACCCCTTTTTTGCGAGTAACTGTTTGCGACGCACACGCTGAACCTAACTAAGCAAAAAATATTGAATACTCCACCTACCAAGACGTCAGTTACATAAGTTAAGATCCAGCCAATTAGGGGATTGCTGTATACTCCATTCAATTTCTACAGGAAGATAACAATTTTTCCTACGGGCACATTAAGCCAAACCAAATTTCAAACAACTCCCCTCCATACGGCAGATCTAATGGGGTATATCATATCAGACCTCTGATATGTGGGAGCGTCACGAGGCAATAAGGGACAATGATGGGGGAACTGTCTGAGAGAGAGATGTGGTTGCGGAGTTAAGGAGGCAAGCTATATACGTGGAGGAGGGTTTTGTGGTGAATGCTAAGACCCTGATAATGCTAACTAATAATTTGTCTTCTCAATTTAGCTGTCCAATAGGTACCATGCGTCACGAATTACAGTTTAGCCCCAGCTGTCCCCTTTCGTACTTCATGCCGTCGTCTGTTGAGGGCTCTTAAATGGTTTTTGCAAGAGTTTTTAACATGAAAAAATGCAGCTCTTCTACGAGCCTACGGTATCCCGCCATACTGAGTAGCAAATCTCGTTTGACAGTTACTTAATTGAGACTCCAAGCCTTATTAGAGCCGCGGATAAAGTTTACCAGGCTTCGTCCCCCCCAGAGTAATCCCTGTTGGGAACCATTGGGCATAGCCCAGAACCTGAGGCGTAAAGTCTGGATACATTTCCAAAAAGTTAGGAAATCAGCGGAAGAAACAACTTACAAAACTATGAGAATTTGAATCCACCCGGTGTATGCTGTAGTAAATATCCACGCTAGATCAAACCAATTTCCAAGCTTTCATAGGGATATATCGAACAGCATCAAGCGTTACACCTTTTTTTTTCGAGAATTTGAGATCATATTTATTGAAAATCGATTCAGCACACTCGCGCGGTATGGCTCGGCTTCACGATACTGTATCAATATATGTAGATGATGCCTCGGCACCATCCGGCTAGGGGGAGCAGCCGGAATTTCAAATGAGGTGGGAAGCCGTTTATCTCAGGAGCTTGTAGGATATCATGACGGTTCACTTGGTCTTGCTTGCAGTTGTCACCGGACGAATCCCTTTTCTACATTTACCCTAGCTGCCAAAAACAAACCACGCTAGCTGGTATGGTTTTTAAGGCGCCTGGCATTTCTCAGCACTACGTCGACCAATCAAATGAGCCCGAAAGCTGTTAGCATTTGATACGTCCTAATAGTGGTGAATTTTGGGCGGCTGCACTTTCTAACTGGATAAATGCTAGATGCACTGGCTGGACGGGTCTTGCGTGGGTACAGAGATGCTGCGGCACTAGACTTACGCGAGTCTATTGTCATGGATCTAAGCCTAAAGGAGTAGAGATGGTAGGAGGTGGTGGGGCCGGGCACAAGTTCCCACCCATGGGCGGGAACTGCGGAAAGCTTGGCACCTCGCTAAGCAAGCCCCCTGTTAGGGCGATGCAAGTGACAATAACTTTGATGTATTCAATCTTTGACTAAAGTTTGAGTACAGGACAAGAGACGGAAAACGAAATCAAAATTATGAGTGGTCGAGTATAAATACCCTCCATATGACTCATGTTGTACATGAGTCAGAGAAACAAATGGAAACAAATGGAAATACTTCGAAGAGGCTTACTAATCCAACAGAACATTCTAGAATCAGATTGAACGGCATCGAATGCCAATTGTCCATCGTATACCGTGACACCCCAGATATATTCACCTCTCCTTGACTACCCACTTTCTTCCCCGTGCAATCAATGCTTGTTAAACCCACACTCTGGTCACAGCGATTGCCAGGGACCCCTGACACATACAGATACAAACTTAAGTCGAGCATGTGGCGCAGTGTTGAATCTAGCCCCGGCTAAAGTTTGATAATGATCGGAGTTGTGGTGCTAGAGGGAGACTAGGGTAGTCGATAAAAAGTCGAATTGAGGTCTATTCATACATGGCACTTTTGAATTTTGAGCTCTAATCAGATATTATACGCTAGGGCTATAGGAACGTAATTACCATTGTTTAGAAGCCCTTAAAAAGCTCCGCGTGAAATTTGTGGTAGCTAAGGGCTTCAAATTGCGGTTGATTTAGAGCTGATTATTGAAGTTTTGGTGAAGGGCTTAAATTGGGTCCATTCTTATAAGATTAGCTGAAGACTGCTGCCGCGATGGGGCTCCCGCCCTTGCCAATATTTTGACTGGCCAGCGCTTGCAGGGGTCCGAGGCACTGAGATAAGTTGCGGAGTGCTTTAATAACGTCTTCGTAAACGTTCACTCCGTCTTGCATGCTGCTAGCATTTAAATAGAAAGAATGCCATTTCACCGTATATGCGACGCTAACGGGGGCGGTGGGGGAATATGAAGCTATCCAGTAGGGAACCTTTCCACATATACCCTTGAGACCTTGGACATACCTATTATGCAACCTCTCTGTCTGCCAATGAGTTACACATTTCTTTAAAGTATTTCGGGCTGTCACGGTGCCAGCGAAGAGCTGTGCAAAAACCATAGATTGCTTCGAGACGATGATAAAGAGTTGGAGAAGTAATCTACAGGGATGGGTGTGCAAAAGCATAACCGCAGTGTGGGAGCTCGGCGCCAGTCACATGACTGCACTAGTCCCCATACGTCACCTCGGTACTGTGCTGCCACCCGGACCACATCATGGCCTGAGGCATCACACCGTGTACGGCCAGAACCATGACACGGGCTAATGAAAGTTCCTCGTTCCATATAAGTCTTGTGCCTTTCTTTTCTCACAGATTGCGCTCAGAGGGGTGTTGAAAGATTTAAATTAATGAGACGACGCGATAGATATAAAGTTTGAATTCATTCGATTACATTTAGTAAGCGCCTCATGTGTTGAAGTTCTATGTTTGAATTTGATGGAGTACGGGCGTCAAGACTCTATAGCTGATGCTAAGCCTTACCCAACACGGTATCCCTTTTACGGCTGGGGTCCAAGCTGGGCGCTAAATGAGTCCCAAGCGGACCAATTAAAGGGTAGGGGTTTCTTCCTGAATAGTTTCTGCAAGAACTTTGCTCGTTGCTTGGCCCGCTTGGGATTCATTCGGACCCCAACTTGGTCCTCAGCCGTGGAAGGGGTAGCCAACGTCTGGTCTCCCCGCGCCCTGCCGCAGCCAAAAACTTCAACACGCGATGCATCCACTAAAAGCTGATTAAAAGAATAATACTGATGTCAGGTAGTTTTTTCTGTTAGGGCGTATCTTTGGCCTGGGTTTTGGCGCAGTCACGTAGTTCAATTGTTCTCGGAAATATTAAAACGCGGGGCTCCTGATTAAGGGACTAGGACTGTGGGGCCCGTCCCTTATTAATTTTAACACTAAATTTAGGACGCGATGCACGCACGAAAGGGTAATCAAAAGGGCGTTCTAGATGCTGTCGCATCGCCTGATCAATGCGCATTTTTCAAGTCTGCTATCCTTAGTACAGCGGACGTCCTTTCTGGTATCCCTATTTGCGTTCTCGCTGGCGTACGCGTAAATGGCAGATCAGTCGGAGAGCAGGTCTTCCCTTACAGAACGGTGATGCGAAAACGACTTTACTCTCTGATTAGTCCACTAGTGTTGAGGACGCCAGCACGAACACAAATAATGAGTAACTTAGCGAACTGAGTATTTGACACTTTACTTGCGCCAAGATGCAGTTCCTATCCAGTAAAAGGTGATTTGACTGCAAAGTCCGTGTGGGTATGGGGGGTGTCAGGAGCTAGTAATTTGGTGGGTGTAAGTGACGTACCGCAAAGATTTCGACATCTAATTGGCTAACTGGGAGTTGTACAACAGGTGCGTATTCTAGGTCTTGGATCGATGGGTAGAGTCATTCCTTCCACTATTCTGAAGCGTACAGACAGCTGCATGTGACATCATTGAGACGCGCTCCAAAATTCCTTTGCCTTCTTACACAATCGTATCCTCTTAAAATGCTCCAATAGTGGACCTGGTGAGATGGACCTTGAACGGAATGTTTCAAAAGTTTAACGCATGTATAAGACATGTTGCTGAGAAAATACGATGGGTCTACATACAGGGACAAAATAGATGGGGATGAGATATAATCGAGTAGGATATGAAGTTCGCAAGTCGGAGTGTGAGACTCAGGAGTCGAAACTTCAATAGCATATCAAATCGCGGAAGTGTACTACATGCGATGTTGGTGAAGCATGTAAGTGTTACAGATCAAAGTGTGCATTGTTCAGTTCCATACAGCTACAGGTCGTACCATCAGCCAGTGAAGGACATGGCTGTGGAGAAGGCTATAAACAACAATAATGGCGCGGAATTTGGCGCCAAAGGCGCGAGCTTGCTGACGTTTAACAAGCCAATGCAGGACGCGGCCTTTTTTCTAGGCTCTCGCCGGCCATAATACTGATTAGGGTACATGCTGGCACTGCCCCCCCTTTAGCTTTACATGAGCCAAGCGAAGTGCGAAAGCAACTTCGAACTATCAGACCAATTATCGCAGCATATGCAGTCATGCACCTTTCGTGATAACGTTTTCGTCAATATTATCATCGTTTCGGACGCTGCCAAAGTCAGCGTATATGGAGCATCATCTCTATGAACGAATGCGACACTAGCTGTGGCGTTTGACGACATTGAAAAAGCGTTGTGCAACTTTGGATAACAGGAACCTATTGAGATTCCTGACGATGTGGCGCGGGCTCATCATAGACGGGATAAAGAAGATGTACCCTAGCTAGTGCGATTTCTACCATCCCAACGCGTACCCCAGCTTGTGAGGGAATAATAGCTGGAGAGGCGGATGAGTTCTCTGCTACACATGGAAAGAAAAGGGCGAGAGGCGAAGGCAACAGTCGAGTAAAGACGCGATCTCTTGTACGGCCCAGGTACTGGCCCAGGTACATGCCCCGATACTCATCGCCAATTTTCCGCTATCATAGACGAATCAAAGAGCTAGAATCTAGTTCTGGAACGATTTCTCCATTTCTGTAACAAACCCTAGCTCTCTAACTGGTCCAGGATAGCGGGAAAGTAGGGGACGGGTACCTGGGCGTGTACCTGGGCCAGTTCCCGGGCCGTACGTGGGATAATAGAAACACTGGAAGGGTGCCTATTATGCCCCTCGTTAAAATCGAGAAGAATTCTAAGAGTTTCATGGTCTCGTGAATGCAGTGATAAAAGACTATAAGATGGCAGTATGCCGCGCAAACTATTTGGCAAGCCGCTTTAATTTTTTATTGGCTTGCTGCCGAGCCATACATTCTTCGCCTTGCGATCCAGACATTTACGTTGCAGGTTGAGCCCTCGTTTCCTCGGCAATGAATTGGCACCACTATCCTTTTGGCGGCAGGAGACAGCGCATAGTTCTTAGCGTTATGATATTCCAGACATTGTCCATATTTCCAAGCTCCTTCGCACCCCGATATCACCCGGTTGTGACTCCGGGGCCTACTGTTTATGAGCTGGTTGCGGCGTGACGGCAACGCGGCTCCTATGGGAAGAGAACGGTTTTAATGTGATCTCAGTATGCTCGCGCTATGGTTTTCGACCCGTTTCTCGAACAGACCGAACTGGGCCCCAATGCAGTTGCGGCACGGGTTTCCGACGGTTCCCGCACGGTTGCGATGTGACCACACCATTGTTACAGGGCGGTTATTACGGCTCCCGGGCGGCTGACGCACTGCTTAATTGAACGAGGGAGAGATGAGATATAATATGTTGTCATGAGAGGAAGCGAGAGGAAGCCCCGTGACATATCGCCTAGGCATGGTGCTTCTAGCCTTTGCCCCTCGGGGGATTCTCGCTGATGCCGAGTGGTACTGAGCAGGCTTCCGTGCTCACAGCCATTACGGATGATGCCGTTGATGCAAACAGCGCATACGCTTGCCCTCAAGCTTAGCCACACCTTTTTATCCGAGCACTATGGTTATGTGCACTGTTGTAACGGTCCTAGGAATAACATCCTGGACTACCGACCGGACATCTGGGTCCTTTACAAGCTGCGGGAAGCTGCGGAGCTTTACACTGAGCCCAAAGTGGTCGCCCCCGCACTCGCCCTGACCCATTTCCCTACGAATTGCGTCGTATAGCACTCAGATACATACTCAATGCCGGCCGATCATCCGCACGACCCGGCTCTGGCCCAGGATCCGATCCATCATATCTATTTGACTTCCGCAGGCAAGTGCTTGTTTACATGTCAGGCCACCCCCGGTTGCTGACCAACGCAACGACAGTACCCAAATGCGGCAGGGCGCAGCATAAACAGATGGAAGGATACGGAGTAGATGAATCAACGTCTTCACGGGAGTAGCGGATACGATATTAGAATTAAACAACTCGCGCTAGAACTACGGTATGGACTCGTACACCCTGTCATCGTCCCTTGGGGGCTGCAAGT
This sequence comes from Trichodelitschia bisporula, assembly GCA_010356995.1. NCBI lineage: Eukaryota > Fungi > Ascomycota > Dothideomycetes > Phaeotrichales > Phaeotrichaceae > Trichodelitschia > Trichodelitschia bisporula. The sequence goes on from ML996702.1 coordinate 25,852, forward strand.
AGTCGTGCGGTGGTTCCTCTGGCAGCTGGCGCACCTCTGCCCACGAGCGTACCGCCTCAAAGTCGCGGCACTCATGGCGCGTGTTGAAGTCGACAAACGGCTCTGGCGCCTTGGGATTCCACCACACCTGGCCGAGGACGCCGACGTCCACGGTGCACATGAGCTGCTGGCGGATGATGTCAAGGCAGTGCGCTGGCAGGTTAGCTTTGCGAGGAGCTGCGTGGTTATTGTGCACGAGCGGGAGTACTCACTGACGTGAAACTTGACAATGTGCTCCTCGTTTTTGAAGGCGCCTTCGCCTCGGTCGTGATAGTAGGCGTGGTTAAAGTAGAGGGATTTTCGGAGGAGGTTCTTGTTTCGTTAGCACAGTCATAATCTCAGTGGGAGCTTCATTACCAGGCAGTGCAGATGATGGAGTCCTTCGACGTTGGCGGGATATCCTCCTCCATACTTGTCCCGTATCTTGACCTGATCCGGTGCCAAGCCTGACTTCAGTGCGAGGTGGGCGGGGATGGCGACGGCACGGTAGTCAACGCCGAGCGACTCCCACGCCGCATCAACCTTGGGCCCAGCATCCAAGCGGAAGTCGTTCAGCTTCGTAAAGGAGCCATTGAACTTGACCGTGCTGTAAGAGATGTCGGCGTCTAGTAGAGGAGCTGGCGAGTCAGCGCGGGAAGCGGGGTAAACGCGGGGTTGAGCGGGTTGGGGGGTGGGGGGGAACACACAGTATCGCGAGGTGAAACTCATACACAACACATCTCGATTGACAAACGCTCTTCCAGCCCAGAGACCGCCAACTACGCACGCTAGATGTGAAGCGACAAGGAGTATGCGCTTGCGGGTCTGCGACTTCACCACTACCACGGGCTCATCCGGCAGCAGCGCCTCTGCGTCCTCGGACTCAACTTTTCGCGAAGCAAACCACGAAGCCATGACGGATGGGAGCTGGCGGATGCAGCGCAATGAAGAACAGAACCGACCTTGCGCAAATTTGGGGGCCGAAATCGTCTTGAGCGACTTTGATGATGGATTGCAGGATTCTGGAGCCGAGACCCAAGGTCTGGACCACGGTGCCACGCCGCTTAGGGCAAGTGGCGGCCATCGTTGGTTCAGCTTCGAAGACGTAGAGTGGCTTCCAATATTGAGAGATGCTTTTGCGCGGGGTCAGCTGGCGGCATGGCTGAATTGGGAGGTCTACCGTCAACGCAGGTGGTGGTCATAAATTCCCCCAAATAGCATTGACCGGGGCGTGCCAACATGTCAAGTCGCCATTTGCGGGGCCAAAGAGCACGACATGCCTTGTACTCTGGGGTTGATGTTGCGGCACGGCAATTGGTGCGGCGAGCTGGTGGCGTCCCCAGCTGAGGTCCCAGCCTTGCACCTTGCATGATGGCCGGGCGAGATGGACAGGCGAGATGGAGCGAGCGAGACGAGTTGTTGTGTTGCGGGGTATATAATGGCGGGCGTATCGAGGGACGCATTCACTCACATCCTACACTCCTCCACCTACATCTCTCACCTCGCATCACTACTATGCGGTCCACACTCTTCGTCCTCGCCCTCGCCCTCGGCATCGCCGCCGCGCCTACCAACGTCGCTCGCGAGGCTGCGCCCGAGGCTGCCGCCGCGCCAGCGCCCGGATATGGCGACTACGGCAAGTACGGCAAGTACGGCAACTATGGCAAGTACGATGGCAGCTATGGCAAATACGCGTCATACGGCACGTACAAGCGGTCGGCGGAACCAGAGGCTGCCCCCGAGGCTGCCCCCGAGGCGGCTCCCAAGCCCGAGGCGGAGCCTGCTCCGGCACCCGGCTACGGCGACTACGGGAAGTACGGCAACTACGGCAAGTACGATGGCAGCTACGGCAAATACGGGTCGTACGGCACGTACAAGCGGTCGGCGGAGCCAGAGGCGGCCCCTGAGGCGGCCCCAGAGGCTGCTCCTGAAGCGGCTCCTGAAGCTGCTCCTGAGCCCGAAGCGGAGCCTGCGCCTGCTCCCGGCTACGGCGACTACGGCAAGTACGGCAGCTACGGCAAGTACGATGGCAGCTACGGCAAGTACGCGTCGTACGGCACGTACAAGCGCCATGTCGAGTGGTCAGTAGCCCGTTCGGCTGTTTGACGTTGATTGACTCCAGCAGATCGCCGAATCTGGCCCCCACAGGAGGGCCCATGCTGACTGGGGTGCTCTACACATAATTGGTGATTGTCTTCGGTAGTCGATCGGGATCCGAGATGATTGTAAAGTAATCTAATCAGCAATCCGTGGCTCTTGCATTATGCTCCTTTGCTCGTGTCCTGCTGATAGCTTCGTGAACATGATAAATGCCCTACAGGAACACATGTTACTCGATCTGGCGAGGGTGACAACCGAAAGGCTTCGCACATGGCATGGAGCTAAGGCGGCACCAAAGGGTGGGCGATATGGCAAGCCGAGGCGCGAGGATGTGAAGGCTCGTATTCATCAAATTTTGAGCGCGGCGACCGCTTCGGCGGGCCTTAAATCAGTCCAAAGCCAAAAGCATTGAGACGTCATCTCTTACTGAGCTTGGCGGATCTCTCCCATCGCTGCAAACATATGGGCGTCATACAATCCAGTTCATACGCCATCACGCGCGCCAACGGGCTGCAATCTCGAGTCTTTATGTCGTCGCGCCAATTGGCCTGGAAGTCGACTCTGCTAATTGACCTTCGGATCATGCTAATAATTGGGCTTGGGTTGCAATCTGACGACCCAAAAACCGGGTTGGAGTCTCGCCGGCAAAAATCCTGATCGACATTCTGACACTACCCCCGCGGGTCTCGTATATAGGTAGGAACCGATCCCATCAGAGGTGGGATACAGCAGCCATGAAAGTCGAGACCCTCAGCCTTCTGCTATTTAGGTACGTCGTCCGTCGCCTTTCTGGCGCCTGCTAACCGCCAGTGCCTTCTCCGCTGCCCAGCGCACCGGTGGCTGGGGCCGGCCGCGACCTCAAACGTGCACAGTTGAAGTGTACGTTGGCACAACGACGCATGACGTCCGGACGACCCGCACGCGCACCCGCACGCGGACCACACCAGTCACCATCACCACAGTCACGGTGAGCGTCTCGTACGAAACCATCGTCGTCGAGCGCGACGGGGTCAAGACGACTAGAACGCGCACGCGGTCCCACGACGTGCCAGCGACGATCACGACCCAGGAGGAGCGCGTCTCCACTGAGACAATTGTGGTTGAGCGGGACCGACCGGAAACGATTACCTCGTCGACAACGGTGTGTCAGTAGGAGTAATCAAGGCTGGATTTTGGTGTCCAACACATGCCACGGTAGGCCAGTAGGAGCAATCAAGTTTGAATTTTGGTGTCCGACACATGCCACGGTGACTGGCAAGTGATTTGAGAACATCGGCGTAGTCTAGGTTGAGCCATCTGCTCGAGCAATCCCGATGAAGGATGCTTAATGGCAAGACTCGAGAGCAGGATGATAATTGAAGTTGAAGGCTGCCCGAGAGCAAATTTCCGTCCTCAGAGTTGTCGTCATCCTCGAAACCGCCGTTGCTCCATCCATCTTGTGATTCCCTCTTTGTTCCTAATTCAATGGCATCTTATTCCATCTTATTCCACCTCATATCGCCTCATGGAATGAGGCCTGTGGATGAAATAATGTTGACGTTTCAATCGCAGTTGGCCGCTTCCAATTGGTGGTCAAATCACGTGTACACGCATGTCTCAAGTTGCGGCGTGCAGCGATTATTTCAAGCGTATCATCAACCACGTCAACCTCATCTCAACCTCATCGCACCCATCTCCCCGCCGAAATGCAACCTCATCTCATACATCTCCCCGCCGACTCACCCTCAATATCTGGCCTGAAAGAACCCCATTAGGCTGGCGGAAAACCTTCATTCTGTTTAACTTGCAAGAATCGGCCCCATCATCAATCTGACCCACGCGGCGAGGGCCTCCAACATGGTGTCTTTCGAATTTGCCTGCGCGATACGCCATCCAGTGTTGCCACACTCGCCGGGGATAACCTCGACTCATGTTACTATAAGCGCTATCGTGCCCGGAGTGTTAGCAAGCCATCGAAGCTACTTAGATGTGGCATTGAGAGAATCGCTCGTCGTCATCTACACCGGCGACGTGCTGGGACCGAAATGTCTCCATGGTGGTGAAGACAGAGGTGCATTGCCTTCGGAACCGAGCCAATGAATGACCTCACTCAACCCCGCGTAGACAGTATTCTACTTCAACTACGGGAGCGGATCATCTTGCGAAACTGGGCGCATCGGAATTCGTTCGCCGCCTAGACCACCCATTGTCCATGTCAGAGATCACTACACCTTGTTCGATGCCGGGCCCTAGCACAATCGCTGGAGACGCCTTTCTTTTCGAGTTCTTCCCCAAGGCGAGGACCTTTGAGCAGAGAACCCGGATCGCTTGAACATATGCCCAGGCTCCGTTTCGCCGTCAAACAGCAAGGTCATGTTTCCAGGTGAATACAGCAGTGCTGGTGATTGCCTCCGCGGAGCACTGCTAGACAACTACGTGGGAGATCTTAAATTGTCAGGATCGTCAGCCGCTGTGGTCACCTTCTGCTCAGCCTCGTCTCATTGATTGCCGAAGTCACGTGCTGTCAAGGCCACCCGCCATGGCGGGGTCGTGAAGGTTGATGTGAGGTCGGCGCCTAAATCTGGACACCGCGGACAGCTTCAAATGCCAAAAAAAATGGAGGAATCAGAGCCTCTCTGCAGTATCTGCTCCGACCTCCCCTTCGAAACCTACTTCACCCGCACTCTGCATACCCGCATCGGCGGCCGCGGCTTTCCCGAGGCGACCGCAGCGCGTCGTGCGCATTCTGCCGCCTTGTTGCCACAGCCTCAGATATCAACACGAACCCTTCCACGTACACGCTGACAGAGGCGGTTGCCTCCGACGCCCGCTCGAGCCGCAAGACCGTGTGCCGTATAGGAAGCTATTGCTTCGCAGACAACCACTACGGCTCTCCAGACTCGGAAAAGGCATATCGCATCACCAGCACATATAGGCTCGCCCATGGATCCGAGCATCCGCAGTTTCTGGCGCCGCTTGGTGAAATCCATCTGAATATCGAAGACGCTCGTCGGCTGGGGGCTCACGGCATGTTTTACGGGCCAGACGTGCCCCCCCGCCCGGACATCGAGATGTTAAGGCCGTGGCTGCGGTCGTGCGAAGTCGAGCACGGCGACGGATGCGCCCGACCTGGTGGCGTCTCGGTTCCCATCGAAGAACCGCGCAATCTCTATGCAGTCGACGTGCAGCAGCGCTGCGTCACCCCCCTCGCACAAGGGTCCCGGTATCTGGCGCTGAGCTACTGCTGGCCATCTGGGGGCCGTACTCTGCGGCTCCTGCGTGCCAACCATGACGACCTACACCAACCCGGCGGGCTCGACTGCCACATTGATCTGATGCCGAAGACACTGCTGGACGCAATTCAGCTTACGGCCAATCTCAGTGAACGCTACCTCTGGATAGACGCGCTTTGCATCATACAGGACGACTCCGTCCACATCGCCTCGCAGATTGTGCAAACGGGTGCCGTGTACGGCTCCGCAGTCGCGACCATCGTTGCCGCACACCCTGTCGACAAAGGCGTACCGGACCTGTGTACCGGACTGCCACGTTACGGCAACCCCCAGCCCTTTGTTTCCAGACGGCGCGCCATCATCAAGGGCCTGCGGCTTTCTGTTCCGGCCGGCAATATCGAGCACGTCCGTGGGCTCACCCGCTGGGCCACACGTGGCTGGAAGTACCAGGAGGACCTGCTCTCGCGCCGCCTGCTTTATTTTACCCCAACACAGGTGTACTGGCAGTGTCGCGCTGGGATCAGATGCGAAGACAGCGACGCCGACTACCGATCCCTACGCGCAGCCATCGGGCTAACGTGCAATCTGCGCAACGTGGAAACGCTGTTCCCGGAAGGGGATGCCTTCAAAGGCACGCTCTACCTGGAACGCAGCATTTACCAGACTCCGGGCGAGGCGCTCAACGAGTACGACTGGCACGTGCTCGGATACAAGCTGCGCACTCTCTCATGGCCCACCGACGCGCTCAAGGCCTTCTCTGGCGTACAGTCCGTGCTGGCAACGGCGATGGGCTCTGCATTCTGGCAGGGCCTACCGGAGAGGTACCTGGCGGACGCTTTGCTATGGACGACGATGGACGGTGAGCCACAAGTCTGCGAGTCGCCGTTTCCGAGCTGGAGCTGGGCCAGCTGGGCCGGCCACGTCAGCCACTCGTATTTTCCACCCCCGGGTAGAATCCGCAACGAGGTTGACTGGTTCTTGGTGAGCGAGGGCCGCGCCATGTGGATAGATACGCAGCAGCTGGATGTTGAACTCGACCCGAAGAATCTGCAGTTGCGGGCTCCGGACGCGGCGCCTCCCGGGTTGCAAGTCGTGCCGCGAGCTGGAGCGGACACGGCAGAGTGGCAGTCTACGCGGCACCTTGCTGGTTGGACCACGCTGGCATCGTTCTCGGTCGACGGGACGGAAGTCTCGCTGGGCCGGCACGGCAATATCTGGTCGAAGAGCCAGACCCTAACTATCAAAGATGCAGCAGGAACGTGGATCGGGAGCGTGCTGCTGCGAAAAGAAGACATTGCGCACGCGCTCGATGGGAAGAAAGACTTTATACTTCTTTTGCGATCCAAACAGGGGCCGGTGGGACCGCCTGGGCGGACTGTATTCCCTGTCTTTGACCAGAAACTACTGGCGGTGCGGGATTGGGGCATCGCGAATGTGATGCTGGTTCGATGGGATGAGGATGTTGCGCATCGTGTTGCGCGCTTTGGGTAGCGAAGATGAAGCCACGACCACGACTGATGCAAGGTAAACGATGACATTTGAGTTGGTTGATGATACCATGTTTGCCAAAGTGGTTTGGCCTCTGATTTGACCATAAACGACAGTGCGCTCTCATATGGCGTAACCTTCAACACTGGGGGGGCAGTGCGCTCGCCGGAGAAGAAACGCTATTCATGAGTTCTTACAAGCAACTTATCACATTCTCTCAGGGCATCATAGGGTTCGCCTGCATTCTTTGTTTCTCCCACACCACACGGCCTATCACTCACCCATGCCGTGGCATCCGTCGGATGCGGAGCACCCTCCGGCGGTCTCGACGAGCCCGACCCCGCCCGTTTGCGCCCAGCGCTCTGCCCCTCCAACCAACAAACCCTTGATCGCCCCTCCCAATTCCTTATCAGCTAGCCGAGAGCCCGTTCCGCCCTTTCCGTTCATAAGGCTACTGCCTAGCGTACCGTTCACCTTCTTTGGGGGCCGTAGCCAGCCCCGCATGCTTACTCCAGGGCATCCGCCAAGACCGAACCTTCGGACCGGGCAGCGAGTCTGGCACGCCTCTAGCACGCGCCATTGCACGAGAGGGCCTTAGCGTACCGGTTGATCAGAGGAGGAAGTCCCTTCGCTGAACACGGGATGCTGACGCGGGCCCGGCTTCTAGAAGGCGGGTTGTGGACCTTTCGGCCGGAAGCCGGTACGCTTGCAAGGCAGGTCCCTGTTGACCCTATCAGTGGTGGGTCTCCCAGGGACGGGAGCCCGTGCCTAGCGCTGGAAGGGGTGGACGTGACGTCCGCTGAATGCTCCTCCGACGTCGGCGAGGCGATCATGACGCGCAGGGGGTTGGTGCTTCGTTTCGCATTGCCTCCAACTCGGGCCGGGACCGGGGAACGTTACGGTAGCTATGCGGGCCGAAGAATCACCATATTGTAGCCTCCTGCGAGCGAAGACGCGGGGGAGGTACATTATATCGCACGGTGAAATGTCTTTGACTGGCAGCCTATTCCCGAGTCCGCCCCTTCCGGACAATGACTTCTTTTCAATCTTTCCTGAAGCCTAATTAAACTGTTTTGGACGACCTTCGCGCGCATGCCAAAGGATGCACACATCGTGAGGCGGTAGGATTCTGAGCCCCCCGGCATCCAAGCTGCGGCATGCCCCACACATTACCGTACCCACCGCTGCCCCATACCACGGACTCGGACCGCGCCCCGGACGGCTCGCATAGCACGAAGCCACTACCATTCACTCCAATCCCCCCCCCCCCCCCCCCCCCCCCCCCCCCCCCCCCCCCCCCCCACCCCCCCGCCTCCTCTTCCCTCAACACTTTCCCACTCAGATCCCCATCCTCAACCCAACCTCCCCCAACTTCGAACTCAGCCCCCCCGACCCGCTCCCTTCCGCCCCCACTCTACACCTCAGCGAATCATTTTCTTGGAGAAGAGACGGGAAGGACGGCAACAATCTCGCTCCTCAACCAGTGACGCATGTATAGGTTACGTGCATGCATTCTAGAAGGGTGAAGTGGACCCTCTGGGCCGCCCGGAAGCCGGTGGCTAGGGGCAGTGCTCGGGAACCAAGTCACGTTAGGCGTCACCGCTTCCCCACTCGCTCACCGTAGTTCCTTAGTCTAGAGAATGGGGGAGCCGGGCAATGTGTCCATGGCGCAGCGAGCGGGCTTTCTTGCTGAGAAATGCCCGAAGCAAGTGGCGCTGACGAGTTGAACTGCCGAGCGCATTGGAATACGTATCGGGCCGAGGAGTGGCGTACACGGGCCGAAACAGGAGGAATGGTCGCTTCAGAGTGCATATTCCATTGCCAGTCCATCTGGGGGCTACGTAATCCTGCCCACGCGAGTCATATACATCGTGAACCCCACCCGCGCCCACATCCCAAACCGACACGCCTGAAAGTGCCGCCAAACGCCTAGGAAAATCATCATCCCTATTTACAAGCAGAGCACATCAGCACCACTACTCAAATTCCAACTCCGTGCCCACTTTTCCCAAGAATCCGTGAAAGCCCTCTTCTTCTCCACCTAAAGTGCCCTCGCTAAAACTCAGCGCACTCTCCGCAACGCCAACATCCCCGTTCCAGCCCTCCCATCCAGTCGTCGCTCCCGGCCCAACCGGGCCAGGTAATGCCGGCCCCGGAAGTCCCCCATAGATAGTATCGTAAATGCTGTCTGCCCCACTGTCCAGACTGCTAAGCAGGCGCTCCCACTCCGACGAGCCCATGGGCTTGCCCCCTTGGATCCCAGGATACGGGGCGTAGCTTTCGGCGGGAGGGGCGTAAACCTCGCGGGGCGCATACGTGGGCGGTGTGAGGAGGAGATGGTTCTGTTGCTGCTGTTGCTGCTGCTGTTGCTGCTGCTGATGGAGTTGGAGTTGCTGCTGCTGTCCCCCCATTCCAATTCCATGGACCTTATACCCCATCGTCGACACCGGCAGCGGTAGCGGTGCGCTCCTAACTTCAACTCCAGGCCGTCCAGTACCAACGGCAATCGGGCGTGGGATCTTCTTGCGCGCTGCCGATTGCGCACCTGACCCACCAACGACAGTCTTCATCCCGCCACCGGAAGAGGAGGTTGCGCTCACCGGGGTCGAGCGCGCCGACGATGTCGAAGTGGAGGGCTTGGCGTCCGCATCGCTGTGGCGGTGAGCCTTGACCTTGTGCGGAGCAGGGCTCGTCTCCGCCGTCAGGGCCGCGATAACGGCCTTGAATCCGGCGGCAGTGGCGGCGGGACAACCCTGCGTCTCAAGCATAGAGGCAATGGAGTTGACGAGCCGGCGTGAGTCTTTCATCACGGCGCCGCAGCGGTCAATGTCCAGCGTCTGGAAGAGCAGGCCGAAGCCTGCGGCGAGAAGCGTGGCGGGGGCGGAGAGTGGAAGCGCGAGGGCTAAGCCACGCTCGGCGAGCAGCTGAGTTATTTGTACCATATGCTTTGCCGAGTCGGCAAGGGCGACGACGAATGGGCCTGCATGAGAAGGAGCGGTGGTACTGAGGCAGACGGGGAGTCGGAAGATGAGCGTACGGGTATAGTGGTAGAGAAGAGACTGTTCATCAGCACTGAATCGGAGAGAGGGGGTCAAATGACTTACAAGCAGCGGTGACCGGCTCGATGTCACGTTCGTGCCCGGCTTGTCCTGCACGAACTTCAGCCTAAGATGTGGAGGCAGCGCCGCACTCCAGGCGTCTAGCTCTTCAGCCTGTGCGCTGAGCCGTGTGTAGGAGATTTCATGGCTCGATGACGCAGGGTAGTTCTCGCGGAGCACCTTGGAGAGGATGCGGCCGAGTTTGAAGAGCTCGAGTGCGCTCGAGAGCTTGGTGTGCTCGTTGGTCCCGCTGGGCAGGAAACCGATCTCGGTAACGTACTCATCGTCTGCATCGACGGGGTATTCGCACTGAACATCTTCTTCCCGTACGAGCTGCGGCAGGCCCATTTGTGCGGCAGAGACACTAGCTTGTCAGATTTTTGCTCTTCCTGGCGAAAGAGGGAAAAAAATACCAATCCAGGACGTAGAGTGTCCAAAACACCTTCTTGCGCGTCTCGCTCGTCAGCGACCCAAGTGCAAACTGTTTCTGCGACTGGTGAAGGCCCAGTCGGTAGGCAAGGCTAACGGCCAGTCCTTTGTACTTAACGAGCCGGTCGTGATCGGCATTGAGCAGGCAGTAGATCTGTGCGAGTACAAGGCACTGCAGTGTGACCATGGACGTGTCCATGAGGAATGATTCGAGAGCCGCCTGCCACTGGATCTCAAAGGAGTCGATGTCGTGCTTGGATTGGGCCTGTTCGGTCAGCTTACGGGAAGATTACGACGCTGCGAAGAGACGTACCCCGCCCGAACGCGCGGAGATGCCAAATACGAGGTGCAGCTGTGCGAGCGACTTCTTATCGTCCACCCCTTCTGGCCGCGTAATGTAGCTCTCGTAGAGGGCGAGGAATGTCGGGCGATGGAGCACCGGGAACAACGGCGCCCACTCCTGGAAGAAGATGTTCACAAGCTGGTCCGAGACCATGCGCGGCGGCGCCTCCCACCGCAGAGGCTGCTCGGCGGCACAATCGGTGATGGAGCACAGAGCGTCGGTGTCGATGGGAATGGTCTGTCCCGCTTCTTCGAGCTTCTTCTTGAACGCCTCCACAAGGGCGCGGTTGCTGGAGGTGCCGGCGAAGCACGCATCGGCCGATTCGCCCTGCAGCGTGGGCGTCTGCAAGACCTTGAAAACATCATCCCTCTTTTCTGGCTCTGCGGGTGGCGACGGAGACGCAGTTTTTCGCGGCGTGTGCATCGGCTGTGGGTTGGGATGGGAGTGGATGCGGGTAAGAATGTCGATTTTCTCGTCCTTCTCGTCGAGTAGGGCTTTGAGGTCGCGCACCTCGGCTTCGAGACAGCGCACGCGCTCCTCAAGAGACTCGGTGTATCCGCGAGGGAAGGCACGCCGGCTCAACTTGTCGCTGGTTTTGCATTCGAATCCAACGTTGACGCATTGTGTACAGCTCCTGGCGGGAGGTTAGACGAAAAGAGAGAGAGAGAAAGAGGGAGAGAGAGAAGACGTACGGGCGCACGCCGTCACAACGGATCTTCTTGCTGCGGCAGCGGTCACAGGCCTGGGCGATGCGCGACTGGGCGTTGGACCCAACCTTGATCACCTTCATGGGGAGTATTCCGGGCATGTTGACGGCGTCTCATGCAATAAGTATATGTGGCTTGATTTGAGTTGAGACGCAAAGATGCAGTATATCCAAAATATGCAAAAGTGGGGGTGTAGGAGGAGCGGAGAGAGGGGAAATATGGGAAGAGGCGGGGTGGGATATGAATGACGGACAGATACAGGCTAAGCGACTTTTGAAGCCTCTTTTGGGGATAGACGGGGTTTGGACTTTCGTTCAGGCTGCTGTGCGGGGGAGCTAAGGGTCTTTAGGTCGGTTTCGCTGAAGAAGTGGTAATGGATGTCTTCTTGGTGGCACACCAGGGTCTACGTGGAGGGGAAGGGTACAGAGGAGTGAGAGGGTAGAGAGGAGAAAGAGAGAGAGAGAGAGAGAGAGAGAGAGAGCAAGTGAATGGGACCCTTTTTTGATGGAGTGGAGAATAAACGAGATGAAGGGTCGAAGTCAAGGATGAACAGGGAAAGGTTCAGAGAAGAAGAAGAAGAGGAAGAAGAAGAAGAAGAAGAAGAAGAAGACGGGCAAATGAGAAGATATGTAGTTCTAGTTTGGTGATGCAACAACAGCTTTGTTCTCGTACACTTGTTCTTCTCAAAAGTCGCTGTTGTTGTTGTGGTTGCTGCTGTTGTCGTCGTCGTCTGTTGTCGTTGTCGTCTTCGGCTTCTGTTCCCATCGACTAGAGTGTGAGGACAAGGCCTTTGGAAGCAACAACAGATGAACCTGATCCGGAAGGGTCCGGTAGGTAGGAGCTGCCTGGTCCTTTTGAGGTGCTCCTGGCGTGGTTTTTGCCTTTCAGCATTTCGCGGGAGGAGTGCTGGGTATGCAGGTCTGCAGGTCTGTAGGTCTGCAGGTCGCGACTCTGCAGGATAGCCGTTTAGTTTAATGATGCAACCAGGCCGGGATGGATTAGGTCGGGTGCGGGGTTCTCTCGCTTTGACAGCGATTGGCTGTTGCCACGAGGAATCCACATCAATTGCGTCCAACAGGGAGGCGAAAAAAGACGCAAGGCCCGTTCGCAGGAACGTCCGATTCGATATTTTCCCTTCAAAGGAAGCCACTCTCCGGTTCCTTTTCGTCGTCATCGCCATGTCTTATGAAGATAGGGTGAGGTTGATATGTTGAACACGACGACTTGCTTCCTGATCAACCAACATCACCACCAATATCACCGCCACCACCACCACCACCACCACCACCACCACCACCACCATTGTCAACAGCTTCACCTCCCTCTGAACCCTCTTTTCCCCACCACGAGTCCAGACAACCCTCGATTACGAACCCTTTCCCCACCCGATCCCCATGCCCACATGCTTCGCCCATCCGCGACCGACCGACCAAGCCCCGAGACGCGCCCGTTCGCCCAGCAGCCACACATCCACTTCAATCCTGCCCAACGAAGCCATCTACGGATGTACTGCGCGGCAAAGAAACACTAAAACATCCCAGAGCCGAGCAAAGTGTTGAGCAAGTACCCAATCATTTCTGGCCTGCCTTCAATCTTCCAGAAGCCTTCCTCAGCACGCGTGCAAAAAAAGCAGGAAAAAAAAGAGAAAGAAAGTTCTCCGCTCGGAAAAACCTGCCCCTCCGAGCATACCCCTCCCCCTACCTGTCAGCCACTGACGCTCACCCCGCGCAATGGCGTTGTTCGCCGCTGGCCACTCGTTCACCATCTCTGCAGTCGCAACCTCTCCTGCAACCACCAGGCGCGGAATTAAATCCATGCGGGGAGAAGAGAACATGCAGTAAGGTGAACCCATCTCACTTCACCTCATCCTAGTCCCATACCCGTACTGTAGAGGGCCAGTACATCACAGTACGCATTTCACTATCTTCACGCCCAACTCAGCCCCAGTAGCGCTTACTGTGTACGGTACCCGTTCCCTGTCTCTCCCCCGCAATCTCGCTCAACCCCACCACCATCAGCGAGACTCAGATCACGCCAGCAGGATGAGAACTCGATCCCCGCCCCACCCCCCGCATTCACTTGCATGCCGTGCACATCCACGCATAACATACGGTATGTTTGTCCAACCTGATCCCTAAGATAACGCCCACGTCCAAATCCAGCATATCACTGCATGTGCCCGCAGCCATGACCTGACCTGCCCGTTGCCGTGCATGCACAGGTGCGGGGATAGCGAACTAGCCATCGCCGCTCGAGCGGAACCATCCTGCGGACTTGGCTCCGTGCCGGGGTGTGTGATGCTGCGCGATGATGTGGGCATGATGCGATGCGATGCGTGGTGGGGTGAGTGAAACCTGCATTTCGCGCCCTTATGCGTGTCGGAAAAAAATGCATCACGTTGCGCAAGATATCGTAGGGAAGGCAGGTGTGAGATGGGGTATGATGTACTATTCAAGTTTACTTTATGCACATCTTGCTATTCGACCCCAGGCGATGTACGATCTTGCGGAGAGGTCCTGAGGGTTAGTGTGCCAAGTCATCATCTTCTGTTGCTTCTTCACCCTGTGCTCCGGAATCGGCGTTCATTGACTCGAGATACGCCGTTACCGTCGGATGCCGCATCAGCTCGGCGATCTGTCCGTCCCGTTAGCTCCCGCGCCGAACTCAAACCGTAAACTCACCTGCCCATCCAGGGATACTTCCGCCCGTTTAAGCAAGTCCAGCTCAAGCCCCCTAAGCCGTCGTGCCAGTCCAGTCGGCCCGAACTCATCCTCTCCATCACTCACCTCAGACACAGCCCGTTCAAACTCCCCTGCACTTCCCTCCAACCCCTCCACCTGCGCTTCAACAACCTGCCTAACCACAACCGTCGCCCTGAGCAACAACACGGGCCACAGCTCCTCCTTTTCGAGCAAGGGTCGCAGCGCGCCTGCGTGCGGGACTTCGGAGTCACGCCACAGCACGACCAGGTCGTGTCTACCGTCCAGGCGCCGTGCGGCCCGAATGCTGAGTCCGTCTTCTTCATTCACGACGGCAAGCCACAGCGCATCCGAGTCCCACGTCACGCCTCTGGGAGCTTCACCGTCAGCAGCGTCGGGCTCGTCCTCCTTGGCCTCGGCGTCCGAGATGCGCACTCCCGGCGCAGCGGTGCACCACGCGCGCTTCGCCGGCGCCAGCGGATCGTCGTCGGCAAGGGCGATGGGGAGGAAGAGCGTGCCCGCGCTGCACATGTCGGACGGCAGGAAGCCGTAGGAGAAGAGCATTTCACACGCGCCCTTGTGGGAGCCGTAACTGATCGTGATTTCTTCGCCGGCGGCTACGGCGGCGCCACCGTGCAGGTGCAGCTGGATGTCCCCGTTGCTGACGTCGTAGTATGCGTTTGGGCTGGAGGCGTGGTTCGCCATGTCGAGGATCGGCGCCATGCAAGCGCCTATCGGGGGAAGTTCAAGGGCTCGGGAACGGTATTGCGCATCCAGCATGGTCCAGGTGAGGAGGGAGGGAGTGTGGTCGGCGAGGAGGGATGCAAGTGTAGTCCATTCGCGGTGGAGGGTGGAGAGTTTTGCTGTCACGGCAGAGGCTAAGGTCGTTCCGGAGAGGAAGTTCACTTGGTGCTCAGGCCAGAGAGTGGGGAGAGGAGGGGTTGGGAGGGAGGAGAGGTAAGTGGTGAACCGGGAGGAGTGGGAGGTCCGCGTGGTAGTGAGGTGGAGAAGGAAGAGGAGGATGGTCAGACGGGGTGTCTATATTGGCAGCATATCAGTTCTCAGTTCGGAGAGTCAAGTGGCAACGAGGAGACGCGATTAGAAGGCCGTACCGTCGCCCACTCACGCGTCGCCTCCAGTAGCTCTGCCAACCCGCGATCCGCCTTCGCAGTCTCGAGCACTGTCTCGCGGCTCAGCACCAGGTCACGTGGTACCACGAGCAGCAGTCCCCCAGCCTCCGGCAAATCTGCCGTCGCGAGCAGCGCGCTGCCCCGCGAGCTATGACCCGGCGTCGGGCCGATGTGTGCGGACCCAAAGCGGACGCCGTTCAGTACGGCCCAGGGGTGGATCGTCGAGGAAAACGTTGATTGGGACATTAAGAAAAGTGGTGCTGTAGGTGTGTATGTGGGTGCGGACAGGCTGACAATGGGGTATCGCCCGAAGGCGGGGCTTTCTAGGAAAGGGAGAAGGGCATTTATACAGAGTTAAAGAAGAGAATATACGCGTGGGATTGGGGTTGAAGGATAGATAGGTTGGTGGAAAATGTGTTGGTAGGAATGTCAGACTTTTAATGCCATGTGTTGACGATGGGATGAAATGGGCGATATTTTGCTTGCGTGGCCCCGCCAACCACGGGACTACAAGATTTCGGCCCGTAGTCTCATTCCTTTGCGCTCGGATTCGGGCCACAGTCTCCACGGGATGCTGTGAACACGTACATCCATATGGTACAAATTTCGGGGACCTCATCATGTGATAAGGCAACCTGGCAAGGGTGATACGTAGGCAGTTGGTAGTCATCGTTGCATCTCCAGCTTCGCCGCTGCTCATTCCGTGCACTCCAAAACACCTTCCTAAACTTCATCATTCTCTAACCAGTCAGTATGCCAGTGTCGGTTCACCCAACCCGCTGGACCAGCAAGTGCCTTCGGCGCCTAGGCATATCCGTCACAACCACCCATGAGCGTCCTGACGCACACGACCTTCCGATAGACGATCCTTCCGCTTTACTGGATTGCTTAGGCTTCATCGCCGGCACTGAGAGGGCTTACAGCAATATCTCCGTTGATAGGGACTCGATGCCATACCGCCCTGGAGCACCCAATCGGATCAAGTCCTCCTTTCTTGCGAGCTGGCCTTGCTTCAAAGAACAGGCCCGACATACCGTTGACGAGCCGTGACGACGATAACGCAGGTACCGTTGCTCACACTCTCAAGGCGTTGTTTCCCCTAGCTACACGTTGGTTTGAGCAATTGGCAACGAAGGGATACTTCTCACTCCACGCTACGGAAGCTCAACGGCATACTGGAATCCTCGGACTGCTCTTTTCTCAGCACTGCCGGAGCTAGGAAAATACGAACTTCGTGGCCCTGTTCTGGTTGTTATTTCCTCTCGCTCCCGTTGTGAGGAAGTTGCCTGTCTCTTGTCGCTTGCTCAGACATACTTTGACCAGATGGGTGACTCTCATGGAGCCGAGAGACTCTTTGTGATTGTCGCAGCGAGGGGAGCGGCCATAACATTCTTGGAAGCGGTTGAAACCCGGGACTGCATTCAGTCAATGACGGCAGGAAAGGCTTATGCCCTAGATGTCAAGCAGAGTCCTCAGTTCCATATGCAAATTGCGGTGGAGAGAGCTGCAGCATTTGCTAAGCTAAAGCAGGTGGTTGTGGATGCTGGGCAGATCTGATAGCGACTTCCCACACTCAAGTGAGTTGCAGTTGCGCAAGGTCAAAACGGAAGAGGCCTTTGTTGTAGACCAATGCTGGACCAACCTTGATTGAGTACGCTTACTATTGTATCCCTATATGCTGCTCTCCTTCTCCCACATTCGAGTGGGAAGTGCTCAGTGGAGCAGGATGCAGAAACACAGGGTGGCTCTTTTCCTCTCACCTTCGAGCCGCTCGTTTCCTCCCACATCAGGAACGCTCTTTCCCCCTCACCTCCAGAACGCCCTTTCCCTCTCACCTTCTCCGATTGGCGTCTCGCCATTGCCAGGACAATCAGTGACTCAGGATCTATGAGGGCACCACGCCCACCATCTTCCACAGTGCCACATCCACCGTCTTTCAAAGTACCGCACACTCTTCAAAATACATGGCCTCTTCGAACACTACAATGGCCAGTGATAACATCTCGACGGATACGGAGGCCTCGGATGATTCGGACATCTTGATGTGGAACCACCCAACGGAGAAGCCATCCATCCGCGAGCGGATGGATATGCTCAAAACTCCGACCCAGCGATTGCTGGTTTCGTTCCTCGGAATTGTTCTTACAGATTACAACAAGGCGAAGGGGCTGGCATCGCCGCTGAGGCTCGATCGATAATATCCGCCACGATGTCAGTATCCGGAACAATCCTGTGGAATCCTTGACGGATGGTGGGATATACCGCTCGATTAAGTTCGGCGGGAAACCGACGTTCGATGGCCCACTCATCCTCCTTAAGTGGAAGGGAGCCTCTCTAGGATCGTCATACGAGCCACCGGTTCTTGGTGAGGCACTAGGGTGCGTTCAACACCGGGTGAAAGCGGCCAATGGTCTACCGTTGAGCAAAGAAAAGCTGCGGGTCTTCTGCATTCTCGGGCAGCAACTGTCGATGCGCATCATTTCGAACCAATTCAACATGGAATATCTTAAGTGGGTGGACGAGGAGCCCAACCCCTCGCAAGAGCCGCCAGCAGCTGAGATGTGGCAGACGGAACCTATGGGCCTTGAGACGAAAGAAGGGAGGGTGCTCGCCTACAAGAGCGTGTGGGGAGCGTTGGACTTAGTGAGCTGTAAAGAAGGCACGGGATAGAGGCATTGCTACTGAAGGAAGGGGCTTAGAAGGAGGATACATGGCGAACATCATATTGTATTTAGTCTCAAGCGGTTCCGCCCCTCACCTGTCTCGCTTCGTTTTTTAGTTCACCCTTCTCACTTAGGAGAGCACTACATCCACCATCTTGCACGATGCCACGTCCACCGCCTTTCAACGCACCGCACCATTCTCCAAAACGGCATGGCTTCATCGAACGCTACTGATGTGGGCACATGAGGCAACAGGGCAAGGCGTCATGTTTGGCACCAAGGGATCATACTTACTGTTGGGAGGAGCATACCACTCTTGGGAAGGAACATGCTAATGGAAGGCGCACCTGAGGTAATGTGCTCACGGTTGAAGGAAGGAACGTGGTAATTTGCTCACCGGGGAAGGAAGGAACATTGGAGGACGCTTGCCACAGCGTGTACCCCAATCTTGAGCGTCTCCCGACACTCTTCTTCCTCATCTCTCAACAATCTCTTCTCCCGCATCTATCAACACGCTCCTCTTCCGCATCTATCAACACTCTCCTCTTCCGCATCTATCAACACTCTCCTCTTCCACATCTTTCAACACTCTCTTCTTCCTCATCTATCAACGCTCTCTTCTTTCCTCATCTATCAACAGTGTCTTTTTCCGCATCTGTCAACAGTCTCTTCTTTCTCATCTGTCAACACTCTCTTCTTCCTCGCCTCTCGACACCCGGTTCTTCCCCGCCTCTCAACACTCTTTTCTACCATGATTTACAGTGCATGCTGCTTCGCCTTCCGGACCTTCATGTGGATGAGAGCCACGTCGCTCTCTCCTTCAATTCCATTAACCTCGCCAGCCTTGTTAGCACCGAGAGCGCGAAGCCTGAGCAGCAAGTCGAAGAAGCGAAAGAAATCTACCAAGATCGGCTCGACTCCTGGAACCGGAAGCAACAAGTTGCTAAGCGCGCTATCACCGGGACCCTCGACCAAACGGGTCGTAACTGGCTCAGCGACTGCGCAACGGCGCCGTTAGCAGCCCCGGGAGCAGCCAGGTGGAAGAACCCACCCCCCAGGAGCTGGCATCAACACTGACGCCATCGGAGCGGTCAATCATCGCCAGTGGCCAGAAGCTGCGGGGTCATGGCAGTCTTCCAATGAAACGAGCTTGGGAGCCCGAGGAGGCCTCGGCCACCGAGACAAGATCCGCAAAGTCGGTTAGGAACCTAGAATCGACAGCCCCCATTCCGGGGTGGGCCGAGTGGATACGGACATCTGGATGTCCTCCACTGAGTCCGACACCACCCAGTCCGATGTGTCAATGACCTCGACTCGGTCAAACTTTTCCGCGTTGGACGCATCCATCCTCAAACAGATGGAAATACTAGAGATGTCGACCACAATATTGGCCAATTTGTTTTTGGCAGTTGTCATTGGGTGCTACAACGAGGCGAAGAGTCCCGCACGGCCGTTAACGGCCTCGGCGGACGCTACAAAGTACAACGTCAGCCCCAGAAATGACAAGATTGAATGTCAGACGGATGGCCGAATTTCCCGCTTGACCAAGTCGGACCAGAGGCTGACATGGGAAGCGCTCGATGACCCTCTTGTGCTTGTCGAGTGCAAGAGGACCGAGGAATCAACATACCTCTCCCAGGTCCTTGCTGAGGCGGTGGGGTGCGTCCAGAAGCGAAAGACATTAGCTGATGGGCAGCCTTTAATCCCAGCGAGGATGGTAGTAGTCTGCATTGTTGTGCAGCAAATGGCTTTGACGCTCGCTTCTTTCCAGATCACCACTGAGTACCTCCAGTGGCTAGAGGTAACCATTCTCCGGCAAAACGCGCCAGAAATTGTGATGCGCTGGACGTCATCTATGAGCCTGGCGACGGGCGTAGGGAGGATGTGTGCCGTCAAGTATATCTGGGGGGTATTAGACTCAGTTTGTGAATAGTATGAACATTGGTGGAGGTAGGGGCGGTGTATACATCCGTAGGACCCTTTCTTTCGGCTCTGAGGATATGGCTCAATAACAACATCTCCCTTTCTTCATTACTTCACGAGCTGAAGGATTTCCTCTCTGCCCAAGGTGAAAAAAAACCGCTCACGCTGACTGGATGGAGCATGGTATTTCTCATACGGACACCATGACGGACAGCCTAGCGTCGAGATCCCGCCTGCGACGAATGACATTTTTTGATCTGACATCTTCATTGAACAGCCGTATTTTTTCGTCATCAAACCGGTCGATTAGCTCAGTTGGTTAGAGCGTGGTGCTAATACAGCTCGTCTGTAACGCCAAGGTCGCGGGTTCGACCCCCGTATTGACCATCTTCACCGGCATTCAAGCTGGCTTCTCTTTTTCGACTTTTTCTTCACGATTGTCTCTCGGCGGCAGTGGAGCAAACTTTTTGCGGGTCGGAGGTTGAAAATATACCGACCGGGGTGGTCGGCTTTGTTGGCAACCAGGGTTCACAACTTCACGGAACTGTACAGCATCACGACAGACGGCAAGCAGCAGATTCAACATATTACTCGAGACCGCATAACGCAATCCCCGGTCTGGAGCAGCTATTCCGCAACCAGAATTTTCGTCACCCGGCGCGCCCGAGCACCGCACATGCCCCGCCAGAGTCTACATGAACCCGCCATCCGTCCCGCCGCCGACCCAATGCATACCCAAAACCAAAAGCGCTTACTGCGACGAGCCGCCGGAGATGGTGATGATCTGGCCTGTGGGGGATGTTAGTGCGGTTCAACTATGAGGGGGTGGAAGGACGAACCATTCACCCAGCCGCCATCCTCGCTGGCCAGGAAGGCGACGACGCGCGCCACGTCCTCGGGCTCCGCGCAGCGGCCGAGCGGGCAGTGATCCGCCATCATACCCTCGATCTTCTCTTTGGGCCAGTCAGGCGTGCCGCCGGGGATGTAGTGCCAGGCGTTCTGGGTGAACATGTCGGACTTGATGCCGCCCGGCGCGATGCCGTTAACCGTAATACCGCGGCGACCGAAGTCCGTCGCAAAGGCCTTGACGAAGCCGATGACGGCCATCTTGGACCCGTTGTACAGGGCGTGGTTCTTGACGCCGAGCAGCCCGGCGGCGATGGATGACATGAGGATGATGCGCCCGTTGTTCTCCATGTTCTTGTACGCCGTCTGGCCGACGAAGAACTGCGCGCGCGCGTTCAGGTTGAACACGTGGTCGTACTTCTCCTCCGTGATCTCCTCCGTCACGTCCCAGCTCTCGGTCCCGCTGTTGGACATCACGATGTCGATCTTGCCGAATGCCTCCTTGGCCTCGGCGAACAGCCGGTTGATTTCGCTGACTTTACTCACGTCGGCTTGGATGGCCACCGCCTTGGCTCCGTTGCCGAAGCCCTCGATGATGGCGACTACTTCCTCAGCCGGCCCCTTGGACGACACGTAGTTGATGACGACGCTGGCGCCGCGCTTGCCCAGCTCGATGGCGCAGCCGCGCCCGATGCCGCGCCCGGCACCAGTGACGAGTGCGACCTTGCCCTCGAGGGAGGCGGTGGGAACAGCGACGACCATTTTGGCAGCGAAGCGAGTAATATAAAAGCTGTTGAAGTGCTGTGGGGTATGGGGTAACGCTTTGGGAATGAGCAGCGGGGCGCGGGGTTCCTAAATAGCGGGGTCTGACACAAAAGGGCGGTCAGCTTGAGGTTTCTCTTCTTTTTCCGCAATGCGCTGGCGACGCAGCACGCGGAGCTCCAATGAGCGAGGGGCTCTGCTTACCGGGTGAGGGGATCTGCAGCGCGAGCGAGGTGTGTATTCGTGGTCGCTGCTGCTGCGGGGTTCTGGCCATTATATAGCCCGATTTAGACGGGGAAGTGGGGAGCCGAAAGGCCGCCCGGGGGTGGATGGTGGAGGCGGGGGGTGCACTCTACGCAAGGCTAACGTCGCTGGAGAAACGGAGGGGGCTGTGGGCTGTGCTACGGCGTCTCGCTCTTATCCCTTGTTTTTTGGGCCAGACAGAGCGCCGCGAATAGAGCGTTGCTGCTTGGGCGTTGCTCTTAGGCCGCCAGAGGCTGGGTGTGGTGGAGGGGTTGACGAGACGCGCCGTGCAGGGCGGCGGGGCATGCATGGAGGGGTAGGTCTACTGCACTTGGGGTTGGAGGGGAACACTTCTTGGACTCACGAACGCAACGTTGCTACTGGTGCGGGGATTGGGGACTGGCACGGCGTTGACAAGCAAAGGGACTGCATCACGAAGGGGGTAGCGGTGGACGCCTTGTGGACACCTGCGGGCCGCGAACCTCGAAATCCGATGCTAACGCAAAGCGCCTGGTGCGCATCGGTAGTCCGAGATAGACAGGCACGTCAGGCACGGAATTGGAATGCGAGGCTGGCGCCGCGGCGGGGGTCCCTGATCGGCTGCGGGGGTGGGGGGTGTGGAGGGGCGCTACCTGTTACCTGTGGGAGTCCGGGAGAGATGGGCGTCTCGGGAGTGTTTGGGGCTTGGTGAGTGCGCTGCTTTGCTTTGCTTTGCTTGGATGGAGTCTGGTACGAAGATGCGTGCGGCGCCCGTCGACGATATATTGTGGCCCAAAACGGGGGATGTGTGAGGCCCGCGATGCCTAAAATAGATGCGGGGATGGTGGGGGAGGCCGTGTTGCTAACCTTAGGGATGTTGGGCAGAGAGGCTGAGGGGACAACAGCCCGTCGGGTGGACTCCCGAGACAAGCATTTAGGGATTGCTGAGTTGCTGAACAAACTGTAGGGCAACCGCTCGTTCAGCTCGTGTCTGTAGTGAACCGTGAGATCCCGTGAGAAAGGTGAGATTACGGAGTATTGCTGGCTTTCACTGGGTGGTCGGGATGTGGCTTGCCCTATGCAATCTTGGCAACGTCGCATGGGCAGGAACGACGAGCTCCACTCAGACCATCTTTCTCTCTTCCACACTTCATCAACGACATCAATCATTCCATCCCAACTTCCATATCTCCCTTATATAGCCATCCAAGTGATGTGATGACACTTGCCACCGCCGCTCTTTCGGCGCAGTATAGATCAACTCCTGTACAAATTTTTGCCATCTCTGTGGCCTTCAACGTCCCCAAAGTGTCATCCGAGAGGCACGCAATGGTTATCGATCAATTGCATCACTCAACCTAGAACTTCCGTCGGAGGAGTACGCCGGTGATACCAATCTCACTGCCGAAGGGCGACTGATACAAAGAGCAACAACTACGGCGACCATGACTTCTACGAAGACGTGTACAGCGGAGATCAGGCTGAGCCAGCGGTCAAAGATCTCCATAAGGAGCCCATGGCTCCCTGCTCTACTGCCCCTTGGCTAATGGAAGGAGACTGTCAAAATGGATACCATGCATGATCTCTGAAGATCCTTGATGCTTGCGTTTGAGCCCTGAAAAAGGAGCTTGCCGCGAAGGATGTGGAGATCTTCCCGCTCAATGAGGCCCGGTACACCGGCAAGAGCGAATCGGTAAGCTATATAAACATTGTGTGCGATGGTACTGATCAAGTAGGACGTTCTGCTGAAGAAGACCGGGGCGAGCTGGTAAATATACCGACGAGCACGGCATTGTTCAAATTCCCGAATGTCAAGGGATGAGTCTACAGCTTTCTCCGGCGGCAAAGATATCGTATTTGCAATTCAAGTCTTTCGGGTATGGTGGCGCAGTACTCGCTACAAACCCACGATTCGCGACCCAACCTGCCGCGACGTTCTCGGCGAGAAAACCATCTGGACCCTGGTTGCTGGCGAGGACGATGGTCGCATTCTACGGGAACAGGCATGCAATTGTGGTTTTGTCTTTCAGCACTGGAAGCTGGAATCAAGCGTCTGAAGAGTGAGATCGCCAGCATGCAAATGTATGCTGCGCCTTTGACCATGTATTTCGACGGGGGGCTGTGAGTTAAGTCCTCAACGCAGTGTTATGCATATTGATCGAGTTGCAGGCTTTAGGACCTGCGAGAAAGACATCGCAAAGTTGCCAAGGTTCTCCGCTTAGACGCCGAGCTGTTCATGCAGAAGCTTCCACGGGAACTGAGAATCATGGTGTACCGTGAGCTCTACGTCAAGTCTGAAGAGATCAAAGTGTGGCCCCGAATCATCGACAACAAAATTCACATCCATATGCCACGAGATGAAGCCATGTATCTCCGCTGGCAATTCGTTAGCCCGTCGTTCATCTTCGCCGTAGATTTCCTCAAGATAATATGTCTTTTCTCCGCTTAGCATCAGATAGCATGTCGTTCTACATAAACCTTCGAAAACAGCCTCCACCAGCAAGCTTATACACCGGCACTACAAAGACGTACAGGGCCAACTGGATGTTTGAAGATATCCAGAAAGATCAGGACTCTGATCTTGAATGCCGCTTCATATCCTGGAGTATGTCACGCAGTGAGAGTGCAAATATCAGTGGACTGAAGCCATGGGGGACGCTGGACTTTCCACCCTCTCTCTGTTCTGGATGGTGGCGCAGATGATGACGGCTTGCGGAGCAGAACTCGATGACCGCGTGCTCCTTGAAATGGTTCAGCCTCCACGAATTATGAAAAGGTGGTGGTCTCCGTTCCCAGCCACGGACGGTGGGAGATACCTTGGGAGGATACGGGTCCTCGGAGGGGACGGTCAAGTTCAGCATCTCCGGAAAATCGTTCAAGGCCCGACCCTAAGCACCCGGACATACCGGAATTCACGGGTGAAGGACAAGACGTCTGCTCCGATTATCGGAGCTGGAAGACTCAAGCCGACATTCGGTTCCGGCTAATGCCAAGGACCGATAACAGCGACACCACCGCGCATGCCCGTCGGGACATTACAACTGCCCAGCGCCATCACCGTGCGGAAGCTGCTGATCGTCGTCGCGGCGACCGCTCCCAGAGCCCGACTGCAACCCCCTCACTTTCCCAGGCCCGCCGCAACGTCATAAACAACCAGCCACCCCTATCCCACGGAACAAGCCAAAATCGCCTATCTGGTTGCAAGATGTCGCAAATCTGCATTCCATGCGGTGGTCGATAGAGCTGACATGTGGATCCAGACATCTTCCGGACAGTGGAGGATCTGTACATGGAACTTGACGGGCTCTATGCGGATAAGAATCATGCAGACCGGAGCTGTGCCTTCCTACAGCGTGTTCGCGGTCCACTCCCCCGGCTGGGACTGCCGGTTGGTCATCGCTGTCTTTGGCTCGAGTTCTGACCGGCTCAGGAGAGAATATTCCCAGTTTTGTGGCAGCAGACAGAATAAGACTCGCTAGTACGAAGTCAAGGCAGGTATATTCAGTACAGAATGAAACATACATTCAGTGACTTTGCAGCTTGGCAAGAGGGCAAAGTAAACGTCTGTATCTTAGTTTCCCTTCCCTTCCTTAGCCAGTTTGAGAGTATACCAAGTTTGCTTGACATCAGTCAAACCCACCATCCCTCGCCGCAACGCCGTAAAACTGTCCTCGGGGGGGGGGGGGAAGCCACACACGGGGACAGACAACTCAGTATCAGAAGGCGAGAATCTGCCAGCCATCGATACGCATCTTATCCAGCCGGAAGTGCCAAATATCAAGGACCACCAGAGACGCATTGACTGTACCCTCTATGTACGCTGCACATCAGGGTAAGATATCTCGAATGCCGTTCCTTTGCTTGCAGACCACAAGGCACATGACCAACAGTCGCTTACGGGCTTCCACCGGGTATACCATCGCGTCCGCTCGACCTTCTAAGCCCGCAAATTTGGGAAACGCCTGCGGGAATACATGACGCCTTGTTGGTCTTGTGCCTTGAACCGCTGTTGTTGACACAGCTAGGCAGCTAGACATCATGGCAAACAGGAACCAAGGCAAACATGTTACCCTAGGAGCATGGCACTTTTGGAAGGGACGTGGTGATGTGTTCACAGTGGGAGGAAGGAGCAGGGTAAGGTTCCCAAGATAGGGGGAAGGAGCATCGGAGGACATTTGCCACATCGCGTATTTTGGACTTGAGGATCTCCCAACTCTCTGCTCTTCGTTGTCTTCATCAACCTTCCACTTCACGCCATAGCCATTGCACGCGTCAAGCCTCTATTTTTATTAACCGCACCGCGAACCACCGGACATATGGCGGACCGATTCCAGCGCAAACGTCTTGAACGCGAATACTTCCTGCATCACCACAAGGCTGAACCCAACAACCATGAGGCTTGGGCGCTACACTGGATCGACCTTCACCGTCGTGGCGTTTAGTCTAGGTGTGTCTATGTCGACGGCATGGTAGATGACTTCATCGAAGCCATGGTGATGTATGACGAGGATTTTGCGACCTTCATGCAACATATGTCCATCTGGAGACGTGCGTCCCGGCTCGAAGTTGTAGACCTTCAACAGATTTTCAACCTCTTCACGGGCTGGATGGAAGAGCGCAAATTCCGCGAGGAGAGGCGCGTCATCTTGCAGATCAAGTTTGTCGCCATAGCATACGTTTGTCGCCATACTGAACACGAAAACATGACCTGACTTGAGGAGCAGGCCATCGCATCGCAGCCTTTATGACTGGCAGTACGGCAACGAGGGTATTGTCTTTCACACGCCCTGGGTCGCGGGTGGAGATAGCAAGGTAGTTAACTGGCAAAACACGTAGCGCATTCCGTCGTGTCGTACCTCTAGAACCCGCAGCCTTGATGTGCTTTCTTCACCATGCCTTGACCGTACCAGAAGTGCAGTAATCCCAGACACACTCACATCACAGCATGACATCTCCAGCCGTGACAAGTATTCATGCCCAGCCGCTCTTCTATCCGTCATCAGACCCGTATTAACATTCCGGGCCGAGCCGAACCCTGATCATGCATCTGCCTATGACACCCTAACGCCGTACATATAGTCTGTAAAGAGATTCCCACCTCCACATCTACTGCTGCGCACACTGCGGCACGCCGTCATCATCATCCTCATCATCCGAATCATGCGCATGTCGGCCCCCCTCCCCACCCCCTTCACCGAACTCATCCAAATCACCCTCCTCAAAGTCAACCTCTTCGACATCATCCGCCTCCAGTTTCTTCGTCGTATTCGGCACGCTCTTCGCCAGACCCGCAACTAGCTCATCGGTCGCCACCCACCCGTCTTCGGGAAATTCAACTTTGATGAGCAGATACAAATCACCGCGAGCATCGCTCTTCTTCACAGGCATCCCCTCGCCCGTCACCTTGAGCACCTGTCCCGGGCGGATAACCGTGCCCCGCGGAACATTAAGCTCAATACCCCGCCCATCCAAATGCAGCAACACAACACGCTTAAACCCACCCAAGGCCTCAACCAGGCTAATATTTATAGGTGCCGCAAGGTCCGCGCCCTGGCGCTTAAAAAGCGGGTGCGCCGCCTCCACCAGCTCGAAGATGATATCCCCCGGCTCGCGGCCTGGGGTCTGATCCGCCTCGCCCTTGAGCACGATCTTGTCGCCGCTGCGGCTGCCGCGGGGGATATACAACTCGAGCACCTTGCGCGCATCGGTGACGCCCGCGCCGCGGCACCGCTTGCACCTATCCTTTTCCTTGAACATCTTCCCTTTGCCGTTGCAAATGCTGCACTCGATGCGCGTCTGCATGGCGCCCATGGGCGTGTAGCGGATGGCCAGGACCTCGCCTGTGGCGGTCAGATACATGTTTTGTAAGAGATAGGGATGCCTACCTTTCCCAGCGCACGTGGAGCACTCATGCGCCTTCGCACGCTCCTTCCCGCCGCTCCCCTTGCACCCGGTGCAAATCACCTTCTTCGTCGCCTGGAACTTGGTCGTCTTCCCCGTGTACAAGTTCTCGAGCGTGACTTCGTACTCTTGCTCCTCTGGGGGTCCCTTGCGGGGAGCCTGCGGCGCGCTACGCCCGCCGGGCATACCCCCCATCCCGCCCATGCCGAACATTTGCTCTAGGATGTCCTCGAGGTTGGTCTCGCCGCCGAAACCGGGCGGCGGGCCACCGCCGGGCGTGAAAGCGCCTGGCCCATGGGCGTCGTAGAGGTGCCGATTCTGGTCATCGGAGAGGATCTCGTAGGCGCGGCTTACGGCTTTGAAGCGCACTTCTGCTGTGTCTCGTTCATGGTGGGGGACTTTGTCGGGGTGCGAGGAGAGTGCAGCCTAGAGTTTGATGTTAGCTAAGAGTAGTGGGGAGTGACGGAGGCAGACCTTGTGGTATGCCTTCTTGATATCGATTTTGCTCGCATCGCGCTCGACGCCGAGTATCTCTATGCGACGTTAGCAGGGCCCCGGAGCGGGGGAGGGGCAAAGACAAACCGTAAAAGTCCTCGGTTTCAATTTCGACGTTCACTGGTGCGGGTCAGCTAAGCATGCTCAGTACTGCGAAATAGCGACGCCTGCACTCACTGGCTACGAGGAATGACTTGAGAAGGGAGGTGTGGGGGGTTTGCAAGGCTTGTGGTTAACAGGACTGCTCTTCGGCGAAAGTTTGGTGTTTTGCCTTTGTCCTGGCCTCGCCAAGACGCTTGACAGAGCGGGAGCCGTTGCGGGGCGCGTGTGGCTGTGTGGCTGTGTGGCTGTGTGGCTGCTCCGTCAGGGCTCAACTTCACGGGTTCAAAGACCCCGCTTACTCCGACTTCAACTTTCCCCCACTTCACACAGAATGGCAGAGAGGAGTTTCGGGGATGGTTAGGTTAAAGAGCACACAAGTTGAGGGCCAGATCACATAAGAGTAACTACCATGCTAAATTTCAAAGGACACAACGTCCGTCGAATGCCATCCACCTGTCCGACTGTTGACTTCCTTCCCTATGACAAGCCAGTGATGGCAACCATCTCGTTCCTCTCTTCCTCATACTTGGCAACAGAAGGTTCAGGAGACGGCCGGTGGGCTTTCCGAAGGCAATGTCCTTCATCTTGCGTACGTGAGCCCTGAACCATACAGTCCCATCGACATTCGCGTATGCTCCACTTGACCGGCGGCGGCGGCGACGGCAGTGGACTGGGGCGGACCGGTGCTTGCCGACGGCGGAAGTCGTATCTAGTACCCCCGGCACAGCGTCCATGAGGGTCAGGACGGCCTCTGTGTCCAGCCTCAATTGCGTAGGCTCAAACAGAGGGAGTTGAGCATGTCCGTCCGGTATGTCCCGAGGGGCAAACAGCTTGCTATTGTACCGTACCAGAAGCAGCTTTGCTGGCCAGCTCTTTCGAAGATCCTTCGGCCAAGGGCAAAGCTTTATCACTCGCATGCCAAGCTTTGCTTGGATGAGGAGATCCATGGGCCGGACGCTGCCTGCAAAGACGACCCAGACGGCGCTGCCCACCCAGACCGGTAAGTATGGGCACCGCGTGCTTCCCATCTCGCCGACGGCGGGAGCGGCAGCGGCGGCGGCAGCGGAGGAGGTAGCTAGGAAGTGCATGACGGGAGTGGAATCTGGTGTATATTTCTATATACCAGTATGTCGCCCTGCTGCCGGAAGTCTACTGCGCTGAATTGCACAGAGGGGGTACGAGGAGAGAAGAAGGAGAGAGGATGAGGATCGAAGTACGCCATGTGAAGCACAGGTCCGGTAGGTGGGTGGAGAGATGTAGCAAAGGCTGCTCAATAATTGCTGCTCAAGACTGCGGTTTATGAATCGTTGTGGATGACATGAAAAGACTAAGGTAAAACGAGGGAGGGAACCGTATATGTATACAACGCCAGGACACACACAAACGAATGCCTCTTTCCATACCAAATTACCGTCGTTGCCAATACCAAAAATACGCCTTCCGCTGCTGCGTGCCGCCCCTACCTTCACCACCATCCCCTCAGGGCTCTGGAGCAAGAGCCCTAGATAGCATTCGATATCACGCCTCACCCTTACTTCGAGTTGCGGGGCGGCTGCTGGTAACGCCGTACGGCCAACGCTTAATCTTCTTCAAGATCAGAAGGTCGGGTAAGAGGACGGGAAGCCTATCTACCAATTATTAGCTTCCATCTTTAAAGTGTAACTCAAAGTACCACTTACTGTCGCCGAGTTCGACGCAACTTAGGTTAGAACTAGTGGGTAGACCTAACCCAGGAATGGGAGCGTATCCATTTGAACGGTCTCTCCATCAGATGGTGCGGAAAGACAGCGTCACAAGCAGTGATGGGAAGCAAAAGCAAGATGGAAGACACCCGAGCTAACTGAGTCCGGGGACAGCCACGCCTAAGTACAATCCTCGCGCAGATGAAGGCGTGTCCGATACACTTCCCCTTTAGAAAGGCGGAGATGCACTCCGCCCCTTCGAGCATGAGAGCGGGGATGTCGCTGGTGAACCCGTTGTGCCGGAGGGCGACTCTGCTGCGAAACGGAGCAAGGCTGAGGATCAGCTCGAACCCGGGGTTTTCGCTCATCCAGCCGTCGAGGACAGCCAAAATGAAGACATTGGCGAGGGCTACCGTCGATGTCTCTGCCGTCATACTGCATGGAAGGATGCAGCAATCAAGCCGATTGCGCCGATGACAGACAAACGGCACTCGGTTGGTTAAATATCCACATCGCGCCGCGTCACTCCATCGAACTCGCCCGGTTCGAACGTCAACGCCATGTTGGACTGTACTTGACCCGGAGAAGGGCACGAAACGGTGACTGTCAATGACGACGAGAAAAGGTGACTATGACGGGCCATGTTCCCTTCCGAAGACATCGATCGTGTGTATGTCTCCCGAACCAGTCCGGGAGTGCACTTCGACGTAAGACGATGAAAGAAAGCCCCTTTCTCCGTGGCATAACCTGATACGCAGTGATACTCTGTGGAAGCAGTGTGAGAGGTGATGTTGGGAGAAGGTTCTTGAAAAACTGACACTCGTTTATTGATGATCTTCTGCCAACCTTCGCGCTCCTTGGCCGTGCCGTATAAGGTGGTTCCCAAAGGATTAACGCGAACGTTGAAAGATGAGCAGTGAGAAATGAAGGATGAGGGACGAGATGCTTGGTCCAAAAGGCATTGAAGTATGATGTTGACTGATGTGATGTGGTGGTTGAAGTGAGGAAAGAGTTGCAATCAGGTGGACCCGTGTCTCCACTAGGTTTCATCGGTAGGGGAGGAACAGCCGGGTTCGTGGTCTGATGCCTTCCCTAGGAGAAAGGTGATACCACTAAAATCATCGGCTTGCCGACAATCAAAGGAAGGAACGAAGAGACCGGTGCTCCTCACTTCCACACTGAGAATGCGTCCACTGATGGTGCACTGTCTCACCACCTCTACTTCCGTATAGGAAAGGTGCTATGCAACCGTCCTTCCTAGTAAAGGCTCG
Source organism: Trichodelitschia bisporula (assembly GCA_010356995.1). Classification (NCBI taxonomy): domain Eukaryota; kingdom Fungi; phylum Ascomycota; class Dothideomycetes; order Phaeotrichales; family Phaeotrichaceae; genus Trichodelitschia; species Trichodelitschia bisporula. The sequence continues at coordinate 56,943 of ML996702.1, forward strand.
AACTACGGATGTATGGCGTCGGCAGATGTCGATGGATGGAAGGCATGATGGGCGATTGCCTCTCATCGGCACCGCAAGCCAGCATTGTTCGGAGTTGAGCAGGATACTCGAATCAACATGGAATGAATAACCGGTTATTTGGAGCTTCAAAGCTGAGTTATAGTATGAATTCAAGATGGCAATCGCACGTAAGGTGGAATCTTCTCCATTTAGCCATTTCTGAACAAATGACAACCATAAGTGCGATGTCGGGCGTTTTCTTGTCCCTGCAGAGGTTAGGCGTACGCAACAAGGAATTCGAACGGAGGGGCTACTCACTGCCCAAATACGCTGGCGACATAGCGATATCCAGTATATCTATCAGCCACGAGACACATCCGCTAAGCTACGTGTCGACAGAGCACCCGTTCAGTGAAGCCTAACACTCGTCGTCTACGACGTCAGGACGGATAAATGCCCCTTCCGCAATCCTTCCCGTGGCCCTTAGCCTCGACCCTAGACCTCAAACAAAGCCATTCTCCACTCAAAGGCTTTCCAGACGCTGGAAACAGTGCGGGAAACAAACAATGCGCCAATCCGTGCGCTGCGGACTCGGCCCGGGGTGTGGAGAGCGGGGTTCGGAACAGCTGAGAGTCCCGGAATGATCGGCAATGGCCGATCAAGCACTGTTGCGCGCACATACAAAACTGGCGACGATATCGAATGAAGGGGGCTCCCATTCTTCTTCTGCTGCTGTATGCTGAGGCGATTCATGTACTGTCCTCTAGAACTAGAGTACGTCCATACAGTGGCGTGAAGCATTCTACGGAGTAGACACTCCATTATCCCAGAACTCTATCCACTGAGTGAAACCGAGAGCTGGCGGATATGTTGTTTACTTACTGTGTACGCCTTCCGACCAGTTCCTATCTTGCCAAGATATGTAGGAAGGCCTTTACCGAGAAACTGAGTCGATTTGTCACGAGTCAGGTTTCCCATAACGGTGTCCATTAACAGCCAGTGCCTCATCCCGAGGGAATGGGTTAAGACCTGAAGCTCGCGGCGCCCCGACCACCAACGCAAGCGTGCGGCTAGCTTCCGCCAGCTTCGCTCCCGAGGAAGCGATTCGCGTCGACCGCAGCGGAGTGCATTGACAATCCATCTCCGGACAATGCTGCGTCCGCTCGCTGATTCGCTGCCGACACGGCTGGCGTGGGGGGTTCAACTGGAGGTGACATGACCGACTATAAGAAGATAGCAAGCCAGTGCGCTCGTGCCGTCGGCGGGGAAAGACACTCGCCTGATGCAAAGTATGCGGGCACATACCGTACTTCGGCCCTTCTCCTTCACGCAGCGACTACTGTAGCTTACGGGGATGAGGGAAAGTAATGCTTGTGACGCTCCGTAGCTTCTCCGAGCCGCGGATATAATTCCGGACCCATTCCCTAGCCCCATTCCCCAGCTGGCTGGTGCTGCTGACCCGCCGCATGCACTCGGTCGATCTGACCCAGTCCCGACCGCCGCAATCCGAGCGTGCGAGGGCGAGATAAAACTGCGATGGGCGCAGGTTGCAAGACATTTGTCCTATCAAAGCGCGGAAACGGATGCATCCGGGCGAGCGAGAAGCCGCCACTGGCGCATGCTGTGGGAGGGTGGATGCTGCGCAAGCGTGCTGCAACTCCCCCTGCTACTGTAGATTATATGGTGAGGTGGGCAGAGAGAACGGGCCGGTTTGATGAATTGGTGAAGCAGCGAGCGAGGACGCAAGGTCGAACAGGCTTGCCTTATCGTAGTACTTGTACCTGTTAGAGGGCTTGGTGCACAATGCGCGACGGCACCCGGGCCATTTGTGCGGGGACGGGCCCCAGAACGGTAGATCCCAGCCGTTTACGATTCTTCGAGCCACTGCGACGGAACTCCAGGCCACTGTCGAATCAGAGAATGAGGCTCAGTTGAACCCGAGGAGCGATGGAGATAAACTTTTCTCCCAACGAGGTCACCATGAAGACGTCGAAGCCTAGCATATGGCGCCTCAACATGGATGTGAACAAGCTTCTGTCCCACAAACTTGTGTTCGGGACTGTGGGCGCATGTAAGGGATGAATCGAGGGTTGGTACTGCAAGCACGACGTTCTCAGCACTGAACAATTCGATCAGGCGTTGACAAGGCGTATCGAAGAAGCAAGGGCAGCTTAGAAGTCCCTCTGCTCTTGTCCCGTCTTTAATCTCGTCCACCTCGCTTCGAAGCTCATGTGGGGCTTCTTCAATATATCCTACGTCATCGACTTACCGTAGAGGCTTCACGCTGACCTCAAGTCAGTCCTTTTTACTGACCTTTCATTTCCGTCCCGCATGTTGAAACTCATAATCCTCCAATATCGCCTTAACCCGTTCCACGTATCCTCCTCGCTGCCATTTGCGTGATGGCATACGCGCTGCAATGCATCACCAACTCCCACAGCACCGTCCGTATCCACATAAAACTGCTTGTATCGTCAGGCCAGGCAAATGCCGCATCACTCCCTGTCCAATGTTGACCCGAGCAGGCAGTTTGAGTGCAGGACTAGAGAGAATCCCAGCAGACGACGAACGCACTACGGCTTGTGGATGTTGCAGCCCACCATATCCGGTGCCATGCCAGCGTCACGCCCTAAACCCGTTGAGGCATTAATGCTGCTGTACGCCCAGGCATCGAATTCCATCGAGTCCAGTTCGCTGATCCGCTCGGCCTCGAAAGGTCGAAAGCATTAATTTGAGCGCCGTCGGAAAGTCCAAAAAAAACCCAACCCCCCTCCATATGGCTCGGGCCGGATCCCACACCCAGGATGGGCCCCGAAACCCCTAAGCCGCTTCCAAATTCCGTTTCATTCCCCGATCAGGGTGAACCACTGCGCATCTGCCGCCGCATGCGATTAACTCCCGATGATTTGGGAGAAAGCGCTGTCGATCCGATCGTGACCATTCCACGGAGCTGGATGGAACGCTGCGGTCTGGCAAAGTCGCACAAATTCCATGGGGCCGCTCCCGCAGCCACAGATAGGTGTGGGTGCCACCTGCTGATCCCATCCCACGACCCATAGGCCGCTCACCTCCCGCAACCCTGGCCCGTCGCCGATTTCCCCGTCTTTCCGTTGCACCAAACACCATGAAGGCGTTGGGGCGCTTGTGAAGAATAATGTGAGGAATCCGAACGAACTCTTCTCGCTGTCAAGCTCCCGCCAACCCAAATGATTGCTGTACGATTGTGGCAAATCTGGCAAGGAATCACCTGAAATTGAAGCAGAAACACCCCCCGCATGCGCAGCTCGGCGCGGCGCTAACGGCAGGGGGGTTTGGGCCTCTGGGAAGCCGGGCACGCCATCTCGCAATCCCGCCGCTTGGGATTTGGGATTTGGGAAGGATGATGAATGGATTGATTATTGAGGGATGGTTGGAGGCCATGGAACTGCAGTTCCAGCTCCTGCGAAAAGCGCAGACTGCACGCTGCAGGCCCCGTTTCGGTCGCAGTAATACTAACTAGATAACTACTGTAGACTCGGCTCAGGGAGAGGAGAGGAGAGAGAGGAAAAGATGAGGAGGTGAAGAAGAAGAGGGGAAGAAGAAGAGGACAAGCCTTCTCCGTTGTCGCTTCTATCCCAATCCCAAGGATAGGCCGGGCTCCCGTTCGTTCCACATGCCGAGCTTCTGCTTTGCAGTCTCCCAGTCGCGCGCCTATCACCACCCCCTCATTGAGAGCTCACCTTGCTTTTTCGCCAGTGTGGCTCGTCCAGCCCCGGCTCTGCGGGCTCATTCATCTATCTGGCGGTCCAGTCTCACCATTTGTCGAGAGCCCATCAACTTGTCTCTGTTTCCCTCCGCCCCGACTCACCTCCACCCTTCCCCACGTGTGCTGTGTCGTCTCCCCAATATCGAAGCTGCGATAGTGTTTATCTCTCGAGCCCGGGATACTCGCCAAATTGCTATCAGGTCTGCGCGCTAAAATCGTCGCCTTTTCGTCTTTGCCTTTCCTCGCTGCTTGCAAACTGTAGCGCCTCCCTTTGAGGTTGCACCGCTCCCCGAGTAGCGCGCTTTGACCCCGGGAGGTCGTCCACCCTCGCTGCTCATCACCCCCTCACCATCCGCCTCCCCTCATCCCATCTCTCTTTGTCGTCCCCGTATTGTTGCGCCCCAGTCGCTATCTTTCGTTGGCCGTTGCCTTCGTCTACCGACAACCCCTCGCCATCGAGGGCACAGGCTTGCTTTTGCGCAATTACACATCCAGCCAGGTTTGTCGAGCTGCATTTTGCAATCCCGGCAGCGGCCTAAGCTGATCCGATGCACCGCAGCCTGATTGAAAAAAAAAATCCGCTTCCCATTGCTCGGATCCCAACCTCTCTCGTCCCAAGCTACATCGTCACAAGCTCCGCGTCGCGGCCCTCTCCATGGCACCCGCCATAATGTGCTTTGGAAAGAAACCCGTCGACGTCCACACCAAGCGGAATGAAGAGATCGAAAGGGCGCTGCGCGCGGATAAGAAGAAGTCGGAGAAGGAGGTCAAGCTGCTGCTGCTTGGTACGCACGATTCTGTTCCTGGCGGATGTCGCTAACATTTGCAGGCGCTGGAGAGAGTGGCAAGTCGACGGTGCTTAAGCAGATGCGCGTGATACACACCGGTGGCTTTACAAGGAGCGAGCGCAAGCAATGGAAGGTGGTCATCTTCAACAACCTGATAACTGCCTTTCAAGTCATCCTCAATGCCATGGAAGAACAGCGCACCGAGTTTGAGGACGATGATAATTTGGTGAGTGAGAAGTGTCGTGTGGAGGTCGGACGAGTGAACAGAGGCTAAATGTTAGAAGCGGTATGCGGAGCTCATCCAGATGGACCCAGAGATCTCGGCGGAGGAGCCCATGCCGCGGGAGTGCCTCGACGCTTTCACCAGCTTTTGGGCGGATAAGGGCGTGCAAATGGCCATGTTGAAGGGTAACGAATACGCCCTGCACGACAACCTGAGCTAGTAAGTTCCCGATAATTTGCTGGTGACTTCATTGACGGTCAACAGTTTCTTTACCGACATCGAGCGCTTGTTCACACGGGATTATCTCCCCACAGACCAAGACATCCTGCGGACACGGTTACGCACAACCGGTATCATTGAAACGCTCTTCTCAATTGGGCCGCTTACGTATCGCATGTTCGACGTCGGTGGCCAACGTTCTGAGCGCAAGAAGTGGATCCATGTGTTTGATAATGTGCATGTCGTGCTCTTCCTGGTTGCCATCAGCGGCTACGACCACGCGCTAGTGGAAGATCGGAATGGAGTACGTATCTGCCCTGTGTTTCCTAGGTCTGTCTAACCGTAGCGCAGAACCAAATGCACGAAGCGTTGATGCTCTTCGAGTCCATCGCCAATTCGAAGTACTTTGAGAAGTCTGCACTGATTCTCTTTCTCAACAAGATCGATCTGTTCCGTGAGAAACTGTCATCCGGCATGAGTCCCATCAGCAGGTACTTCCCGGACTACCGCGGCAGGACGACTGATGTCGCCGCCGCGCAGGAGTTCTTTGCGGAGAAGTTCAGGAACCTGCTGCGGTACAAAAAGGATGTGTATGTCCACTATACCAACGCGACGGACACCGATCTGCTCAAGAAGACGATGCAATCTATCCAAGATATGATTGTCCAGCGTAACCTCCATACTCTCATCTTGTGAGTGGATTCCTTAGGGACCCGGGAACTTGCTGGTCGCCAATCTTATGGAGCTAAATCACCGCCATCATTAGAGGTCAGGAACCCACGCATGCCAAGAATGGGAATATGTAAGCAACCATCGAAACCAACGGCCACGATAGTTTTTAGGCACCAAAAGTTCGCCGACGGCGTGTACGATGTAACGAAATTAGGGATGGCGTTTTGCGGGTTCGGCTGCTTGGGGGGTTCTTGCATCTTCATGGAGTCTGCTTGGGAAGCATTGGAGACGTTTTGGCCGGATGTAGTGAGCTCGCCACTTCAAGATGCCAGTTCTTTTCCGCTGCCGGGATAAAGCTGGGGGAATTTCTTGTAAATAGAAGGAAAGGCTTGGGTCATCATGCTGCTCTTATTGATTGTTACGGATTGATCGGCGCTTGAGCTGGCGGGGTTTGCTTTGGATCATGTCATTGCTCAGCCGGGAGACTGCCTCATTCCGTTTTCCTGCACTTCTCAGGGGGGTTACATTTCACAGGCAAGGAGTGTTGGTCCTCCCTCGTCTGACCGGAAGTCCTAGCACAAAGAGCTTTCTGCGGGATGGAGTTAGGCAACCAGCTCGCCCGTCAGGCATTTCGCGCATTTCGTGCAGCGAGGCCAAAGGTGATATCAGTAATACGCAGACCCGGCGCGTAAAAACACAAGATATGTTCGGAGTCGCCGGTCGGGCTCGAAACTCTCAGTTCCCTGACGATGAACCCAGAGAACGCCGCATCCTCGGCACGCCGAGCTGCCGGTCGGATTCTCGTGATAGAGTCGATGGGTCGAGTCTGGGCGATGGACAGGACCACAGAAGGAGCGAGGGTCTGGTACACGTGACTCGGCGTTTCCGTGCTTAACCACCTGCGTTGACCGCTCCGCCTCACCTCCACCTCTACCCGCAAACCACCGTTGCAGCCCCGCAGGCAGCCGTTCATGTCGGTGGAGATAGTGTTGCTATTGCTGTGAGTCCCGTTCCGCACAACCTTACTGAGAGGTTCGGCTCTGCGATGACCGCCATTGTGTCATATGCCATCGTCCACTCCCTCCTGCCTGCTTTGGGAGGGTCGGTGTGATGACTACGCCAATACGCACTCCCCCTCTTCGCCATGCCTCCCTCTTGTATACCATACTCCATTGACGGTACGAATGTATCGTCATCCGGGCGGACTCTCATGGCGTCTTGTGCTCTACATGTTGCACATGCGGCAGATTCCGCACATCATCTGAAAGATCGGCATCGTTGTAGTTCGGTCTGGGATTGCTAAGTGTCCGGCCTCATTATGCTTTTCCTGAAATCGAATTCCCCGACGGTGTAACTCTTTGCTGATTCTATGGCAGTGATGTCATTTGTACGGAGCATATTCTCTCGGACTGCGGGGCATCAGCGCGAATCTTACATCTTTCCGAGCATCGTGTCGGCACATGCGAAACCGTAGGAAGGCCTCGGTGTCATGGACCGACGGGCGTTATGTCCTCAACGCGTCCTGCATGCATCTAAGATCGCGGACCTGACGACAGATGCACTCCAAGACCGGTGGATTGGTCTCCCGCGATGACGCTTGGTTCCCGGCGTTTATGATCTGCACCACCCCCGCCAGCCAATCAGCGTGTAAATGAGGCAAGGCTGAATCCGCGCGTTCGCAGCCCTGGCATGAGCGGATTGCTAGCTCCTACTCCGCTACACTGCTGACAGCTTCCATCGTGAAACGTTCATGGAAGACATATCTTCGGCTATGGCGACCCCGAACTTCTTTCTCCGCTTGCCGTCCTGGCCGTTTCCCCACCCAACTCTTTCACCCTCTACCCGCACCCATGATTCATCCCCTTCGTCACGCCCATTCCGGCCTCGCAGTGGTTTTTGGCCCCCAAATTTCTCTGTAGGCCTTCTGCCTTTCACGCTAGGTGATGGTCTTGTGCTAGGCTGTCGTCACTGATCACTCACGCCTTTGAAGTCCTGATCGGACCCCAAATTCGAATGCTTCCATGCTGGTTGCGCTGAGGACCGCCGATGGATACCAAAGCTCCCCTCAGGTTGAGGCTGAAGCCCCCTCGGTCGGAAATCCATCGTGGCAGATCTCGAGTCTTGGACCCCGCGGCTGTAATCCTCCCCACCCCACACACCATACCCTGCCCGTAACTGGAACCCCCCCCGCGTAGTGGCGTTTGTCTTCTTTGACATCATCGGTGATGCCATTGGCCCTCGACACAAATCCCTTGACTCCTAGCCGGTACATTAGGCAAGATGGTTCGTCGCTCGTGGGCCTCCAAAGCGGCCAGGCAACGAGTTGCTCCCAGAGGCTTGACAGTCCAGGATTAGCACTCAGACCCCAGCCGATCTCTGGCACGCTGTCGTCAGTTTCCACGTTCTTCGGAAAACACCCCCCTCCCCCTCTGGGATATATGCTGGACACCGTCGTGCCAATCAGCGGCGTGAAACACGTATCGCGACGGTCCGCTCCTGGTCGGTTCTTCTGCCGCGCCCCCTTGGGGTCTCCGAAAGCCGCAATTCTGTCCTCTTCTTTTCTTTCTTGTCAACGGTGCCCCATCTGCCCGGGTGCGTACCCGCACAGCCCACAATTATGTATCGGAGTATTAGCACGGGCTGTCCATGTCCGGTTAACAAGCCCCCCCATCTCTCTCAAAGCAGCACAACTTTTCCAGTTGTAGGTCCTCGCCATCCTATTGGCTTGCTGCCTCTAGGCCTCTGTTTGTGAGATTGGCTCATCCGCCAGAAGGGTCCTTCTATAGCATGATGCTCCGGCTACAAGCTTCGGTCTTCCCCTGCCCTTGTGGCTGTTAACAACCCCTCCTTGCTAACTATAACATGTGTCCGAGCCACTCAGTGTACAGCCCCTGTGAGTCAACTAAAAAAGTCTTTTTGTCGTCGAACCCGCCCTATCATATACCAGAGAGGGCCTCATGCAGCTTTGGAGTTGTGGCTCATACTCATAGCTAGATCAGATACCATCGATACCGTGATCAAGGACTCAAGGCGGGGTATCGGGGTATGGTAGGTGTGAGGGAGGAGGATGGAGGTTGAGAAGACCGGAGACTTCTTATTCTGGATACATCCCAACCAACCGGATACCGACACCACAGTTGCAAATGGCATCTTCGAAATCAATGATGCGTATCGCCGTCGCCGGGACGAACTCGCTCGCCCTCCTCATCGCCCACTATGTCGTCACCGAGACGAGTCACCAGATTGTTGTGCTCGCCCGACAGGTATGCTGGCGCCACGTCTTCCTAACTGTCGTTCCACTCCGTGATATGGACTTGGTGCTGACATTCCTCAGGCCCAACCTCGGCTCGCCAACCAAGAATATCAAGTACTCATCGTAGATTACGGCCATCAAGGCTCACTGCAGCACGCCGTCATGGGCGTCGACACGGTGATCTCAACCGTCACCGGCACGCCCGAAGTCGAGCTCCTGAAAGCCTGCGTCTCCCAGCGCGTCCGACGTTTCGTGCCCGCGGAGTTCGAAGGCCGGCCGTCATCACGCGCGCAGGACGACCCGCTCGACCAAGGCAAGAACACCGTGCTGGCATGGCTCGAGCACTACCGCTCGCAAATCGAAAGTACCGTCTTCTGCTGCGGCGTCCTGTATGAGCGGTTCGGGCCCGGGGGTCTAGCAGCGCACGGTCTGGGGCTGCTGACACAGCGCGCTCAGGAAGGCGATTACATCGTCAACGTGCGAACCATGCGCGCAAATGCGCCTGTGTACGACGCCAACCACCAACTTAACGTGTACATCTGCCTCACGGCGGCGCAGGACGTGGCGCGGTTCGTTGTCCGTGCGATCGACATGCCGCGCTGGCCGAAGGAGATGACGATCGCAGGGGAGAGGATGACGGTGTGGGATATGACGAACATTGTGATTCGAGTGCGAGGTGTGTAAACTCCTCAAGATCCCCTTTCCACCTTCTCTTCTCTGACGTTAACTCGGCTAACTCCACTAGGCGTTCCCCTCAACAACCCTATTTGGCATACCCCAGACAGCTTGCGGTCGGACCTCCTGCTGGCGCAAACACTGCGCGATGGGGCCCGCATTGCGCGTGCCCACGACCACATCGCAACCGTGGGCGGGCGATACGACTTTCAGGCCCCTGGAACTATGCGTACAATGAGCCGCTGCCGCGACATTGTACCGCTTGCGTTCGAAGCGTGGCTGCGAAGCGTGTGGTCCACGCACCCGGTTTCGAATTAGGGGACTTGATCCTGACGCTGGGCATGATAGATGGTTTCTCGCGGCATTTGGGGTGTTTAGGCGGGTGTTAGGCGGATACTAGGCAGAAGGGGAGGATTGCATGGCATTCTCGGAGCATGGCAATTTGGCATGGCGATATCGGGGGTGAGGGGTAGGGGGTATGGGTTACGGTAAGGGGGTTTCGGTCGCTTCTTTCTTGCTTCATGTTTTGCGCGTTTCTTGATTTTGTTTGGCTGGTTTGGATTTCTTCGGCATGGCACTTTCCACTCATTTACGGTAGATAGCACATCTCCTTTTCACAATGGGTATACACATGGTAGCGGTCGTAACCATCGCACCTCATCAACCTGACGTCTCCCTCCTCCCCTTGGCGCCGTCAGTCCCTTCAGCCTCGCCACTCCCCGCCGCGCCCCAATGCTTATCCTTCCTTCGCCGCCTTCCCCGCGGACTAGATCCACCAATGCCGCTCGTTCGAGGGGTGGGAGGGCACAGCCTCGCCCTCCCACGCGGGCAGGCCCACGCGAACGGGCGCGCAGCATGTCCAGTAGCTAGCTGCCAGCGACCGCACAGCCAGTGACATTGCAGCACAACAACCTGGTAGCGATGGCCATAGCGTACCAAACCGCAGCACGGCAAGCAGCGCCCACACGTAGACGCAGACGCAGCGTACCTGCTTCCCCACCTGGCGGCCCCCACCCCCCCCACCCCGCCTTCCCCCTTCGTCCGCCAACCTCACACCCCGTCCGAAAATAAGGCTGGCAGTGCTAACGGTGGCCACTCAGCGGGCTGCGGGGGATATCTGCGATCTGGGGCCGGCAGGGTACCGGGTCTCGTCCGGCAGGGTACTAGGTTCGTCTGCGTTGGGCAGGTTGAAACGGGAGAGTGGAGGCGTGCTTGTAACCGGGTTTCCGGTCGAGACGATGGAGGGGTGATGCTGGATCGGGCAGCACGAGCACGAGGGGCGAGGAGCGGTACGTAGCTATGCCGGACGGGATCGTGACACTGCGAGTCTGCCTCCGGTCTAACGCTCGAGATTTCACCCTGCACTTCCTCACACACCGAGCTCCTCCACCCCACCGTGCCACAAACAGCTGTACTAGTAGACGTCCCTGGCTCAGGCCTCAGCAGCCAAGAGCCGCACCCAAAATAGCCCCCCCCCCCCCCCCCCAAACCCCAGCCGGGCGCCGCGCCACAGTGGCGCCCCCCCGAGGCTGAGCGGCGAACGATATCGAACGCTCCAGCCGCTGACTGCAGCTACAGCGCCAGCTCCAGCTACTGTGGTACAATCCTACGCTAGCAGCAGGAGCGGTACGTACCGACCCTTGGAGAGCTGAAGTCGTAACTAGTGCGCCGTTAGAACTGGAGCTGGTGAAGGATGCAAAGTGGGGGGGGGCGAATGTCTGGGCGGCCCCCACGGCACGATATGCACGTGTTCAGGGCCTGGCTCTCGGGCCGGCAGGTTAGTTCTAGAAATTCTAGCTACGCGGTCCCGCGTCAGTCATCAGTCGGGCCGGTGTGATGCACTAGCACGTATATCAGCAGGCACCAGTCGCAGGCAGACCTAGGCCGTGAAACAACACTCGAATTCCGATACAAAAGGTCATCCCGTATCGCAAAACGCTGAATACCGGCGCGCTCCCGCCGCCAACGCCGTGTCCACCGCTCCGTTCCGCGAAGCCTCGTCATGCTCCTCCCCGCCGCCCGCCCGCCGAAAGTGTGCACAAAGCAGTAAGCAGAAAACGCAGCAGCGGAACAAAGGCGCCGCTTCCTCCGTACTCAAGAAAAGGCCAGAACGGGAGAAGAGACTATCCCTCCTCCATGACCGCCCTCTCCCGATGCTCCTCCTCCAACTGCCCCAGGATCTCATCCAACATGCTCTCAACATCATTCTCCTTAACCCCCATCGCCCCCCGAATGAGCCGCTTATACTCCGCCTGTTTCTCGCCCAGCCCAGCGACACTCAAACTCCGTACAATATCACGGACGAGCCGTTGCCGCTCCCCTTGCACCTGCGCCAGCTTAAGCGCCAACTGCCGCGCATCAGCCGGTAGGTTGCCGACCCCATTAGCACCCTGTGCTTTCCCAATCAGCCCGCGCAAATCCTCGCGCTGCTCCAGCTCAAGCAGAGCCTCAGCCTCCTCTTCCAGACGCCTCAGCTCCGCCTCCTCGGCCTCGTCCTCCTCCGTCGGCCCGTACGCCATCTCGGTGTCGCCCGCCACATCGGCGAGCTGCCGCTTCAACGCCTCCATCTCGGCGATGCGCTTGCGCACCACGCGCTCTGCTTCTGCCTCTTCCTGCTCCTTCTCACCGTACTCGGCCTCGTACGCCGTTGCCAGATGCCGGAACTTGTCCATGATTGTCGGGGCAATGCGGGACATGAGCGACATTGCTGTCTGACTGTGGTACTGCGGCGGCGGGATCTGGATGGGTCCCGGAGTTGCTGCAGGCCCGCCTACCTCGCCGTTCACGCCCCGGAGATCAGGCGCAAAGGGTGATGATGACACATCGCGGCGGTTGGAGTTGTGGGCACGACGGCGCGCGTTGAGCTCGCGGATCAGATCGTCGGCTGTTTCGCCCACGGCATTGGGGACGTCGACTTGCACGTTGCGGCCAAGGAGGCTGCGGACGCATTTGCGCGCGCCATTACGAGCGGCAATCATGATGGCTGAGTCGCCGTTTTGGTCCTGCACGTTGAGCAGACGCGTGACCTCGTCTGGAATCCACGTCTCACTGAGTACATTGATCACGGTGTCGAGGTAGTAGCGCGCGGAGAGGTACTTGTTCTTCGAGGACGTGGTGGCGGCAATGTGGTGGAAGACAGTCGAGCCAAACCAGTCTGTGCGCACCACCGTCGGCGCGAGGATCCGCACCAGCTTGCCCATCGTTTGCTTGTCGTAGTTGTTGGTAAACATGACGGCGCGCATGAGGGGCGTTTCCAAGTTGTTGGACAGGCAGTCGATTCTCGCGCCGCGCGCGATGAGGTCTTTGACCACGTCGATGTCGCCCATGGCCGCGGCCCAGTGGAGAGCAGAGTTTCCCTTTTCGTCAATCGGACGGTCGAGATTCACACCAGCCGGCGGCTCCGGAGGGCAGGGGAAGCGGTCCTCGGACTCCAGAAGCATGAAATAGTCCAGCAGCTGGTCGGCCCATATTTGATGCTGCTGGTCCTGCAGTGACATCTGGTCCTGCTCGCGTTTGCGCTTCCGCGAGTTGTACTGGCCGTAGTCGTCTTCTATTAAGCTTTCTGAGATTATGGTGATGTTGTCAGGGGTCTCGTCTTCTGCGTAATGGCCAACGCTCGCCGCATCATACTGGTCTTCGCTGATTTGGGATGCTGTGACTTCTCGGGTTAGCAAAGGCTCGATTGACAGCTAAAAGAGATACCCGGCACGGATAAAGAACAAGAGGAGGTACCGGTTGGGACAACAACAGCTGCTGCGCGAGTGTCGATACTTGGATTCTTCTTATTGGTAGGCATGGCGAGCCGTCTTTGGGCCGCAGTCTGGCGAGCCGCGCGGGGACGGCTGGATGCGGCAGTGGCATGTTTCGGGGCAGGCGGTGGGCTATGCTCTCCAGGGACGAAGTCAAAAATGGGCAAAAGCTTTTCCAGAACGCCGTTGCGCTCAGCGAGAGCGCGGCCATCGTGAAGTGGAATCCAAGTGCCTTGAAAAAGTCAGCGCTCATGTCACGCAACCTTCCGCTTCTGGACAGTACACGCCTTGATATTTGCCATAGCCTCCCTGAACCTTCTCGTGGACGCCCTTTTGTACTTCACGCTCCAAGATGCGCGTACGCGCAGGCTTGTCATAGGCGGCGGCTTTGAGGATGTGCGTCGCATTTATCCAGTCGTCGGCGCGGCGGCGCATAATCTGCACGCCAGGGCCGGCATTGTACTCGTAGACAGGAACGTTGCTGTAACAGGCCTGATAGATGCGATTGTTGGCGGCCATGGCAGGTTGCGACATCAAAGCGGGGGGGGCAGTATGTGTTGATAAGGTAAGGTGCATCCAACTGTCGAGGGGGGTAGGCGTGTAGGGAGGGCGTGTGTGGAGGAATGAGAGCGTGCGGCACGACTGCAGGTGACGCGACGCGATGAGAGTTCCTCACGTGACTTGAATTGAGTTCCTCTTGTTTGATGCCTTAGCAGCTTCCGGGTGTTCCCAGGCACCAATTGAAGCACCGACACCCGAAGCCCGTGCATCGGTCGTGAACCTCCACCGCAAGCCGGGACAGCTCGACAACCGCACTTCTACCTCTAGCTGTCGACAACCACTCCCCTTCCCATGACGCTCGTCGAAACGATCAAGGAGGCCGTGGGCCTCGGCCACGGCGAGCCCTCCGCCTCTGGACGTAAGTCCTCTCTCCTTCCTACACGCTCTACTTTGTAGCTCTAACGCAATTGCATATCAGCGGCCACCCGTAAGCAAATGGCGGATGCGAACCTGCCTCTGCAGTACCGCGATAGCTGCGCACATCTTCTCATCCCATTGAATAAGTGCCGCGTCAAGGAGTACTACCTCCCATGGAAGTGCGAGGTACGAAAACCAACATCGCGCATAACTCATCGTATTCCGGATCGCTAAGCCATTGCGTTATAGGATGAGCGTCATAGCTACGAGAAGTGCCAGTATGATGAATTCAAGAGGCGGGTCGCCAAGATGGAGGAGTTGAGGGCTGCCCGTGCGGAGCAGAGCAAATAAATGTCGAAGGGACATTGAGCACCACCTTTCCAGTATTCTCGTGCTTGTGGCTACCTGCGTGATTACGGTTGACTTTACCCCCCGGATCAACCATGACTACGTCACTGTGCAGACAAAGAGCGGGCTTTAGGGATATTCAGCATGTCATGTCACATACTCGCCTAGAGACAACTCTAGAAACGCGCCGCTTCGCATCCCAGATATTCCAGTCGGTAGCATGCACTCTTGTATGGTCCTTCGGATCCCCAAAATTGACCTGTGAAGTCATCTGATCATTGCTCTATCAGACCCGGGCTCAGCAGACAAACCGGACATGCTGTTTACATCGTATGAATGATGAAATGATGTCGCTATTAACGCTTCAATGATTTATCTACCCTCTCTCTCCCAGACTTTGCTAAATTCAAGTAAATGTAAGGATGAAAACAGTTCCCGAAGCGCCACACATCCCGGATCCATCACATGTGAAGTGATACCGCAACATCAGTCTGAATCGTCCAGAGCAGGATCACTAAAGAGCTTGTTCAGCTGCTCTGCATAACGTCTTCCGGCATTCAGTCCGATATGTGGGGAGTGAGGGGTTTCGGCGTGGTCAATGCCGTGATCTTTGGCAGCTGCAGAATCGCTCCCGGAGCCTTGGTCGACGTCCTTAGCAGTAGAAACATCCTTTTCCTTCTCGTTGCCCGGGGATTCAACACCAGTGTCGTCGCTCACGTCGTCAACCTTCGGAGGGGACGGACTCGGTCGCTTTCCGGGCGCCGAGATGCTGTCTATTGGGTTGCCATCCTCCGCAGTATCTTGGGCAACGTCCACCTCCGCACCCGCCTCCGCAAGCTCCCCAGAAATCTCCGCACCGCTGGCATCGTCGCTAGCGTCATCTTCAGTCATCTCATAGTCGACTCCCGCGTCAGTGGCATCGTCACTGATCGAACCTTCCGCGACGCCCTCATCGCCCCTCTCCACAGATTCCTCCTCCTCGGCCGCACTCTCCTCATCCACAACACCCTCTTCATTGAACTGCGCCAACCATCTCGCCCTCGGGCGACCCCTATCATCCGGCGCATACTGAAGCGGTCTCGTGGCCGCAGCCTCCCAGTACTCAATACTCGTCCTGCCAAAGCGGGGATCCTCGTCTGGCGGATGGTTCAAAAACTCCCAGAACCCCTGCGCGAACCTTCCCAGCCCGAGGATACGCAAGCAGCGCAAAATCCGCGTAATGCGCAGGTGATTATGATCAAACCTCCTAACCCAGATCCAACGTCTTTCCTGCCAGCCCGGGCCGGTCGTCACACAACACTCCCCCTCCTCATCCTCAATCGCCAGGCCGAAGAAGTCAATCATCCGCAAAAAGGCCAGGCGTAAGTTGCCCCGCAGCGCGGCGCCCGTGGCGTCATCTGCGCGGAAAGCGGCGACGATGTCGGGCGTGAGGCGGGGCGCGGAGACAAAGCCCGAGGGCTCGGGGAGCGGGAATAGGATCTGGATGTAGTCGTGGAAGTGTTCCAGTTCGTTGTCTGTAAAGTTGAGGATGTCGGTGAGAGACCGGCCGTACCAGTCACGTTCACCGATTGAGGGGTCGAAGAAGCGGGTGATCCAGGGTTGGTCGGCCATGGTGGTTGGTTGGTAAGAATGTAACGACCGGGAAATTTTTATTGATGATGGAGAATGGCGAGTTTAGTGAAGTGAGATCAAACAGTGATTTTGTTCGGGCTGTGTTATGGAACTGGCTTCGGTGGTCGGGGCTGTGCGAGTATTTGTAGGCGGGGTCAACAGAAAGTTGGGTGTTGTTGCCTTGTGTCAGTGTGCTTCTTCTGGAAAGAGTGTTTGCGATATGGCAATTGCCCCAGACGTCCTTGCCAAATGATATGTGCCTTTGGCAGTTTACACCTCGACACGCAGTTAGTCAGGTTCGATGCTTATTATGCGGTATGTGACAATTGATAAGGCACGGAGACAACTTAGTTCTTCAAGCCGTAATCGATGCTCGTTTCCCATTTTGGAGCCTCCTAGCAGACCCAGTAGACGCCCAGTTACGACATACAGAGCATAGGCCAAAGGCATCAGAAAGAATTTGTATCTACGTCAGCACGAAAGAAGAGAAGCCTAGGAAACAGAGCATGTACATCGGAATCGCGCCACCACCCCCCTAACAGCGCCCAAAACACCATACACCCGCTCAACAACCCACACCTAGGAATCAAACCCCGCCGCCACCCCCGGCGCCGGCCCCTCCAGATCCACACGCTCAACGTTCGACCGAATCATGCCCGCCTTCTGCACCAAATTCGAGAAGTACTTGTGTGCCATCTCGGACTCGCCGCGCAGCTTGCTCGTGTCCTCCTTCTTGGTCTGCAGCTGCTCGATGTTGCGCTTCAGTCCCACGCGAAGGTTATCAGCTGGGTACTTAAGCGCGCGGCGGACTTCGGAGCTGATGCGCGATGCGTTGGCGTGCGTGTAGTCGATGGCCGCGAGCTGTGCGTAGAGCTTATTGCTCAGTCGGCGGGGGAGGGACTGCGGGATGGAGGTTATAGCGTAGGAGACGCCCAGTGCAACTAAAGTCGTTAGAAAGCAGGAATCAAAAACATGGACTGCTTACCCGTAGCGATGATGCCCGGAATGATGAGCCGCCGCAGGTTATTAGATCCCAGGATCTTAGCAGCCCCCAGCGCGCCATCGACCCAACCCATGCCACCAACAAGCCGACCGCCAACAACACTGGCGACTGTGAGCGCCATACCCGTACCAGCGACCTTCTCCTGCCGCTCCCACAGGCTGGCGAAGTCGAAGAAGTCAGAGAACTCGACTTCGACATCGACCTGGCGGGCTAGCATGTCGCGCTTGCGCCGGAACATGTTCTCAGGCCGGAAGGAAACATCCGGGAAGCCGTTGCCCAGATGTAACACGCCCAGGTTCTTGATCATGTTAACACCGGCAACGGTTTGCTGCCGCGCGTGCTCTTCGCATGCGCCCACAGTATCGGCGATGGTCTGCAGCATGGCGTACTTGAGGTCTTCGGCGTACTGGAACGCACTCAACGCACCCGGATATTCGATGCCAAAATCCGTCTCGGCCATGCGCGTGACGGAAGTGTTCAGCGCATCACGGGTATGGGTGTAAACACCGGAAACATTCTGCTCAATAGCCTGATCGGTATCCTTATCGGCATTGTCCGTCGCCTTCTTGCTCTGCTCAAGCTGCGGCAAAAGGTCCTCAAGCTCTTGTGTAACGCGGTCGAGCTCCGACCGAGCTATGTCACGGTTGATAGTCGCAAGGCTGTCGACATCACTGAGAAGGTTCATGAGGTATGTCTTCGCAGGGGCCAGTTTGGACTGGGCGCGCTTTTCGAGGACGAACCGGCGGAGAGAGGCCTCAAGCTCCGCAAAGTCCCGAATCTTTTCCTTCTCTTTGCCCTTGCCCGAAGGACCATCGTCGCCATCATCATCCGGAGGCCCGCCAGATGCGGACCCGGAGCCGCCACTGCTGACAATGTGGCCAGGCGGCGCAGTAGGGATGGCATTGCTGGAAACAAAGTGAACGAGCTCACTGTTCTCCTTGAAGGTTGCCGGGCTGAGTTTGGCCACCTGCTTCAGGATCATATCCTGGCATCGGTTCTTGTCCCTGATATTGTCAAAGGCATTGACAACGATGAACATATACGACTTTTCACGCGCGGCATTGAAAACAAATTCCTTTGCCGACTCCGTAAAGTGGTTGGCTGCGGAAACGACAAACACAACGACGTCGATCTCTTCCTGCTTGGCGAAATTGGCAGTCGTGATGACGGAATCCTTGTTGAGGCCAGGAGCGTCGATGAGGGCAATGTCAACGACGCCATTGTTGAGCAACGATTCGTCCACAGATCGGATATCCTTGATGTAAATCTTGCACTGTGCCCAGTGCTCGTTGTCGATGACGATGTTTTCGAGGTCCTTCAGTTCGAACACCCGGTAAGTACGCTCGTCATCGCGGCGGTATTTCTGACCAATGGGGACTGCGTGAACTTCTTCAATACCTCCATTCTCCCGCACATCCAGAACCTCGCAGAAGATGCTCGTGCACGGCTGCTGGTCCTCTGGCAGAACTTTGCGCCGCAAGAGAGCATTGCAAAATGTCGACTTTCCGGCATTGAGATCTCCGGTAACCAGAACCTTGCTGGAAGTGTCGTCTATGCGCTCCCGCAGTGCAAAGAGATGTTGTACGCTCTTTTGGATCTGCCCATCCAGCAGGGCCGCGACCGAGCTCTTTTCCAGCGAGTGTACGAGCTCCGTCTGCCGTAGGCTGCCCATCTTCAAGTCGATCTTCAAGATAGAAAAATCCTGTGCGAGCTGAGGAGTAACGAGCCTAGGCTCCGCACCTGGACGGCGCGCAGCAGCCGAGCTAGATTCCGCCGAAGGGCTTGCGTCGCGCAGTGTTGTGTCGGCTCGCCGAATAGGTGAAGGACGATCCGAGAAAGCAGACTGGAAGCCATGTTGGAGAGAGGTTTGTGCATGCTGGAGGGTAGGGCGCTCGGAAGGCCCACTGTCAGAGCGCTGAACGGAGGGGTAGTGCGCAGGCCAGATGGTGTTCATCTTCTGAAACTCCTTCAGTGCATCGACCATCGACCCTATGGCGCGGCCCAGAGAGTTCTTGTTCTGATTGTAGTAGAGCTGGTGGATATGGCTTGCCATCACCCGTCGCTCTCCATCCCCGGCGGCGGCGTGATGCACAGGTGTTGGCCGGTCTGCTTCGACTCCGTGATGCCACCCGCGGTTCAAGCTCTCTCCGTCCGCAATGCTACCTCCATAGCCGGAATCGCTATCAAGCAGGGCCGCCAGGCGATCTGCGTGTTCCGATGTCGAACCCGTGCCAACCGTCAAGTATCCAGGCCGGGCTGGCGGGGCACCGCTGTGGCCATCGGGGAACGAGGAGCCCTCGGAGGGGCTGCGCGAGCTCTCGGGTTGCTTTCCTGGGTTCATTGTAGGCGAACAGTCGATGGTGGTTGTAAGTGCCGAGATTGCATAGCGTGAGTTGAAGGTTTAGGTTGACTTGTAGGCGGGGCGATTATTGGGCCGACAATGATGTCTGAATTGTCGGAGTGGGATGACGAAGGGCGGGCACGGGTTTTTCCAGTCGTGAGAAAGCCGCGCGGGTGGCGTTTCTCGCCTTGGTAAATTTGCCGCTTCAGTTGGGAGTGGGTGCCTGAGGCAACAAGTAATGACTAAGCATTCACAAGTTTATTGCAACACCTTCTCCCATTCCAGACGCTCACACAAAGTCGTTCTCGGCTGGTGCAGTTTTATCTTCTGAATAGGGAACAGATACCAGGTGCTGGATGCAGCTCTTTCGTCCTTTGCTGAATCTCAGTAGAGTAACACTTGGAACTGATCCTTTGGAACTGGCCTTCAGACGTGTTGCATATCAGCTCATACCACAGAAAAGCTTTGGATTTGGTTGGGTTACAGCTGCTCCTTTGGAATATGTATGGGAAGAAGATCACTATGCGCAGGAAGCAGCTTCATGCTCATTGACGTTCATCGACCGTCACATGAAGTTCAGGTGAAATCGGCCTCGTTTCTTCTTCCCCGACCCATGACCCAGTCACAACAGCAACAGTACACCATTAGGCTATCCGTGTACCGCAAACCCATTATCTGTGCTACAGGACACCCAGCCCGCAGCCTCCCTACCCACAGCCCTCTCCTTCAGCTCCTTCACCACACTAGGCCACACGCGAATGAGACCTTCGATTACGCCTGCGGCAAGCTTCGTTCTCTTCACACTGTCGCCCAGATCACGACTCTGATTCGACGGCTCTGTCCTCGGGCACTGTATATCCCCCAGCCTGGAGTTCCTTCTCTTTGGAGTAACAGGACCAATGTTACGACCGAGTACGCGCGACGTCATGGTGCTGCGTCGCCGGGAGCGGATGTCAGGCTCATCATAGCCCTCGATTGAGATCAAATCCGCCATATCTCCTAGCAGAATCGGTGCAAATACTACTCCCAGGGCACGGGCCGACATGCGCTCTGCACCGGGAATCATCACGGCTCCGAGTTCTGGCGCTGAAGACGAGTGGGGACAACTGTTCACGGGCGAGCTCGCAGCAGGCGATTTGAGGAGAACGCGCGATCGAAGTGTTCGGAGATCGCCGGATCGGGTAGGAGTGTCGCTAGGGGTGGAGAAGGAACTGTCTGCTTCCAGTAGGGCAAGCAAGCCGAATACACTGAAGATCAGGTTGCGGCGCTGCGGACACTCAATGCTGCACAGTATCCTCGCGATGAGCCGCGCGTTAAGCCTCTCTTCGCTCACTGGTGTGCTAGACCGTGGTGACATTCCGAGTCCGCGGCACTTGAACTCGAAGTCTCTGCTCTTCTTCCTCGGGGAGCCTTGCTGCTCAGGGGCCGGTATGGGGAGTAGAACGTGGCGCAAGCTCTCAAAGATGTCAACTGACCCGAGTATTCCACCGTCGAGATCGTTCAGGAACTGTTTAAACGTTGAGGAAACGTCGTGGATTGTGTAAGGGATCTGAGCCTGGCTAGGAAGGCAAGCCAGGCGCACCGTAGACTCGATCTCGTCCGGTGAGGCAATGGCGTATTCATCAAAATACACGTGTGATGCGAAGTGCTCGCGCAATGCGATCACTGTCTTCTGCTGGCCCGGTATCCGAAATAGCCCTTGTACATCGCCCCCTGAGATCGCATTAGCATTGCGATACAATCACCATGATGCCTTACCATAATCTGCCAGGAACTGCGCCGTGGCTGCAAAGCGCGTGGGAATCACCAGCTCAGTCACAGTGTACTCGTCCGGGAGTGTAAGCGTCGATACGCCGCCCAGGCGTGCAAGTTCATGAATGTCCCCGTAATTCTGAACAGCTTGCTCATATGGTTTAACGAAGAAGCGCGCGAATAGACCCCGCGGGCCTCTGTTGCGCATAATGGGTAGGCTAGGCATTTCAAAGACAAAAGGGAGCGTGCTTGACACCGACGCAGTTAAGTCCAACGACAGAGCATCATACAAAAGACGTGAGTATTGACCATAGCGTTGGGGGCAATAGAGAAGAAGATTCAAACACACAAGCGAGAGATGGGAAATGCAAGAAGGAGAATATGGCCTGAGAGTGGAAAGGAGAATGACGCGTTTGCTAATACCTCTGCTTCGGGGAGCGGCGGTCGCTCCAGTAACTGATGTGTTTGGGTAGATAATAGGAAGGCACGACCGACCGACGAGGCTGTGTGAGGGACGGGTGGGGGAAGGAAAGAGGCAGGAATTTAGGTTGTAAACGTTGCTGCTGTGCGCCCACAAGATGATAAGACGAAACGCGCCGGACAAGAGAGACGAGCACAACAGATATGAGATCAGCTGAAGAGGTCAGGTAAACATATCCCAATAAACCGTGTCCCATTGCAAAGCATCGCCACTAAGCAGCCGTTCACCGTCCCAAGTCTATCATTCATCAGTCCAATGCCCTCACTGTCGCCACTACCATTTCCTCTTCACCACGCCTCTTCCTCTCCTTCTAGTAGTACATACTCCAGAATGTCGCTGAGTGTGAGCACTCCCTTCAGCTTCCCCTCCTCATCAACAATCACCAGCCTGTGCACTCGCGATTTTCTGATAGTGTCGAAGATGGTATCCAAGCGATCTTGCACAGAGCATGTGTATATGCCGGCAAAGTCCTGAAAGCGTCAGAAAGCGGCAAGTAGCCCAGAAGGCAACATACGTCAGATCGCTTGAGCAATGCTTCGCCCACTGTGAGCTGTAGATCATCGTACACGCCGCCCTTGATAAGGGCAATCACATCGACGGCCTCGAAGACGTTGATGACGATGCCTGGAATGTGAGTGATTGTTCAATGTGCCAACGAAGGTAGCCTCACCTTGTCGATCGAGAATAGGCACGCTGGAAATGTTCTTCTTGACCAGCATATGAATGACATCCATCACCGGTGTGTCCATGTCCGCCGTCTGCAGCCCAGTGTAGGTACCCAAGTTCAGCTCCTTGAGCGGCTTGCGTAGCTGCTCCGTCTCCTTGACGTTTACGGCCACAAACTTGAGGATGCGGTACTGCGTCACGACACTCACCACCATAGCACGTTGCGTCTCGTCATCAATATCGACGAGCGGGATACGGCGAGCACGCGACTCGAGCATCTTGCGGCATGCCTCGTACAGCGGGCGTTCTGGGTGGATTGACACTGTTTCAATCTGCGGGGCGCCGATGGCACGCTCAATCTCTGCTGTCGTGAGCTTCCGCAAACAGGCTTTGGGATGCTCTTACCCCTCAGACTGTCTAGTCTGAACTGATCTATACGAGCGAGCTCGTCGGGAAACTGCCAGTAGTACTGGATGACATTGATATAGTCGCTGGTCGTAAGCAAGCCAGCAAAAGTAGATGTCTTCGAATCCCACAGCGGCGCCGAAACAATGCCTATCAAGTCAGTCCCAGTACGGCGGATGGAACGCAGAGCGCAGACAGTCCGTCAACAAACCATTCTGTATCAAAATGCCCAGGCTCTTCTTGACAAGCAGGGCCGTGTCGAAGATGATCAACCTGAAGCTAAGCGGAAGCACATCGTAACTCGTGCGGACCTTGAGAAAGGCTCTTATTGCGCGCTGCTCAGGATGTCAGCCCATCCCTCGACACAATGATCGGACAGAATCTCACGAGCGCATCAGTCTGCTCCTTATCTGCCGCGCTCAGCGTCGCCGCGGGGCGCTCCCTCTCCGTAGCCCTTGTAATCGCTGGCGGCCGTACAGCATACGACCTCAGGAACGTAGCCGGCTGCACGATTCCCGGCCCGTCTGTCGACAGAGGCGTGGCTGAAGTAGTCGGTCCATCTGAAGGCGGGAGCGGTGGTGGAGACGAGGTGGCGCGTATGTGCTCTTCGGCGGCAGCGCCTGTGGCTGCAGCATGCTCTGGCATGGCGGTTACTGAATGCTGACGCGCCCTCGGGCCTTCATGGGGACTCGGAGGGGACGATGTTATCGCGATGCGGGGCAGCCGCGCGGAGAGGCGGGGTAGCTGTGGATTGAGGTTCACGGGGGAGAAGGAGTTGTGGTGGGGACGTGCGTGAGGGGTTGCGCGGGCGAGGGATTGATGCGAGCCTGGAGGTCTTAAGAGTACCACAACAACAGCTATAAACACCGGTTCAGAAGAGTGATCAATGCGGAACAGTTGTTGGGGTAGGAATGCGGACGTCGGAGTGGGGGAGTAGGATCTAGACTGGAGGGGGACGCCCGGAAAGATGTTTATCGTCACTTTTTGCGGGCGGCTGCAGCGCTTGCTGGCATCCCCCCCTCTGCACAACTCAAGTGGTACAGTACCGTACATAGTCAACCATCTTCTGATTTGAGTCTACCGAGCAACACTCACTACAAATACGCGCAAACGTTCCAATACCTCCAGAACCTGCACTTGAAGCAAGCTTATCTTCGCAACAAAGGTAACATACCATGAGTGACAAGGTAAAGGGTTCGTCGAATGTTACTCCGATTGCTCGGCGTTAAGTTGAAGAGAGCACCTACAAAGCGCCTTGCACGCCGTCCCAGATGCACAGAACTAGCCGCTCATAGGGCGTACAGAGTATAGAGAGCAAACAGCACGAGAGATCCTATGACCATCCCGAAAATGAACGACACTCTCAACACCGCCGCTTCATCCCTTTTCTCATATCGGCGCCGTGCAATCGCAAGGTCGATACCAAGCGAACAAGTGAAATACCAGAAACCTCGACTACAGCCCATGTTCCAGCATCGTAGCTCCTCAAGGAGGGTCGATGAGAGGCTCGCGCTAGCTGCCTTTGGTATCTAGCTGCGCTGCTTTCACTTGTTCGGAACCAGACTCGTTGGGCGCTGCAAACTCCGGGCCTCGCTCCTCCTCTTCGATAATGACGTCGGAATGTATCTTCTCCTCTTCCTGCAACTGCTTCGCTGATTGGATGATGGCATCGGTCTCGCCAATGCCCCCCTTAGCCGTTTCGCTATCCCCATCAACGCCGACAGACGCCTCTGTCTTGCGCTCCTTCAGCGCCTTGTTGTCGAAGCGGACAATCATGCACGAAAGATTGTCCGTCGAGAACCGTGCCAACGCATGATCAACTAGCTGCTTTGATGCAGCCTGGGGATCTTGAACATTGCGCACGAGATCGACAGCTTCCTGATCGGAACAAACATCCCAAAGCTGTGCACCCTTAGCAATTAGCCTGGCAAAGGAAGAGATAAACATACACCATCGCAGGCGAGGATGAGAAACTCGTCAATGTCGGGTTGAATGACCGTTTCAGTGGTGTAAGGATGCCCAGTGACCAAGTCCTTCATGTAGGCATCTCCAAGCGCTCTCGTCACCGCAAGAACGCCGTTGACACGGTTGTTCAAGATCAGACCGCCGGCATTTGCCACGCGCCTACCCTCCTGCTCATCGCTTCCCTTATGATCGTACGACAACCTCAGCGCCCGGCCATTGCGACAAAGAACAATTCGCGCATCGCCCACATTCGCTGTGTACAGAACCCGTTGCCTCGTGGCAGACTCGCGCAGCTTCGCTTCCGATGTGGGTACAGGAACCGCAGTTGAAACATCAGCATTGGCCTGAGACGTAGGCCCCTCCACGGCATTCTGCGCTGCATTCGCAGACGCCTTAGCTGCAACTTGGTTTAGGTATATGGAGCCGGTCGCCGATGCCGGGTTTGGAACGCGGTCTTCCCACCTCAGCACTGCGATCACAGCGGTACATCCGCTGTTCTTGACAGGAAGCTTTTCCAACTGTTGGTCAACTTGGGTGAAAGTCTGATCGAGAAGCTCGGGAATGGGGGTGTTGGGATTTCTGCGAATCGTATCCTCGAGAATGTGGTGAAGCTTTTTCCCACACCAGTCAGCGGCGAAAGTGCCGGCATGGCCGTCAAAAATGGCAAAGTAGCCGTTGTCAGTCTCAGTGACACGATCCGACACAACAGCCGAGTCCGGAGCCGCTGACTCCGTGGTCGAGGAGTCGCTCGTGGTGTTGTTGACGCTAGGAGTGCTCAGGAAGTTGTAGAGATACGCGTGTGTGTCCTCCATGGTCCTCCGGCACTTCTTGTTCTTGTCTTCCGTTACGCCCACCCGAAAGGTCGACAGGGGACTCGGTAATGACTCCCCTGCCGAGTTGTTGTGAGGCCCCTGGGGCACGTTCAACGCCGGGTCCGACATGTTCAAGACTCGAAAGGCGGACGGTGGGTGGCGATCTGCACTAGGGGACGAGTTGCGCAGGTGCAGCGACTGCTTTGCGCTCGAGAAGATGTCTTTGGCCTTGGCCACACCGCTGGCCCGTCGCTTCTTTTCTGAGACGGGAACGTCTCCAGGCTTTTTGTCGAGGCCGGCGCTGCTGCTACCACCCGCGTCTTTCCCGGGGGACGTCGCGCGCGTGGAACCGGGTTGCTTCGAGTCGCCAGGCGTCAGCGCATCGCTCGTCATATCCCCCTCTTTTGGGGGGTGCGCAGACGAGCCAAACATCCTGTTAAACAGGCCTCCGTTGCCGGAAAAGCTCCGCCGCTTGCTTCCTGCCAGGTTGATTACCTTCGTTGAACCTAGCTCTCAGGCACTGCGCCGGTACAGATTAGCCAGAGGGTCGATGAAGAGCTTCGAGTCTTTCAGCTCAAGACGAGCCAGAGTGCAGAGGACAAAGGCGCTGGAATGACGACACTCGACGCGTGCAGCCCACGAGGAGAGCACTCGCACGCATGCGAGCAGCTCGAGGTGGTATGGGAATGCGGGGTTGGGAGGGGGGAAGGGTTGGGAATGGGGCAAGGAGAGCTCACATAAGTTTCCAGCGAAGCGCAAGTGATCTAGTCGGACGACTAGAGAAGTTGAGATACGATGGTTCAAGAACAGTTCGTAAACAGTTGCGGGGATTGCGTAGTAAGGGTTGTAGAGCGCCTGGCTGGTCCGAGGTGGGGAGGACGTGGCGCCTAGGCAAGCGCGGA